>JAXDDX010000024.1:815000-835000 GCA_034670405.1 Hoplostethus atlanticus
AAATGCACACTCATACACACCCAAGCAAATGAATGAACAAACGCATGCATGCATATATAGGCATGCTTACATGAACACATACATGGACTTGCTTGTGTGCAAATGTGCATACACACACACACACACACACACACACACACACACACACACACACTAACACATTAACACATACACACACACAGGTTTTCCGGAGGAGGCTCAAGGGAAGACATGGTTGGACGTCTCCCTGACAGGCCTGTGTGTTGCCTGACTGCTCTCTATAACAGCAGTGAAGGACGCTGCCTCTCTGTCCCACTCTCTCTCTCTCTGTCTCTCTCTCTCTCTCTCTCTCTCTCTCTCTCTCTCTCTCTCTCTCTCTCTCCGTCTCTCTCTCCCTCTGTCTGGCTATATCTATTGCTGTTGTTTTTGGATTGCAGAGCCTTGATGTCTCTTGATGTCTGAGAGTTTGGCCGCTAGATCGTATTTTGTTTTATGCAGGGTTCCCACTGATCATTGAATTTCTGGAATATCATGGAATACAAAGAGGTGTATTCCACAGCAGGGGAAGTCAGTGAATTTGATAAATATCTCTGGGAAAGTCAGGGAATATCAGGGACTTTTAAAAATGGGTCACTTTTACAGAAATATATCAGAATGTATTAGGCAACTTGTTTCACACATTCATTGTATCAGATGGTGTTTTTCAGCTGTTTTTCTGCACAGCAAGCCCAACTGTAGTGGAAACCAGACTGTTTACCCCTTTACAACTTTTATGAGCTGAAAAACAACATTAACAAACCAAGAGGGAATAACATTTTTAGGCCATGGAAGTTTTCTGACTTGGTGATGGAAAGGCATGGAAAAGTCATGGAATCAAGGGCAGTCGGGGGCTGCGGTGGGAACTGCGGCTGCGGTTTGTGATATTGGTTGCTGAATTTGTTTTTGCCCCTACTCAGACAGCATGTAGCATGTGGATCTGTTATCCCATCTGCACTACTCGTTCTTCATCTGTATCACCCTCGGTGTTTTCCCTTGTATGCCTTTTCCAATCTGTATTTTTGTTTTTCTATTAATTATCACTTTGATGTTTTCCATTGTTTTCTTTGGCATCATTGTTCTCTCTGTCATTGTTCAGAAGAGAACAGTGACTTGTTTACAACGTACTCGTGGCGACTGGTCAAGAATAATGACAATGTATCTCCTGTGACTGTCCCCGTGTGTGTGTGTGTGTGTGTGTGTGTGTGTGTGTGTGTGCAAAACAATTAGGGTCTCTGAGGGAACCTCTGTCTCCCAGTGTCATTCCGCTACTGGTGCCACATCTCCCCGGGAACACACACCACCGCAGCACAGCTGCTAGTCAGGAGGGTGTGTGTGTGTGTGTGTGTGTGTGTGTGTGTGTGTGTGTGTGTGTGTGTGTGTGTGTGTGTGTGTGTGTGTGTGTGTGTGTGTGTGTGTGTGTGTGTGTGTGTGTGTGTGTGTGTGTGTGTTTTAGATTTGAAAACTAGTTTCAAGTTGACAGAAGAGAGAAAGAGAGAGAGAGAGAGAGGGAGGGAGGGAGTAGGAGGAGGAGGAGGGAAAACCCTATCTACATACCATTTCCTGTTTAACCCTCTCTCTCTCTCTCTCTCTCTCTCTCTCTCTCTCTCTCTCTCTCTCTCTCTCTCTCTCTCTCTCTCTCTCTCTCTCTTTCTGCTTACACACACATAAACACATCTCTCACTTGCATAGCCATCTTCTCTAAGTATCTGTTACTGGCAGGGCTTTAACACTTTGAGTTTTCTCACTAAACAGGCAAGAAACAAGGAACGAGATGACATTTAGAAAGAGCAGAAGGGGACGCTTGCAGAGCGGAGGGACCAGAGGCAGATAAAGAGCAATACTGAATGTGTTTAGACAGGTTGTAGGAAACGAAGCGCATAGGACAGAACATGAGGGAAATGGAGAAAGAGAGAGAGACAGTCTTCTGTGCTCTGCATGATGCAATGGGTGTGTGTGTGTGTCTGCTCAGCAGTGCGTAGTGTAGAGATTGGGGAAAACTCTGGAGAGTGTGTGCCAGGTTGTTTTGCTGTTTTGGGCTTCAGGCTAGAGGGCACAGACACACACACCCACGTCCCGAGTGATGTGACTTAGTTTTTTCCTTACTTTTTACCCCCTCTGCTGAAATCTTTACGTTTCATGCAGCAGCAGCATGCATCGCGTCATCACACTGTTAAGGGTGTGGCCAGTTCCACTGACTTCCCTGTTCATAAGTGGAAGCCAATGGGTGTGTTCTGATTTACTAAAATGATGAGCCTCGCTGAGTGTGTGTGTGTGTGTGTACCTGCCATGTGTACTTACCTGGTGTTCTACTGTTGTTGTGCGATTGAAATTGCACAGGCAGTAGCAGTGGATCAGGTTAGTTATGTATGCCTGGGTGTGTGTGTGTGTGTGTGTGTGTTTGTGAAAGTGTGTGTGTGTGTTTGAGTGAGTGAGTTACTGTGTGTATGCATGTTTCAGTCTATATGTGTGTGTGTGTGTGTGTGTGTGTGTGTGTGTGTGTGTGTGTGTGTGTGTGTGTGTGTGTGTGTGTGTGTGAGAGTGTGTGTGTGTGTGTGTGTGTGTGTGTGTGTGAGTGAGTGAGAGAGAGAGAGAGAGAGTAAAGGGCATGTTTCAGCTCTGTTAGAAGGGAGGAATGCCATGCAGCAGCCAAAGTGCTGTGACTTTATCAGGACCAGTGGATTTACCCGGCACCATACTCACCGGCTACCATGGCAACTGCACCTACCCACTAATACCTATGACCTCCACCTACCCCCCCACCCCCACCTCCACCACCCACCAAATTCAGTGTATGTGTGTGTGTTTGTGATTGCTCTCCATCTACAATTATTGGCTGTTGAGCAAGTTCTGCTTTCTGAATTGCTTGTCAAAAGCTTGCATAGGTGACCACATAGATCTTGTGATTGAAATGAAAAATGTGTGTGTGTGTGTGTGTGTGTGTCTTTATGAGACTTATGAGGTATTTCTACTCTTTTTGCTGCCAACAATCAGTGCTCTTGGCTCTTGAATGCGCTAAATGGGAGTGAAAGGACTAATTGAGTGACTAATAAGCAATCTATGGAAGGCAGTGAAAGGAACAGCTCCTTCTTACCTCCAGGCTATGGTCAAGCCTTACACCCCCGCCCGACCACTTCGCTCTGCTGCCTCGAGGCGACTGGTTGCCCCGTTGCTCAGAGGGCCCTGCGGCCGATCTACACGGTCACGGCTCTTCTCTGTCCTGGCCCCGCAGTGGTGGAATGAACTCCCCACTGATGTCAGGACAGCAGAGTCGCTGCCCATCTTTCGCCGCAGGCTGAAAACCCACCTCTTCAAGAAACACTACCCTGACTCTTCCTCTTAGCCTTGCCTATTTGTCGTCAATTATGTGTCTGAGCTCTTGTTTATTGGCTCTTGTTCATTTGATACACTTATTTGTCTTAGCTCTTGCTTATTTGGTTCACTTATTTGTCTTAGCTCTTGTTTATTTGATTCTCTTATTTGTCTCATTTGTTTAAGATATAGTAGGTTGCTAACTTATCGCACTCTTACCTTAACACTAGTTATGCTCTTAGTTGCTTGTTTAGGAAGGAAATGCACTTACGATTTCTGGTGACTAGTAGTTTTCTTGCCTACCTATGTTGAATGCACTTATTGTAAGTCGCTTTGGATAAAAGCGTCTGCTAAATGACTGTAATGTAATGTAATGTAATGTAGAGAGCACCCCTGAGAAAGCTCGGCTGTTGTATCATAAGTCTCTCCATCCCTCTCTCAATCTCCGTCTCTTTTTGTGTATGTGTGTGTGTGTGTGTGTGTTTTGAGTGGGTAGGTGTGGGAGGTGGTGAGTATTTAAGGTGATTTTAGCTACTTTTCCTTCTGTTTTGGTGTGAGATGTTCCATTAAAGTAAACTCTCTGTCTCTCAGTCGTTCCTACCGTAGATAGATAGATAGCAGATGTGTGTGTGTGTAGGTGGACAGAGTTGAAGTGACAGGGCAGTACACCAGAAACAGCTGGAACGAAACTGTAAGAACAAACTAACAAACTTCACATCCTGGTTAACAAGAACCTGTGATAATTAACGCCATGCACACTGATTCACACCTTCTCCCCCATATTCTCACACTATATAGAACATATATAAATTACATCCCCCGTGCAGAAAAAAAATCCATTGTTAAAGCACAGCTGTTGGCGATGCACCTTGCATCCACCGTAGAAGAGGCATCTAATCATCTTTCTCTATGTCCTTTAGGGAACACACCACTGTTACATCCATCATTCACTCACTCACTCACTCACTCACTCACTCACTCACTCACTCACTCACCCTGCCAAAGAATGAAGAAGACTATATATCTATATATATATAACCTATCTAACTAAGAAGACATTTATGAACAGATATTAATGTGAAGTGATTCTGCACAACTCATAGTAAGAAGAAACAGTCATTAAATCCATCTTTGTCTCCACTGGTCGTCTGTAGTGTTTTGGTAAGCTGTTTTTCTGCTATGATAGCAGACTTTCACCAAGGAGGTATGGTAGTTTCCAGGTAGTGGTCGTGCTTTTGAATTCTTTTGAATTCTTGATATATTTGGGTTATCGTTAGGAATACATTTTCTCTTAAACTCCCTCTCTCCCTCTCCCTCTCCCTCTCCCTCTCCCTCCGCCCTGCCTGTCTCTTTGCCACCCAGCTTTATTCAGCCTAGCAGAACGAATTGTTGGAGAGAAGAGGAAGAGGAAAGGGGAAAATTATAATGGCCGTAGAGAGTGGTGGATACAGAGTGGGTGGGACAGAGTGTAGAGGGATAGTCAGGTACTTTTGAAGCCAGGGATTGGCGTGAATCATTGTGTGGAGGTAGGAAATGAAAAAGGCATAGAGAAAGAAATAGAGAGACTAGAAATAGACAAAAGAAGCAAGTGAAGACCTGTGCACCCCCCCCACAGCAATATAAGGCACACTATATTGCTGTATTCTTACATGAAACCACACAGACCGTTGGTGTTGAAGGGTTTTTACCCCGAGCGGAATATTTCCTTTGCTCGCTCTCTCTATTTCCCACAGTTGATCATTTTCCTTTCCTCTTTCTACCATGTATATATTTCTCTATCCTTCTCTACTCTGTCTCTCTGAGCTCACACATCTAGACTTAATGAGGAACCCTACCTGAACCTGTGCAGATCAACACACACACACACACACACACACACACACACACACACACACACACACACACAGGTTACAGAACCGCTCTTCTCTGTAGCATCCCACATCTTTTCTTTTTTCAAACTCTAATAGGAATGTGGACACTTTATTTTACATACATATTGCCAATCTCTTGATGTTTAGATGACATATATACCAGATGGAGTCGATGACATATGATGAAAGTGATGAGCTGGGCTCCAACCCACCACATCAAGACTGAATGGTACACTCCTCAGTCAGTGGGACATCCCATGTGCTTTATGTCTTACGCAATCCACCACATGAGGTCCTGTACAAGAATTCCCCATTCCCACCCATTCCTGATGATGCATGATTTATCATTTCTATATAAAACCTCCAAGTTGTCTCATGGATTCCTTAAAAAAAAACAACATTCCTTGTGGGACGCAGTTAGATGATATCAAGAAGATGGAGAATTTTCCCACATCCGAGCTGTACTTTGTGTTTAGAAAAAGGACAAACACAATGCACTGAGAAGGGAGTTGCAACAGAGCGGTGACAGCACAGACAGAGACGAGGCTAGCAGCTGCATGCATCTGGCCAGCTACATAAAATGTCACGGTTGAGCACTTTGCCTGAACAGCGCTTGTCTTGAGTGCCTCAGTCTTTCAGTGTGGTTCAGCGCAGCGTACAGGCCACGGTGCACAAGCCTGTTCCTATCATTCTGTGAATTTAGATGATGAGGTCATTGTGCTCCCAGACATGCTGGGTGGAGTGGACACGACTCACACAAGTCATAAAAACCTCCTCATTAAGGCTATCCGGGCACTCCTCTCTGTCTCTGACTGTCGTACTCTATTGTATCACTTGGGCTTAAATGGTAAAATAAAACCCCTGCTTCAGCTTCTTTCCCAACCTCTCTCTCTCTCTGTTTCTCTCTGTCTCTCTGTCTCTCTCTGAGCAGGCATTTCCTGTACGTCACCCCTGACCTATAACCTTGAATGAGGACATCATTGGTTGGTTTCCTTGGCTACCAAGAGGGGAAAATACTGGCTTTTCTGGCTTCTCCATCTGTCTCTCCCTTTCATACACACATAAACACAGCCCCATTTTTTTTCTCAGCAGATTTTTTGGAGGGTCTCAGCTGTGTATGTAGCTAACTGGAAAAGGCGACATCGATGGTTGAGGGAGGTTGAAGATTATGGCGGAGACAACAGCCTAGCAGCACCAGCTAAAACACCTGATAATCCACCACCACCAAGTGCTGCTGTATGCTCTGATCTCCTTCTGTGCTCCAGATATTGTTTCTTTCCCCCTGATCGCCCGGCGCCGCTCCTGGCATTTTGTTGTGGCACGCATGCAAAAGAGTGACGGACAGATGATGCGCTGGCGGTGTTGTTGATAGGCAGACAGTAAGACAGGGAACCTGGCTGGTAAACAGGCAGACAGGCACAAACAAAAAGCAGTGATTCCACTTGAGGATAGTAAGACACATGGGACACAAACATGAGGATCTCACGTCTGCTGCAGATCCAGCTTTGGGCCCATTTCAGATGCAAACAAGGGCTAATTACAATAATTACTGCTTTTCTAGCATGAGGAGTTCTCTCCCCCTCTCCTCTTCTCCCCTCTCCTCTCCCCTTCCTCTCTCCTCTCCTCTCCCTCTTCCCCTCTCCTCTCCTCTTCTCATACTGCTGCAGGAACCAAGGCATCATTAGGAGTCTATTCAATCCCGAAATAGTCTCCCCCTCTCTGAATGAGTATCCCTCTCTTTCAACTCATCTGTCAGCTATTCATTTCTCCCATTAAGTCATTATTGCTCTCAGTACCTTTGCTCTATTTCTGTCTCTCTGCCCATTCAAATTGTCTATCATTGTATTTTTTTTTTAGGGTGCCAAAACTGAGTTTGGGGATCATGGCCCATATTTTCCCCAAAGAGGTCAGCTCCAAACACTCCAAAAGAAACCTGAAACATCACTGACTGTTTTGTTACGTAACCTCAGTGACAATCGTGTTTAAAGTCGTCTAAGTGTGACAGGTCTGTAGTTTCCTAAATTTGTCTGATGTTCCCAGAATTGATTTGAATTGAAAACGTCCCAGAGTATGCTGTTACAGTTCCACATTTGAGTAGTCATGCATCATTTGTGAATAACTCAGTACGGGTGAGGGCTGAGCAGTGTTCTGGGTTTCAACATATGAAACAACATATGAGTTTCATTTGTAAAACACTACACATGCATTTTGCTACGTGATTCTATCTGTAAAACATTGTTATTTAGTGAGGGAAGGTCTTGAGATGACTCATGATTTTATTAATAACTCATAATATATCATATATCATAATAACTCAATATATCAATTTATCAATAATAATAATATGCTTCACTTTCACACCGGAAATTATTTTGTAAAAGTGTCAGATCTTTTCAAGTGGTGTGTATTTTTGTTTTGCAATTAAAGTCTTTCTATAGGACAGTATGGTCACAGCTCGGTATAGCACTGGATGCAGTTGAGACACACACACACACACACACACACACACACACACACACACACACACACACACACACACACACACACACACACACACACACACACACACACACACAGATACCAGGCTTTCATGTCAGGGGCCCCACCAGTAGATACAGTGTGTTTGAGAGAAATGTATTTCTTGCTTCCAGTCTCTTTATAATTCTGTGCTGTTCAGGTCAGCTTGTTATTGATGGTTGTGTGGGAAGGCACCTGAAGCAAAAATGTTCAAAAAGATGGAATAGCTATTATGTAGCTCACCGTGTACGTGTGTGTGCATGTGCATGTGCATGTGCATGTGCATGTGCATGTGTGACAAATTGATAGACGTGGGATTCATCCATCAATGAAATCCATCCCTACATTCAATCTCATATCAAGCAGAGCTTTGAATATTTGGGCAACACAAGATGGTGGCGAGGTTTCAGACACAGTTGGGTCTGTTGCATCACCACCCCATTGTTTTGGTAATAAATAATAAAAATGCTCTGTGTTCCCAAAGTGCTACTACTGTATATTGGTGAGCAGTCATACCATGTTGGTCCCAGTGTTGAGGAGCTATTTGTAACTGTTTGACAGCATGTGCCGAGCATGGCAGAGGATTACTTTCAATCCTATTAGTCCCTACCTTTCCTCTCCTCTCTGACCCCTTGGCCTGATTAGTGTTAAACCACTTCATTGATGAGTTGATAGCATGGCAGATTACCGCGTTAATCTGCCACGGCAGATTACTGAGAGAGTGAGAATCTTCTGTATGACAACAACAATAATAATTTTTCATGCATTTGCTGTTGACATCAGTGAATGATTAACAACAAAAGTCTGTTTTTAAATTGTGAGATTTTGTCAGAGAGATTTGTGTCACTTTTTAACACGTGCACGCTAATAGCATGTTGTTATCGAAGAATCAACAGGAAATCAGCACTGGCATCTTTTAGGAGACAAAACTTTACAATGCAGCGCAACAACAAACACCATTCAGGATTGACTTCATTGTCCATTGGTGGTCAAATGTTAGATACATTCAACATTATAGTTCATTCGTAACAGGCAGCATTCAGCGACACAACATAAAACATATAAATATATACGGTGTTGACATTTAATCCATAGGGTTCATGCTGCCTGTGAGTTATTTTATGGAGCGTTAAGGTCACTCTTTATAGACTAAACACAGAGCTGTTGATGGGCTAGTGTGTATTTGCACGTGGCCTTTAAAGACTTACGCTTTGCCTCAAGTATTTCTCTAATTACTTGCAGTTAGCAGAGCTGTGGAATGTACACAACAGCACAGGTACACAGACACAAACCTGAAACCTGTCACTCAGTCTGATAGTGGTCAGTGGACTCTTCGTCTGTCAGATCCTTCCACACCCCGTTCTCTCTTCTATCTCCCTCCATCTGTGTATCTCCTCACTGTCTTCTCTCTCTTTTACTCGCTGGCAGGCTGGACGACAGTCAGGCGGGCTTACTCTCTCTCTCTCTCTCTCTCTCTCTCTCTCTCTCCCTCCCGCTCTCTCGCCCTGTCTGTCTCTCCATTATGCTGCCGTATCGTAAACATTTCAGTCACACTTAGCTGTAGCGCTGGCTGATTTATTCAGCATTGCTCCATGTCTGCATGTGCACTAATCTGTCCACTCCATCTCTGTCTCGGCCTGTCACTCCCGCTCGCTTAATGTGTCTTAGTGCACACACACCCACACACACACACACACACACACACACACACACACACACACACACACACACACACACACACACACACACACACACACACACGCACATACACACTTCCCTGTCCCAGCCCTTCCATCCTCACTCCATCTCTCATCCTGTCCCTCTGCTCCCATTGTGTTCCACCTCCCTCAACCTCAACCCTTTACTTTCTAATCACAGGCCCCTCTTTAACCCCGTCTCTCTCTCTCTCTCTCTCTCTCTGTCCTTACTCTTCCTGTACCCATCATGCTTTTCTGTCAGCCATAAGGACTCAGAGTTATGGATGGTGCACTCTTTACCATGTAGTTGATATTCACACCGGTTCACATCCCTCTCCTGCTCTCTCTCTCTCAATCTCTTTCTGTGTCTCAGGTTGTATTGTGTATTTGGCTCCTTCCTGCTGCTGGCCTGGCTTGTGCACCTTCCCTTACTGAACTCCCTCATCCTCCTTTCTATTTGTCGCTCTATTTTCCTGCTTTATAGATGCTTTATAGATTCCTTTCCCCTTTCTCTCTGTCTCCGAGTTCTCCGCCTTGTCTGTTCAATTTGTCATTTTCATCCTCGTTCTTCTGTTCCTCTCTCTCCGTCTGTCTCTCTGCATATTTCCCTCTCTCTTCCTTGAGGATGTCTTGTCTAGACATCTTATTAAAGTCAATAACATGCAGCGACCTGGAGAGACAGAGTAACAGAGATGGCCCAAGGCAACTATTCTCTCTATGAGCTCTGTGTGTGTCTGTGTGTGTCTGTGTGTGTGTGTGTGTGTGTGTGTGTGTGTGTGTTTATGGGTGTTGGGTATGTGTGTTTGTTTGTAATCTGCAGATCTGCTTGCATGCGATTTGCAATGATTGTGTTTTGACCAATTTATTTTCCATTCAAAGACGTCGGGTGTTCTCTAAGTGCTGCATTGGAGAGCGAGTTTAGTCTTGAGCATGCCAGTGAAGCACGAAAACTGGGCTGAACGCAAATACTCTATCACACACCCGAGAGCCACATAGTCAGATTGTGTGTGTGTGTGTGTGTGCGTGTTAGGGTGTGTGTTTGTGTGCTCACCCACATGCAATTGAAATTCAGAACAGCATGAGCCACAACATTGTAGTACTAAACCATTAGCTGATCAGTAGTGCGCGTCAGTGTTGCCATTCTCCCCATTGAGTGCAATTTACCTCAGTAGAGCCTCCAACTTCCAATAAACAGCGAGAAGAACTCTGCAACTTTCTGCAAAGTTTTTTCATTTCCTCTCATCATAAGACCTCCATTAACGCTAACCTCCACCGCTGCGCTCCAGTCACACCTATCAAACACAAGCACACACAGGCATTTTCAGGGTGACGTGTTTTCAAGTATAAAAACCCTCCGAATCATCGGCCACTATCGTATGTAACAGCTTTGGTTTTGTCTCTGTTATTGTTTTCTCCCATGATGAAATTGGGGAGTAGGGACTATTGATCTGTGCCCTTATATTCTTTCATGCATCTGGCACCTGCTTCACCGATTTCAACAAAACTTAGGGGAAAGTGGCATGATTGGTCCACGCGTGGTGCTACATTGTTGTTGTTGTTTTTGTCCATATGTAACACACGATACCTCAGAAACCGCTGATTGGATTTGAACAAAACTTGGGGAAATGATGCGTCTCCCCACTGCGCTCCATCATTTTCAACGTCACACTGATTATCCCAAGGGGAGGTGCTACACTTACAGGTCAAAACAAGGTGATATACAGTGGGGGAAATAAGTATTTGATCCCCTGCCGATTTCACAATTTTGCCCACTTACAAAGAAATGAGTGGTCTATAATTTTAATGGTAGGTTTATTTGAACAGTGAGAGATAGAATATCAACAAAAAAATCCAGAAAAACGCATTAAATAATAGTTATAAGTTGATTTGCATTTCATCGAGGGAAATAAGTATTTGATCCCCTACTGACCAGCAAGAATTCTGGCTCCCACAGACGGGTTATGTGCCCACGAGGCACACAGATTAGTCCTCTCGGCTTTCCTCTCGGCTTAAGAAAGTACTCCTAATCTCAACTGGTTACGTGTATGCACAAAACCTGTCCAAAGAATCACACTTCGTATCTTCAACCTCACCACCATGGGCAAGACCAAAGATCTGTTTAAGGACGTCAGGGACAAGATTGTAGACCTGCACAAGGCTGGAGTGGGCTACAAGACCATCGGCAAGCAGCTTGGTGAAAAGGAGACAACTGTTGGTGCGATTATTCGTAAATGGAAGAAAGACAAAATAACCGTCTGACGTTTGCCAATGAAAACCTGAATGATTCTGAGGAGGCTTGGGAGAAGTACATGGCCCCATCCATCATCCCTTCAATGCGGTGCAGTCGTCCTGTACCCTTGGCAGAGAAACAGCCCCAAAGCATAATGTTTCCACCTCCTGTGCTTGACGGTGGGGATGGTGTGCATGGGGTCATAGTCAGCATTCTTCTCCATCCAAATGCGGGGAGTCGAGTTGATGCCAAAGAGCTCGATTTTGGTATCATCTGACCACATCAAGTTCTCCAAAGCCTCCTCAGAATCATTCAGGTGTTCATTGGCAAACTTCAGACGGGCCTGTACATGCGCATTCTTAAGCATAGGGACCTTCCGGGCTGCTGCAGGATTTCAAACCATTATAGGCATAGTGTGTTACCAATGGTTTTCCTGGTGACTGTGGTCCCAGCTGCCTTGATATCATTAACAAGCTTCTCCCGTGTAGTTCTGGGCTTATCCCTCATCTTTCTGATGATCAACGATACCGCATGAGGTGAGATCTTGCATGGAACCGCAGACCGAGGGCGATTGATGGTTATTTTGTCTTTCTTCCATTTATGAATAATCGCACCAACAGTTGTCTCCTTTTCACCAAGCTGCTTGCCGATGGTCTTGTAGCCCACTCCAGCCTTGTGCAGGTCTACAATCTTGTCCCTGACATCCTTAAACAGATCTTTGGTCTTGCCCATGGTGGTGAAGTTGAAGATACGAAGTGTGATTCTTTGGACAGGTTTTGTGCATACACGTAACCAGTTGAGATTAGGAGTACTTTCTTAAGCCGAGAGGAAAGCCGAGAGGACTAATCTGTGTGCCTCGTGGGCACATAACCCGTCTGTGGGAGCCAGAATTCTTGCTGGTCAGTAGGGGATCAAATACTTATTTTCCCTCGATGAAATGCAAATCAACTTATAACTGTTATTTAATGCGTTTTTCTAAATTTTTTGTTGATATTCTATCTCTCACTGTTAAAATAGACCTACTATTAAAATTATGGACAGCTCATTTCTTTGTAAGTGGGTAAAATTGCGAAATCAGCAGGGGATCAAATACTTATTTCCTCCACTGTATCTGTTACTGATTGGCCCAGAGGGGGATTGCATCATTCATGGGTGGGGACATGTTTACTGTCTCTCCATCTATCTATCTGTCACAGTGCAGATACAGGGACAGAGTTTAGGCAGGGATCAAAATCAGTGTTCTCCGGGAAGCCTGTCTTGTGGCGGGTCAATGTTGGCCTATAACCCACTCAGCCTCTGTTGCGTTGCATGATGGGATGGCTCAATGTAGTATTGAATGTAGAACAGGGGTCGGTTGTCATGGCGAAGATCCCTCTGGCTCCCGGCCTTCTGATTTTAGGAGAGGATAAAAGATATGATCGTCGCTGACTTTCAGCCGTGACCCGCACAGACTCACAGACCAGACCTCTGTGTGTGTGTGTGTGTGTGTGTGTGTGTGTGTGTGTGTGTGTGTGTGTGTGTGTGTGTGTGTGTGTGTGTGTGTGTGTGTGTGTGTGTGTGTGTGTGTGTGTGTGTGTGTGTGTGTGTGTGTGTGTGTGTGTAAACTTGTGTTGTATGTGCTGTGCCAACTTTAGCTCATACATCAAATCAAATCAAATCATATAGCCCTTAATCACCGTTACAGTCTCTAAGGGCTTCACAGTGCCCAACATGTGAAAATAATAAATGATTAGTACACGACATCCCCCAGCCTTAGACCCTCACAGAGGACAAGGAAACACTCCCACAAAACCTTATAGGGAAAAATGGGAGAAACCTTGGGAGGGGCTACTCAGAGAGGGATCCCCCTACCAGGACGGTTGGGCGTGCAATAGATGCCGAGTTTGGGCAAGCAGCGTATACACAATATATAAAAGTTTATTATGGTGGGACATCCAGATCTGATGGGGCGGCATCACAGCAACGGCAACTCAGTCAGCGTCATCATAGGACTAGGGGACCATGCAGGCGCCAACACTGCCCAGATAGGAGAACGCAACGCCCGCTCAGTCAGCATCGTCCTAGGAGGGGGGACCAACCAGACGCCAACTCTGCCGGGCTGCGGCCTGGAACAGATAGGAGACACACCCACACACACTCACACACACTCTCACTCACACAGACAAACATGACCAGTGTCAGTGGACAGGAGCAGGTAGACCAGGAGAATAGGGCATGTAGGCAGGATGCTAATATCCATCGGCAGGACCCTGAGCTAGGATGAGCTAACTGGTCTAGCCTTACTCTGAGAAGAGACTGAGCCACACTGGTAGCCAGTGTAATGAGGATAGGATGGGCGTTATGTGGTCGAATTTCCTAGTTTTGGTCAGGATTCTGGCAGCAGCATTCTGGACCAGTTGTAGTTTTTTAGTGCGCCCAGTAGATAAGCCCGAAAAAAGGACATTGCAATAATCGATTCTGGGTCTGCCTCTGTTAGCATGGGTTGAATTTTGGCAATATTGCGAAAGAAAAGGCTCTGTTACCTGCAGTTTTCTTTTTGACTGCTGGGATAGACAGGTAGCCAGCGTCCAGGTAGCCAGGTTTTTAACGTATGGGCTCTGGGAGATTACACAACTATCAAAGTTGAGAATAGTATTCTCAAATAAGTGTCTATGTCTAGCTGGTCCCACAATCAGCATCTCAGTTTTGCTGCCATTAAGAAGTAGGAAGTTTAGGGACATCCAATATTTGACCTCTGATAGGCAGGCCTCTAGTTTTTGGAATTGGGTGTTATCGGTTGGTTTGACTGGTATGTAAATTTGGGTGTCATCGGCGTGGCAATGGAAGTTAATGCCAAATTTGCGAATGATGCCACCAAGTGGTAGCATATAGATAGAGAATAGCAGTGGTCCTAGGACAGAGCCTTGTGGGACACCAAAGTCCATATTGCAACACTCTGAGGTCATGTTGTTGTAAAAGACGCAATGTGATCTATCGAGTAAATAAGACCTAAACCAAGAAAGGGCTGATCCCCGGATACCAATATAATGTTCAAGACGGTTCAAGAGTATCGTATGACCAATTGTGTCGAAGGCTGCACTCAGGTCAAGTAGCAATAGTGCTGAGGTTGAGTTGGAGTCAATAGCTAACAAAAGGTCATTGACCACTCTCATGAGTGCAGTTTCGGTCGAGTGAAAGGATCTAAAGCCAGATTGGAAGGGATCAAGTAGGTTATTTTTTGACAAAAAATCTGTAAGTTGACTGGCTACTGTTCGTTCAAGTAATTTGGAGAGGAACGGCAGATTTGAGATTGGTCTATAGTTCTGAAGTACTTCGGGGTCAAGGTTCGGTTCGGTTTACATGTATCTATGACTTGTCATGTTGATGCATTAAAAGCTCAGTGTTTGTTATGCTGTATGACGATGTGTGTATTTGTGTTTGTTATGCTGTATGACGATGTGTGTATTTGTGTTTGTTATGCTGTATGACGATGCGTGTATTTTCGTGTGGGTTGGAAGGGTATAGTGGGTATTTGTCCCTGAGCACATCTGAGCGTTGGCACCAAGCTGTTCTGTTGAGTGATGTGGACACAGTTTCTTTAGAGAAAATCTACCAGGGCTTTTTCAGATTGAATGCATTTATGCTTGGTGGCTGAAGAGGCAAGAACACAGCGTGTGTGTGTGTGTGTGTCCTTATTTCCATGGTAACAAGAATCCAGGAAGGCCGATAAAAGTGTATCTCCTGCAGACCCCTTTGTGTGTGCTTATTACTGCCCTATATGTGTCCCATCCAGTTGAGAGAGAGAGAGACGAGAACGGTGTGCTTGTGGGAGAGGAGATACATTTACAGGGGTAAAAATAAAAGTGGAAATAGAATACAGGGAATAATGAAAGTGAACGAGATATAGGAAGTTGAAGTTGACGTCACCTCTGCTTGCCTCTGGTTCACCTATTCTAATACATTACAGATTATTTGACATAAGGAAACCACTAACCGTACAGTTCTGAAATATGTTGTAGAATGAGGTGATATTTACACATTGCCTACCTTATAAGTACACAAAAAAAATAGAGAAATGTGTATATTTTATGATTGCTCATATAACGCAGAGTGCTGCCAGGTGCTTTTCAACAAAATCTATTGCTTTGTTTAGTTGAGTATAAGACAAGTTCCCCTCTTGTCTATGGAAAATCGCGCTAGCCACCTAGCCGCTAGTGAACCACCGGGCCATCTTGGTTATCTTCCACTTCGGCTGCATATAAAACGGGTGGAAGACCGCTGTGAGAGTCTCCATGATAGACACTCAACACACATCAATGGAGAATGATGAAATGACAGCAGGGAAGCGAATAGGTGCTGAAGGAAGGGGAGAAGTTGTGGCCTGTTGCCAACTGTAATACCTAGGAAGCTGCTGTCCCTTTCACAGATTGGAGTTTTAGTTACACAAACATTTCTTGGCGGCGGAGATGCTCCGGAGGCAGAATTAATCTTATTGGCTCACGTTAGCTTACTGGCAAACTCGAATGGCAAAGAAGGAAGTCTGGTCAAGATAATGAGCATTATTGATTAATGACTCGTAAGTCATTAATCATTAATTCATGACCATGTAATAAATGACCTTGGAAGGGCCAGCAGGCTAGCTCATAACTTAGTATGTCTATATTGTATTTTTTCAGTGCTGCGCTTCATAATATTGAAGTGGTGGAATATGAGGCCTAATGGTAGTATAATAATGTACTAATATCACAGCAAATCTTAAATATCATGCAGCTACTACAGGTAAAAAAGTGAGACCACAGAAAATCATCGAGTAATACCACAGAGGATAAAATAGACCATTTAGTATGATAAGGTCACCATAAACGCACTGTTAAGTACCACAGACACAACGTAGGTCCCTGTGGGAACATAGTGAACATCCTTCATGTCTTCTTTTACATTATTGTCTGGCTGATAAAAGACACAATTGAGGAAGAAAGCTTGTATAGTTGTCCGTCTAGTTCACTGCTCTGCCTCTCCATCCAACTACCCATGCATCCATTCATTTTCAGGGCTGTTAGCCTAGGCCAGATTGCCAGCTGTGGTCTTTTCCTCAGCTCTGTTTCTCATTAGCCAAAAAAACTGTTGTATATCCCCGTGTGTCTCTCTGACCATGAAGGCTACACTCCCGCCTGACTGATTCAGCGGGCATCGTCACATGGCGCAGATTTCATAGCGTGGGATCCCAGGAACCCATTTCCCTGGTGTTGATGATGGAGTTGGAAAGAGGGGACTGGTGTGCCTGCTTTTGTCTGAGTAGAAAATGTGTTGTGTGGGCTGATGAGCGTGTGTGTGTGTGTGTGTGTGTGTGTGTGTGTGTGTGTGTGTGTGTGTGTTGCTGAGGCAGTAAATGAAGAGAAGCAGGAGTGAATAGGCCTGTTTTGAGAGATGGAGCGGTTGTTGAGATTGCCCTTGTGGCTCTTATAGTTAACGGATGCCTCCAACACTACTTGTCTAGCCCATAAGCAGACTGTCATCTTACAACAGGTTGTAACACATGCACACACACACACACACACACACACACACACACACACACTGTCCTGATTATGGATCCATGCTGTTAGATAATGACACCCACTCCAACAGTGATGGTAGCTCTTCTGACTTAAGGTCTGCTTATTATGGCGGCTCAGGGGAGGGAGACTGGGTCTATAAATATGGATTGTGAGTTTGTGTATGTGGGTGGGTGGGTGCGCAAATACATATCTTTTTATATGGCGAATGTAAGAGATTGTGTGTGTGTGTGTGTGTGTGTGTATGTATGTGTATGTATGTGTGTGTGAGAGAGAGAGAGGGGACTACATAGGACTTCCTGTGAGAGCCTGTGGGCTGTGATTTCAGCTGGAAAGTAGATGGAGGAAACACTATGGCCTATATTGTCTGAGTGTGTGTGTGTGTGTGTGTGGCACGTGTGTGTGGGGTATGTGTATGGGGCTAACATGAGTGTGCATTAGAATGAAAGAGAAAGTATGTATCACATATGGGAGCTGTGTGTGTGTGTGTGTGTGTGTGTGTGTGTGTGTGTGTGTGAGAGAGAGAGAGAGAGAGAGAGACAGACAAGATGTGATATGTACTGCTAATGAGTAGGAGGCTGATAAGAGGTCATTACAGTGACAAATAGCGCTCATGTGGGAATGGCTTCTACTGTATGTAGGACACAATGAAAAGTAGTCTGCTAGTTAGACTTATGCTGTGTGTGTGTGTGTGTGTGTGTGTGTGTGTGTGAATGTGTGTGTTAGTGAGCATTTATCAGATCTAATGGCGCATTTTGAATTGTGAGAACAGGAAGCTCACGTAGTTTGTCTTAATCAGAGTTGAGATCATTTGCAGGCCTGCGACGTGTGTTGAGGTTTTTTTGTTGTTGAATGTGTGTGTTGTGCTTCATGCTATGGGGTCGGGATGTTGTTGTTGTTTTTTGTTTTTTTTGGGTGGGTGCGGGGGGGGGGGTGTCTTTATTTTGTGAGCTCCTGGGCTTGCGGTAGAATAGGGTACTGTGTGGGAACTCTAAACAATGTTCCCATGTTGTTGTTGTTACACACACACACACACACACACACACACACACACACACACACACACACACACACACACACACACACACACACACACAGGCACACTACAACATCCGGTGGGCAGATGCTGAACTTCATGGGGTCACAACATCACAGTGTGTCTTCTCTGTGTGTGTGTGTGTGTGTGTGTGTGTGTGTGTGTGTGTGCGTGTGTGTGTGTGTGCATTCTGCTTATGTGTGTATGGTCCATGAATAAGGGAATGTTTATATCTCGTGTTTAGAGAGCAAATTTGTGCTGCGATAGCCGGAGCTACTGTTTGTTTTTAATGTCCCTGCTTTTTGCTTCCCTTGTTTATGTGTCAGACTGTGTGTGTGTGTGTGTGTGTGTGTGTGTGTGTGCTGCATCTGCTTTATATGAGAGTCTGACTTTGTATCTTGCATGTGTCTCTTATGTGTGCATTTGTCTTAGTAATTGTGTGTGTGTGTGTGTGTGCATATGTGTGTACGTGTGACTCCCATGTGTTACATAAGCAGATTATATTATGTAAGGTTTTTTTTCCCAAGAAGAGCAAACAAACAGTAGTGTTTTTTGGTGTGTGTGTGTGTGTGTGCATTGGCCGCCAAGCTGGCAACCCTACAACCCCTCCCTATCATCCACCTACAACCCCTGGGTGTTTACGCCACTGCTTCCATATCCTAGTACACACACACACACGCACACACACACACACACACACACACACACACACACACACACACACACACACACACACACACACACACACACACACACACACCCTCCTCCTGCAGTGAGCTCATGCTGGTAGCAGGGTGAAGCAGTCACAGCTGGGCACCACTCCATCTCTCCCTCTCTCTCACTTTCTCACTCTCTATTTTTACACACACACACACACACACACACACACACACACACACACACACACACACACACACACTTCTTGGCCACTAGTCATTCCTTTGCATCATTTCCATCATCCCACCATCACCTTGTTCCTCTTTTCAAACACATTTGCATCTCTGCCCTCTAAAATAACCTGCCAGTGTGACTCGTGTTTTTAGTGACACATCATCAGTACATCAGTATATAACATATATTTACCGTAAACAAATGAGACCATGGTCCAGGCGATTGCCAGCGGTATTGCTAGTGTTTCTCATAAACCCTGTTGCTCTTTCCTGCCTCAAAGAAGATGTTGCTTATTCGGTCAAAAGTTTTTTTTCCTTTGCTTTACTGAAGAGGATAAACTTTTAGGAAGTGATTTGTTTTTTTCACTCGTTCCACAATCCGCCGTCGGGAGAAACTCTGAAAGTGCTTCGCTCTCTTTGTGCTGGAAGAACCAGAGGCACTTTTCCTGTTTTGTGCCATAAATCAATCCAGCAGATTTCTCAGTGAAATCCAACCCTGTGGCACGCAATATAAAATGCAGTGTAGACTAGAGGCTGCCAATCTCCTCGGTGATGGTCTTGCTTGTTTACAGTAATTATACTAATGTTTCAAAATGAATGTGGTGAGGATGTATTAATGTTAAAATGCTACACACACCGTATAAACTCCTAAGAGGACGCCGCTGGCCAGGCTGTCTGGACCACTGGCTCAATGGCTGGAGCGTCTTTAGCCCACAGTCTAGCCTGGGGGTGTGTCGGTGTGTCGCTGAGTGTGTGTGTGTGTATGCTGTGTGTGTTTTTCAGTATTTCACATCTCATGCCACACTTCTAAACTAACCGCTCCACTAACCTCCACCCCCACCCCTTCTTCCCTTTGTCGCGCTCTCTCTCTCTCTCTCAATCTTTCTCGCTCCCTCTC
>JAXDDX010000024.1:840000-922500 GCA_034670405.1 Hoplostethus atlanticus
TCATGCTGGCACACGGGAGCTTTACTGTGCCTGGTGGGAAAGACTGACTCAAATACAATGAGTGGGCATGCATTGAAACATGCACACACACATTTACTCACAGACACACACACACACACACACATTAACTACACTGTTATGGAGGTCAATTAATCATTCTGGCTCCCCCAAAGTGTTCATCTGATTATAGGCCTCTACAACTCTTTCTCTTATGCCCTGTTGCACTCCTTTCATCCCACTCCTTCTTTTCTCATCATGCTTCCTCCGTCTCATCCTACAGTAAGCTCCTTCAGTGTGCTGTGTCTGTGTGTAATTTACCACAAGAGAAGGTAAATCAGGCTTAAAGACACACACACACACACACACACACACACACACACACACGATCAGGGCATGTGGTTGTAGCATCTTGCAACTGCACAATTCGGTGCCTTTTTAACCCGGCAGCCTCTGTAGAGCTAGGTAGCCTGTCTGTCTTTCTCACTCCGCCTCTTGCTTTCTCTGTTCACTGTCTGTCTCTTTATCTCGCACAATCACCACTCGCAGGATGACAGGTTACCAAAACACGGTGCAATAAATGAGCTACTCGTGAGTCCATGTGACTTTTGTTTACAAGCCCTGGTTCACTAAAACGTGTGAACCTAAACAAACCAAATACAAACATGCAACGATGTAAACTTTTCCACTATGGTGTGTACCGAACAAAACCAACTGTAGGTGTGATTGTACATCAGTAGTATGCTCCGATCCAGAGTGTGTGTGTGTGTGTGTGTGTGTGTGTGTGTGTGTGTGTGTGTTTGTTGGGTTAGTCTCAATAGTCCTGGGCCGTTGGGCTGGTGGCGACACACAGTGTGCTCCCATCCGCTGTGGATTAGCGGCTGTGGGATTGTGGACGCTGGCAGCACCGTGGTAATCCACTGCAGTAATCTATTGTGGTAATCTACTGCTGATGTGCTGAGGGATCATTAGCCAGATCATGGGATCATAGTTGGTTGGGGGGGGGAAGGCGATGTGGGGTTGGATTAATGCTACTGCCAGGTGTTGGGAGGGCACTGTGAAAGGAGTGTGTGTGCGACAGGGTGGCATGGATGGAAGGATGGAAGGATGTTTGTGTGTGCGATTGTGTGTGTCAGCGATTTGTGTCAGCTGTGTATTAACGCGTGCTTGCATGCATGCAGTATGTGGGTTAACGAGCTAGTCAATGGATGGAAACATTGAAGCATGGTGGGTGCACAGTATAGGGATTGAGAACTAACTCTGTGTGTGTGTACATTTCAAAATGTATTCTCACACTCATAGTTCATTTGCTCTTTAAGGTCACGTAAGGTTTAGCCAGAATGTATATCTGGTGGCAGGGCTGTTGGATGATACAACGGGATGAGCTGACATAGTTCTCCAGCGTTTGAAGCTTTTCCGTGTGTTTGGTTGCTTATTATTTCATTAAAATCAGTGCAGAAATAGGAACAATACCAGTAGGCATCATTAGTGGAGAACGAGCCGTATCCTCAAGGTTGTTTATTCAGTATTTCACCATGTTTGCTTAATCACACCCTCCCTCTCTCCGTGGTCATTATCTATGAAACTGCCCTCGTCTGTGTAACACCTTAACTAGTGCCCTGAGGCCGAGTGAAGAGCCAGCTGCTGCAACCACTTCACCCGCTATGCCTGGCTGTTCAGTACAATGAACTATTGTTCTAAATCCATTTACTCTACTTTCATTCCTCTCGGTTCCCTGGCCGCTCTTCCCCTCTTGCACCTCAATCCTCTTTTCATCTCCCTGACATATTTTATTCTTTCATTTAATTTGCTCCCCTCTTGCTATTTTGCTTTCTGTCTCTGCTTTGTTTTCTTCCCTTTCTCTTTTCCCACTCAACTTTTTTTTTTTTGCCTCTCTACTCTACCCTGTCACCCTTTCATTTTCACCCTATTTTCTTATCTGTCTTATTTGACTTTTCTTGCTTCTCTTCTCCGTTCCCTCCAGCTTTTGATCCCATTTGCTGTCCATCATCTCTCCATCTGTGCCGCGATTCATCCCTGGCAGCAACTCCAGTGATGGAGGGAATGACAAA
The DNA here is from genome assembly GCA_034670405.1 of Hoplostethus atlanticus. Taxonomy (NCBI): domain Eukaryota; kingdom Metazoa; phylum Chordata; class Actinopteri; order Trachichthyiformes; family Trachichthyidae; genus Hoplostethus; species Hoplostethus atlanticus. The sequence continues at coordinate 842,070 of JAXDDX010000024.1, forward strand.
ATCAGAACTAGAGAGAGAGCATAGAAATAAAACAAACTGACGAGGGAGAGCGAGAGGGATGGAGCTTAATGCAGGCTGGGGATTATAACCGATAGATGTCCTTTTAGGCCAAACAGAGCGCTGCATTAAAAGCTTTATGGGGACGTTGCCATAGTTTCCTGGAGGGCACCGTGTGTCATGCACCAAGATGTCAAAGTGACAAAGGAGGCACGCACTCACATATGCAAGTGTACGCACACACAGACACACACTGGGTTGCTAACGCCAGTCACAGTGAGGCACAATGCCCATGTCTTTGACACCCCAAAGACACATCACTAACACAGCGAGACGTATACACATAGAGTCCATGGCCTCCCCCGCCCTGCCCTGCCCACCTAAATACCCGCTGACCTGCTTTTACTAAGCCTGTCTGTCCTGCCTCCTCGCTGACCAAGCCCGCCAACTTAATAAAAAGCCATTTTGTGGGACAGTTATGTGAATAAAGACAAACAAGCAGCAGGCTCTATTGGAAACTCTGACCTCTGTGTCTCCCCGTCTTTCTGCCTGCTGGGAGGTTGCAATACTGGAATTGAAAAATCTATACACTTTTGTGTTTTCTGTGTAGCGAACAGGATGAGGCAGTGATTTTCAGTGCTCTCTCTCTCTCTCTCTCTCTCTCTCTCCTCCTCTCTCAGAGGAAACTGCCTCATCCCTGTGTGTGGGGAAGATCAGTAGTGAGCGGCAGGGTTTCAACTTAGGTCTCCTGGGAGCCGGCGGGCTGCTGCAGCTTGTTAAACTATATGATCCAGCGGGTTTGCCCGTCACATAAAAATGATATTGTCAATTCATTATGTGATCAGGATTTAGTAACTGATAATGTAATGACTACCAGGTAATGTAACAAAATATACAAAATATAGTAAAATGTCTCTTGAAATGATTCAGAAATATAACAAAACCTGTTAATAAATTGCTGGATAATGTAATAACATCTTCAGATTGATATTATTATTATTATTACATTATAAGCTCATATTTGAACTGATAACGTACCAACTCCCAACAGCTGTCTGAAAGTGCCATTTTCATGAGGTGCACAGGTTTTTAGGTTTGGTATTTTGGTGACTCGTGAGCTTGACTGCACCTGAGTGGGAGGAGAGGCGCAGGAGTGGGCGTGTCCGTAACAGTCAAACTGCGCAGTGCAATTTTGGTGTCAAGAATTACAGGGATTTGCGTTTGCACCGCCCGCCCTCATGTTCTATGCTATTTTTGTGGCTTTAGCACGCATGAACAGATCCTATTCAAAACCTTGTAGATTATATGTTGGCCAATTTGACTTTGATATAAATCCCTCAAGCAGGATTTCTCTAGACACTGTAGTGTCTACTGTTTCTGAAACCAGTGTTTCTGGCACCAATGATCATACCAGCAACATTCAACATTCAAAGTTGCTGAAATCACACGTCTTACCCATTCTAGTCAAACGGTAACTGAACCTTTCATAAACTGAGAGGTGTACCTAACAAGTGGAATCCATGATCCAGGACACTCTTGGGGGATCCATCTGCATCTCCATGAGCTTGTCCCACATCTGGAGGGGCTGGATAATTTTAAAAAGCACATGGGAAGTAAAAAAACATTACTCTCATCACGTTGCCAGCTTTTTCCAAGTGGGAATAGGCCATGTGGAGCAGGTAAATGATTGCTCTCACTAGGCATCCTAGATGTTCAGCACCAGCTTGGGACTGTGCAGTTATTGTATACTGAAGCATTTGCAGTTCCACTGCCGTGTTGAATAGCTGCTGGAGGACTCTGGCCTCGCCTGTCTGGCTTCATCACCTGGTCATCAGAGATGGACAGACTGGGAGAGTGAATTTCAGTTTTTCATTTGATCTTTGTTCTTCAGTGACAAGTAACAGAAATAGGATTTTTCAGATAGTAAACTTCATGATTTTAGATAGCAACACTGAAGGACTGAGAAACAATAATTGTGTTTTGTTTTTATAACATTTTGTTGTATAAGTTTTTGTGTTTCAGTCACCAGAGTGTGGAGAATGCTTTCATTTAAATTGTCCCTTAAAATGTTAAAGACATGAAAAAAACAACATTTGAAGCTAATATAGGCCATGACGTTTTTGCAAAATTATTTTTAGTGATTACATTATTGGTTAATATTATTACATTATCAGGTACAAATACATTACAACCTTATGAAGCCCGGCCTTCCTCAACAGAAACATGTCACTCTGAAAGCACAGCCTTGTGTCCACATAATGCATACTATATAGGACATAAGGACAGGAAATGTATGTCACTATACATACATATGTACATTATAGGATTAAAGGGGGCAGCATTATTGTGTAGTTCTGGATATCTCTAATCTCAGACCATAGGCACAAAATAGGTTTGTGTGAGAGTACTGGCCAGGTCATGATGTTCATCTTCGTCTTGTTCATCAACTTAACATAGCCCTTCATTACCAAATGACATGATGACGTCAAGTGCATTTTTACTACACGTCTTTATCTTTATTCTGCCTCATAGGATGGAGATGGTTCTGAAACCTCTTTTTACAATATCTATAGAGTAGTGTATAGAATAGATTAGCTAGATTAGAATAGTACAGAATCACCAGGAATTAGGTAGAGCATCATCATTCTATTCTATTCTATTCTATTCTATTCTATTCTACTGTATTTAAGGGTTTTGCTGTAAGGTAAGCTGTATAGGAGGCATTCTTTTAACTTTGACACCCGATTCACCCTCCTCTGAAGTATTTTCTTCATCTTTCAAGGCCGTCCAGCTCCCTCTCCAGCCATTTCAGACAGATAATTGTGTGATGAGTGTCTTTACAAAATACATAATACTGAAGCAGGTCTGATTCCAAACTCGCCATGCTGTTGTGCCTCGACAATATATCTGTACAAACCGAGAACCGCGGGCTGCATTCTCTGCGTTCAGCGTGAAATGTAATTGCTCCGCCTTGCCATTTCAGCTAAAACCATTGCAGCTCATTACAAGTCAACAAAGGGACGCTAAGCTATTATTAGTGCCTTCTGTGAAAATTCCACGCCACAGTGCTAATGGAAGTTACCTAATGCTGACATTTGCTCACCACACAGAGACTAGGCTGTCAATCAATCTGTTGTTACCTGGAGATAGCCAGAGGAGGAAGCAGAGCGCTTAGCAGGGGTACTCGGTAGGGGTGTGTTTGTGTGTGTGTGTGTGTGTGGGGGGGCTTGTCTGTAGGCAGTTGGTCAGTGCTGTAATTGGTACTAAATTACCAGAGAGGAAATGACTTGATTTTTCCATCAAGCTTTGGAAGATGAGTGAAAATGAAAGAAATCTTCGGGATGAAGACTGCCGGGGGAACCAAAATAACTCACAATGTTTCCGGGAAATATTGACAGTTTTTTCTTCTTTGATATGTCTGAAACCACCTACTTCCTCTGAGAACGGGCATACTCATTTCAAACGTACTCAATTCGGCATACAGTTTGACAAATGAAAACTTCCTTATCTAGGAGTTATTTATGAGACTATCCTGCTCATGGCATACCTGTTGGTCACCTCTAGACATCTAAATTGAAGTGAATAGCTTTTTGTTACATTACCTAGCGAGAATGATTGGCGTGATTGAGAATTTGTTACTGATCCTTAAATCTGATTTCTGCCTGTGTGTTTTCCCAGGATCCCTCTGTGCAGAAAGTGGGCGGAGGCAGGAAGAAGACCGTGTCCTTCAGCAGCATTCCCTCTGAGAAGAAGGTAGTTTATCAACAGACTTCACTCTGGACTGGAAATACTTCATAAAACCATTGCAAAAACAGCCAAAGATCATAATACAATTTCTACATCTTTGTTTCTATACTTTTTGGCCCTTGACAATTGAACATAACCAATAAAAACATGATTGATTTTCCAACCTAGGTAAGCAGTGCAGGGGACTGCCTGGCATTCATGCAGGGCGGATGTGAACTGAAGAAGGTTCGGCCCAACTCCAGGGTTTACTGTCGTTTCTACACCCTGGATCCAGATCTTAGCTGTGTGCGTTGGGAGCCGTCTAAAAAGGATGCGGATCGGGCTCGGCTGGACATGACCCGCATCCGCGAGGTCCGCACTGGGAAGAGCACCGAGACCTTCCTCCATAATGGTCCTCTGTCTGATCACCTAGCTGAGGAGGCTGCCTTCTCTATTATACATGGGGATGACTACCAGGTAGGAAGGGAAGGAAGGGAAATGGATGGATTTAATAATGTCCAAACACTATTGGTATCCCAATTAATGAAATAAAATTAAAGATGTACAGTCAATAATCTTATAGCCCATCCATCCATCCATCCATCTATTCATCCACTAATCTTCGTTGTCTATTCCCCTCTCCAGTCTTTGGACCTGGTGGCGTTGTCGGCGGATGTGGCCAACATCTGGGTGACGGGCCTACGCTACCTGGTGGCCCATCCCTCGGTCATTGGGGGAGCTGGGGGAGGTGGAGGAGGAGGAGGGCTGGGTGAGGGCGGCCTGCCAGTAGAGGGCAGCACGGGGAGCAAGATGAGGAGCGAGTGGCTGACCACCGAATTCGCCCAGGTGGATGAGGACGGCTATGGCATTGTGCAAGAGGATGTAGCAGTGGCCACCATCTGTAAACTGTGCCCTGGCACCAAGGAGGCCAAGGTGAGGGAGGCAGGGCCGGGGTGATGGGTGATGTCAGGATGTAGTAATGTAACATCTTATACCTGGTGCGTGCTTCCTGCAGAAATGAGTGCCGAGGTTCATGTGAGTGTGTTTGGCCAAAACGACACAATTGAGAGTTTCATGCAAGGCTGCGGATGATATCACAGCTATGTACGTCTCCTTCCAGGATACTGACTGAAAACCAATGGAGAGGTGTTTAGTCCTGTGTTTACCTGCTTGATATTTTTAAATTGGAGAATTTTCATGAAAATACTGCGATCTTTATGACTGACTCAAGGGACTTTAAAGACATCCAAATGGCATTGAAAGGCAACAGCATGTAAATGACACATGACAACCTTTAAAGGAAGATGACACTGGACAAAGTCATTGAAAGATAGATAGAAAATGAACATCAGGTGATACTAAGACTCAGCCACAGCAGGAGTGGTGTGTCGCCTCATAAAATGGGCTCTTACTGTTTTTGCAGAAGCATCTAATCCCTTGTGACATGAGATTTTTCTTCTTCTTACATCCTTGGTGGGTGTATCTGAGTTCTGGTGTGCAGCCACGCACATAGGTCTGTTACATCTCCCACTAGGAGCTCCTGTATCACCTGCTGCCTGAACAGCAGACAAAGAGCAAACACAAAGAGACAGAATTACCCTGGAAACAGAGCGTAGAAATATACTGTGCATCGCTGCAGACAGGCGAGAGGACTGCTGACAGCCTGCAAGTAATCTCAGACTAATATTTTAGCAAGCTGATATCAGAGGGTGGACATTTCTGCAAGCATGGGCTGAGCACAGAGAGAGATGAAGCAATAGGAAGAGGAAGAGAGAAATGGAGAGAAAAAGGAATACAGATAGAAGGAGATGGAGAGAAGAGGGAGAAGGAGTGAGAGGGAATAAATGATTATTATATCACTAGGCTGTATGATGCGGGTCACTTTAATATCCTTTCTGAAAAATTTGAAATTAACTTCAAATTTAGTAGCTTAATTGTAAAATTAGGCCTTATATTGATTAAGCCATTAACTCATCTGTCTCTCAATAAAGTGTGTCGCCCCCAATTTCCTCCCCGTCTCTCCTCTCCCCAGGTGCGTCTGCGTTTCAAGGAGATCCAACGCAGCAAGGAGAAGCTGACCTCCCACGTGACGCGCGAGGAGTTTCAGGAGGCCTACTGTGAGCTTTGCACCCGGCCCGACGTCTACTTCCTGTTGGTGCAGCTCTCCAAGGACCCTGAGTGTCTGGACCCCCAGGACCTGCGCCTCTTCCTGGAGACGGAGCAGGGCCTGTCCCTGGCCACGACCGAGGGCTGCTTGGAGCTGCTGCGCCGCTACGAGCCGTCGGCCCAGGGCAGGGAGAGGGGGCTGCTGGGCCTGGACGGCTTTGCGCGCTACCTCCAGTCCCCCGAGTGCCAATTGATGGACCCGGAGCACCTGGGGGTATGCCAGGACATGAACATGCCCCTGTCCCACTACTACATCAGGTGGGTTTGGCAAGTCAGTCTTCTGAAATGAAATGAGTCAAGTATTAGTCAGTGATTAGTCATAAATACTATGATTTGTGTAGATTTGGTGCCAATAATTTGTCATTTATGTTTTGGCCTGTGAAAGCTAAGATTCCTTCAGATGTTATTTAATGCTGCTATTTTATATCATTTAGAAACAGGACATTATTTGTATTCACGTGAGTATGTCTCAAGGAATGCTGCTGATTGTTCCTCAGTGCCTCGTACCGTTCCTACCTGCTGGACGACCAGGTCCATGGCAGAGCAGACCTGGGAGGGCTGACCAAGGCCCTGCAGACCGGCTGCCGATGCTTGGAGCTGGGAGTGACCGATGGCCCAGAGGGGGAGCCCCTCCTCGGGGTTAATTATGGTCCAGAGGTCCCCCGCCACCACCATCACCACCACCACCACCATCACCATCACCATGCCCCCGTTACTATCCGCTCTGCTCTGGAGGTGGTCAATAAGTATGCCTTCCTGACCTCCCAGTACCCACTGTTGGTGTACCTGTGCCAGCGTTGCTCCCCTGCCCAGCAGCGCGTCCTGGCACAACACCTGAAGAAGGTGTTCGGGTCTCGTCTCTATACCCCAGAGGCCCTGCCTGTCAGCCTGGGGGGGCGAGCCACGACCTTACCCTCCCCCGAGCAGCTGAAGGGACGCATCCTACTGGTGGGGAAGAAGCTTCCTGTGGAGGAGAACGGCTCTGAGGGGGAGGTTTCTGAGGAGGATGAGGAGATAGGAGGGGGAGGGCCTCTGGCGGGACGACGAATGACCATTCCCGGTGAGGAGGAACTGGGTGTGGTCTTGGTGGTGCCTCCACCCCCTCAACCCAGGAGGCTCCGCCTCCGCAGGGAGCTGTCAAGCCTGGTGGGCATCGCTCGTACTGGCAGCCGCAGCTTCTACGCACAGAGAAGCAGTCAAAGGCAGGCTCAGCAGCAGTCGCCACCCAGCACTCCCTCTTCCCCCGGCACACCAATGCCTCCTGAGCCGCCCTATTGGACACTGTGCTCTCTAGGGGAGGGGGAGGCTGGGCGGGTGACCAGTGAGAGCCCGGAGGATCTGGTTATGTTCACCAAGCGCACCCTAACCCGGGTACGGCCCAGCTCAGTGCGACTGGACTCCAGCAACCCTAACCCGCAGGGCTACTGGAAAGGAGGGGTCCAGCTTGTGGCATTGAACCAGCAGACCCCTGGTGCCATGCTGGACCTCCACAGGGGACGCTTCTCCCAGAACGGAGGCTGTGGTTATGTCCTCCGGCCTGCTGTGATGACGGAGGAGGTGTCCTATTTCAGTGCACACACACAGGGCTGTATGCCAGGGGTGCCGCCTCAAACCCTCCGTGTAAAGGTATATACATGTTATGTCTATTATTGTCATTTACCATCTAGGCTACACCTTTTCCAGTCAATACACCTGCAGCATATTCAAGTTTTGCAGGCATCTATGAACACTAAGGTTTTGTCCACTGAGTTGCGTATACAGTATATGTATTTCTAACTGCTCTGTATTCTACTGTGCAGGTGATCAGTGCCCATAACCTGCCCAAGCCTCAGGGGGCGGGGGCTAAAGGAGAGGTCATTGACCCCTACGTGGTTCTGGAGCTGCATGGTGTACCGGCTGACTGTGCCGAGCAGCGGACACGCACCGCCGCGCAGAACCAGGACGACCCGTTGTTCGACGAGACCTTTGAGTTTCAGGTACGCGTGTTGATGCCGTTTATAGTAGCAGGAGCTGTTATTCAATATTTTGCTATCTGTCTCCTGTAAATATCGTCACAGTGTTTCAGTGGAGGGAATTTAAGACGATCAAGATCCAGATTCGGCACTTTTATGAATGCACTGATGTATGCATTAAATTCAATACGTGAGACGGGATTTGTTACTGCAACGCTGCTGATTTTGCTTCCTTACTCGTCAGTGACAGAGTCCTGTATTACTGAGGCTGAGCCATAATGACAAGCTGTCACAATCGATACAGCATGTTCTCTTGGTTACGTCAAGTGTGTGTGTGCATGTGTGTGTGTGCAGCGCACCGCCTTAGAGCAGACATATCTCCAGAATGACGACAAGGGACTTGTGTAATGTGTGTAATTTACAAGAATAATTGACTGTTTTGCATGTGATAAGGTGGTTCTTTGGCAGGAGAGAGAAACAAAGTGAAACTGGAATGCATGGTTTGGCTCACAAACACCAGCAAACTTGAACCACTGCTAATGCTTAATAGATGAGTCATAGAGGCATCTGAATATCCCATTTATACAACTTATGTTAACAACTTAAAAACAAATTCATCTTTTAACTGATTTGCAGTTGTATGATATCATAAGTACTGTTCTCCGGGTAATAGTCACAGATGTAATTACAGGCATAAAGTGCTTTAAAGACAGCCTGGCAAGAATTACATCAACGGATTGCGTAATAGGAGTAATAGGAGAACAGACTAGAGAGGAGATGATGGTTGCAGAGAAGTAAAGAAAGGAACCATAGGAGGGGAGATGAAATGGCTTTGAAAGAGGGGAATGCTGGGGGAGGAGAATGGGGGGGAGGGGGTGAGTGTTGGTGAGGAGCAGGACTTTGGCTCAGCTTGTCTCATTATCCCTGTGGCCTGTAACCCGAGGCCTAGCAGGGGACTGGAGGGCAGTGTGGCGTGACTCGCACAACATGCACACGCACACACACACACATGCACACATGCCCTGCACACATGGCCATGCACAATCATGCACACACACACAAACACACCGGTGGCCATTCTGCCTGGTTAAACATGTGTAACGAGTGTGGCGAAGCCTGCTCTCATATGTCTTAATCACTGGCCTCCAGCTTCTGAAGGGACGGCCAAGCTCAGACACTGGATAGCCGCGACAACACACTCTCTTAACACACACATAAACACTGACACATGCTTACAGTACAAACTAACTACTTATCTTCTTAAACACTGTTGAAAATGGCTTTCTCACCTTGCACTTACACTTAAAACACTTCTAAAGACTAGGGATTAAGCCTAGTTGTAGACTAAATCACACTTTTAATCTGGACTAATTGAAATAGCATTTCTCAGGCATGGATTAAAATAGACTTGCCCTTGTCTTGATTTAAAAAATCTGATTTCTAGAAGTCTAGATCTGAGTGAAGGCTTAAATGAAACCTGGCCAGATGCAGGTTTAATTTCAGATAAATGGATGTGGGCCTTGAGGTTGACCTTGGCAGAGGAAATTGGATTACCTGGACTATTTCAATGATGATCAAAGGACACCACCAAGGCCAGACAGAAGGCTGGTTACAGACAGGAGCAATCCACCGAATGATTTTGATGAAATCAATTTCCGTGACCGTTTCCGTGTGTACACAGAAAGCTGATGCAAATGCAGCTGACATCATTTGTTTGCTGGAGCCAAGGCTTTCATTTGACTCTCTTAGGGGAAGGCCTATCCCTCCCTCCTTACAAGTACTGATCACCTTGAGGATTTTGGCATGTGGAAACTTCCACCATGAAACAGGAGATTTGTGTGGTGTAAGTGAACCAACTACGTGCAGAATAGTCCACAAAGTCTGTAATGCTATATGTGAACTGAAAGAGGATTACATCAAGTTCCCTAATGGAGTTGAATGAATATGAATATGGGTGTAATTGGCTGTATGGATGGATGTCATATTCCCATCAAGTGTCCCTCTACAGCGGATGTTCAGGAATCGTTAAAAACTGGTTTTCAATAAATATACAAGGTGTGTGTGAACTCCAGCTATGCAGTTCTCCAACATTGTTGCACGTTGGAAAGGTTCAACTCATGACTCATGACCCATGACTTCTTGTTCACCCTCTATCGTCATCCAGTCAGACCTGAGCAACAGCGGTACAACCAAGCTCTTACCCACACCAGAGGGCTAGTGGAGCGCATGTTCGGTGTATGGAAGAGTCGTTTTCAATGTCTCAGAAACACATCGCGCTTTGAACCAAGAAGATGCTGCATTGATATTATTGCAACACCAGCGCATCATGATTATCTCAGACAGCATGGCTGCAGAGATCCTCATATTGAAGATGATGATGACCCACATGTTCCCATGACTGAGGCAGCCATTGATTTAAATGGACTAGCTTACATCGGGACCCTGAACTGGTGCTGGTTTCAATAGTACTTTGGTACTGCTGCTGCTTCATGTTTCCTCCTCCTTCATAGCCAACTCAAGATGAAGAATTTTCATCTTCATTTTAATGCTCCTCTTTCAAATACTTTAATTTGCGCTCATGAAATTCCACGGCCAGTTTCCCATGAATGGATAGCCTCTTTGCCCTTGTCCTGCGCCCCGGGTTAGTGACACCACCTTCCCTACTGGCTGCTGCAGATGTCGCGGGCTGACCTTCCTTCTGCCTGAGAAGAGTGTCTCTTCAAGAGTTGAGGTCATTACATCATTTTTTATTATGGGAGTGCAAGAGATGACTAGCATTACATATTGAGTGGGACAGCTCCTACCAAATGAGGATTGGTATGTAGAGAGAGACAGATTGGGTGAGAGAGGAGGGATGACGTACGACATTGCTCCCAGGCTGGATTCGAACCCAGGACGTCACGGTTATATAGAAATGATATTAGTAATTCTGTATTCTGCATGACTCTGATTTCTAAAAATGTGGGCCAACAATAAATAATCTTACCTGAAGCTGTTGGAGTGTCCTGTTCCTGTGGTGCATGCACTCTGTTTCTTGTTTCCTGTTCTGAATCATGCTGCTTGTTCTCAATAATTTGACACAATTTGCTTCAAGAGGTTCTTTGTTGTTCTTCATTGTTCGGTTGGGTCAGGCGTCTCACTCCAGTTCCACACAATGCTTATGTGGTAGCATTCCACCCCAGCTAGTCCTTTAGACCTCAGTTAGTCCTTAATTACGTTAGGATGGGACTCCCTAGTCTACAACTAATTCATCTCAAGTCAAGCAACGTCTCAGAAAGCCTAGCCTAGTCCTGATTTAAACTAAACTCTGTCTGACTATAACACGTAAGAATAGGGATTCTGTCTCACTTTCCCCCTTTTCAGAAGCATTTGGTTTGGACTTGTTTGAAATAAGTTTCATTGAGCTTTTCAGCTCAGCCATGGACCCCTGCTGACAATTAGAGACAAAGAGAGAAGAAGACAGAGGCAGGAGAGTAGAGAGAACAGGATTGGACTCATCATTTGGCACACACATGCATCTATGCACACACACACACACACACACACACACACACACACACACACACACACACACAATTGGGTCAGTGTGACAGTGTGACATGTTCTCTTCCATCCATTACCAGCCTCCACCTCAGACTAGACTCACATACTGGTGTAACATTAGCGTGTGTGTGTGTGTGTGTGTGTGTGTGTGTGTGTCTGTGTCTGTGTCTGTGTGTGTGTGTGTGTGTGTGTGTGTGTGTGTGTGTGTGTGTGTGTGTGTCTGTGTCTGTGTCTGTGTGTGTGTGTGTGTGTGTGTGTGTGTGTGTGTGTGGGGGCTGCGTATGTTTCTGTGTTGATTGCCTCCTCATGACATTTCTGCCTCAGACATCCAGTTGATGTCCACTGGGTTCCATGAAAGCCCGGGCACCCCCCACCTCCACCCCCACCCACCCCCACCCCATTTATATGAATAGTCGCCCTGCCCTTCCTGTTTAGTTATTTTAGGGTTCAACGAATGAGTCGTATCATTCATCAGAAACAGAGGGGGCCCCCCTATTTCTCTCTTTACTGTTGTTCCCCCCCGTGTCCTCTTTAAAAATTTAAAAATAGGAAAGATTACGCAGCATTACAACATTAAACAGATGTGAAATTACACACACACACACACACACACACACACACACACACACACAGAGAGAGAGAGAGAGATCTGGCTTGGGGCGAGTTCTCTGTAGGAAGTGATAGATAGTTAGCGTTCCTCATCCTCTGTCCTGGCGTTGCTCTGCTATAAACACCACACACACATTCGTCGCACGTGTGTGTGCGTGTGACTGTGAGAGGCAGAGAGACACACACAGACTAGATTATTTGATGTGTTTTTGTTCAGTATTTATTTATTCTCTGTTCCTCCTCGCAGATTAAATATGCAGAGGCACACTCACGGTGCCATTAGTCCTCCCACTTATTATGTGTGTGTGAGTGTGTGTGTCTGTCTGTCTGTCTGCCTGAGTGTTTATAGCCTTATTAGCCCAGAAGGTATTCCTCTGAAGGTGTGAACTGAAGTGTAATATTTCAACCAGCATTCCTCTGTGCGGTACGTTAGGATGCTCCCAGCTCCGTGAGTTGAGCCTGAACAGCTTCATGAATAACCTAATGACAGGAAATGTTGTGGTTAAACTCCTCAACTCAATAGTGTGACCGACTGATCACCTTCTGCCATATGAACACCTAACGGAGTGCATCTTCTCCGCCTAGTGTTTCTTTATCGCCAAGGAGCAGAGATGACTTACGATTCGAAATCAAGGGCAGATGAATAATGTACGGGGACACACTTACACTCTGTCGGAGCTTACTTAGCCTCGCGCATCCTCGGGCCTTCTCAGGTGACAAACATGAAACTTTAAAAGGCTATACGATCAACCGAACTCCGGGCTTGTTCGCTCCAGCGATGCAATTCGGCACCGTTTGTCTGGAAGATGTAAAAAAAGGAGGTTTGTTTTTCATGAGAATTCATTGTGTATGAAAATGTCTTCCAGCACCAATGGGTATCACGGCGTTGTGTTGGCATGGGAGGCTTCAGTTTCATTTTTTTAGGTGTTGTTGGTGAAACTTCTGTGCGTCCTGTAACATAATGTAGATCTTCTCCAACACCTATGAGATGTTCAGCTGACGGAAGTGTTTGAGGGGTTTAAGTGTAAAGATTTCATAACATTGTTGAGAACTTCAGAGGTTAGTGGCGTCACTGTCCGAACATTGTGAATCATTGAGCCTCGTGTTTTATTATGGTACTCAAGGATAGTGTCATCCCTTTTCCTTGTCTCCAGGTGAACATGCCAGAGCTGGCCCTGCTGCGCTTCGTGGTGTTGGATGACGACTACATCGGAGACGATTTCATTGGCCAGTACAGCGTGGCCTTTGAGTGCCTTCAGCCCGGCTACCGCAACGTGCCCCTGCTGGGCCTGGCGGGAGACCCCTTACCCCACGCCAGCCTGTTTGTCCATGTGGCGGTCACCAACCGGCGAGGCGGGGGCAAGGCCCAGCGCAGAGGGCTGTCGGTGAGGAGGGTAGGGAGGCGGGGGAGAGAGTACGTCACGCTGAGGCACACTGGCATCAAGGTGGTGGACGAGACCTTCAAGACGGCTAGCGCCCCCCTCAGGGAGGCTACGGACCTGCGAGAGGATGCTCAGGTAAGGGGACCAATGATTCAGGACAGAAATGGGTTGAGTATTTGAGACCTCGAGGAGCAGACGAGGGTACAGTGTTTGATAGTATATTAAATAATTCCTAGTGTTTGTTTTATCCTGCTTGGAGGAGCAGGCGAGTGCCCAGGACGGTTCAGATAGCAGATCACAGAAAGTAATCAATAGTTACTTGTGTGGAAACTATGTAGAGTCAAAAACACTTCCTGGCAGTCAGTGCATTGTCCTATGTGGCAAGCAGGTTAATTCAAATACAAAGAGGTGTTAACCTGATCTGAAGTCCTAAAAAAACGGGTACATTGAGTCTTCGCAGGTCGGGTGTCACTCAGCTGTATTTTTAGGTTGTGTTGACAAGATGTCTGGTCAGGAGGGTGGATTCAGGTAGATTGCAGCACTATGCTGAAATCAGACTCTACATGAGACTTGTCTGTGGTGTGAGGAGAGAGAGAGAGACAGAGAGAAATAGAGAGAGAGAGAGAGGAATGGGGAGGGGGGCAAGAGAGAGCAAGAGATAAGAAGAAGAGAGGAGGATTACACAGCATCTATAAATACCAGCAAAGACAGAGAACCTGGTCACAGCAGCCACCAGCTTATCTCTGAATGCACACAATCTGACTTGATCACTCAATCAGACACACACACACACACACACACACACACACACACACACACACACACACACACACACACACTCACTCAAAACCCTTCAATCCGCCTGCTTCAATCTCTTTGTCCTTTCCCTCTGACATGAACTCTCTCTTTCCTCCCCTCTCTCTCGTCACTTTGCTGTGTGTCCAGCTGTGGGTTCATCTGCCACAGTCTGTTAATATTCATCATGCCTCTCACACACACACACACACACACACACACACACACACACACACACACACGTGAGCGCACACAGGCAGAACCGAGACGTGATAGTCGCTGGTCCAGGTGGGGCTCTGCCAAGTGGCAGTCAGGTAGCCAGGAGAGGTCTGTGATATGGAGATATGATATCTGTTAGTACAGGAACAAATGGAAAAAAAAGAACACAAAGGCTGACGTTCTCAACTGGTTTTGTATCAGGACCGTTTACCTTCACCGTGAAGTCGAGACCCGATATGGTAAATCAACATCTGAACATACTCACCACCTGAGTTATTCTTTATCCCTGTCAGATCAGCCTCGACCCACTTTTGCCTGACACACCTAGTTGAGAACCAAGCAAGGGCTGTGAGTCGCTATTCCAAATTCATGCCATATATTCATTGCCAACTGTGCTTCGGCTTAGGATGATTTCAACGGATTACAGGCCAGACTGACTTCCATATTGATTTAATTCACGAGAGAGATGGGAGACAAGAGCAGGAGAGGAAGTGTGTATATACTATGTGTATCCTTTCTGACCTTTCCCGTTATGGAGGCTTACCTCCACATCTGAACATTTGATCTGATACCCTATACTTTCCTCCTCCTCTTCCTCATCTCTTTTTGTGTTTCCTTGTCTCCAGAGTGCCACCGTCAGCTTCAAAGAGCAGTGTGGGCTCCCCCCGGTGGCCAAATCGAAGCAGTGCATCCAGAGCCTGGCCACGAGGCTTCAGAGCCCCGAGGGCACCATGGGGGCCAACATGGTGCTGAAGGACGGCTACCCCTGTCTGGAGCCCCTGGTCACCCTCACCGAGCCGACGCGCAAACTATTCACTGCCTACGACACGGTCAGTAAGAGAATGAGGATGGTCACGTTTTTTCTGAAAATGTTTGTTTATATTGGTGGTTGTTGACTTTTTGATGATCGCTGATTGGAGAGCATACATTATAGCATTATTTACAGATTATCTGTAATCCCTTAAAAAGTCTAAAATATCTCACAATTATCTAAATTTAAGGCCTTAAAAAGAATAAAAATAACTTGCACTTGTTAAAGATCTTATTTTTTTTTTTACTGTATTTCAGAATGTTATTGACTTTTATTGCAATCTCTAATTTTACAATGTGAGAAAATTTTAGAAACAATTTTAGAAATCATTCCAGTTGAGTACAGACGCTGTAGACATACGTAGCAATTGGAAACTAAACTGAAACTCATTGTCATACGTATAGGAAATAAAATACAAGTGCAAATTTAGAGTCAAAATTGAGAAGGGTATCCCTGTCATTTTAATAAATGCCATGACTGTCAACCAGCTAATTGTATGAAGCCTAACTGTAGCTAGCTAAATAGAAAGCAAAGTCTTTAGCTCCTTCCTTTAGCTTGTAGGCCTTGCTGGAGCCACCGAGGGGGAATGTATCGCCCCTCTGATGACATCACACCATGTAGTACTTTAACACTGGTATGTAGCTAGCTAGGCGACTATTTTAAAACATGAGTTAGCTAATCAAACTAAAAAAAAAGGAAAAGTCAACTTGCATTTCTTGATTCAAGGAAACAATTGTCCGCTGCCTTTTGTGCGGCTGTTTTAGGGTCATACGTGAGCTTATTGCCACTAGAGGGAGCTATTGAACTTTCATTAGAAAAAAACGTGCGGGGGACATTTTGCTAAAGGTGTGTGGGATATATCACCCCTGTCCTCTCATGAACCCAGTGTATGACAGACAGTGTTAGCCCAGCAGGTCAGTGTGATGAAGCCACAGTTGGTGTGATGCAGTCTGCTGCCTCCCTTGTATATCACACCTCTTTGGACACACACACACACACACACACACACACACACACACACACACACACACACACACACACACACACCGGGCTTAGTCATCGCACACTTGCCCTCCTCCCTCTTTCCTACCCTGTAGCGAATCTTCTCTCTTATTCTTTCTTCCCTCAGTCCCACTTAGTCTCGTCCTCCTGTAATACAGAGGTAGTAGTTTGAATCATTTCAGTTTGAATCCCACGATGAGAACTGCTCTCCTTGTTGTCAGCATTTAAAGACTAACTTGGTGCCTGTCTGTCCAGATGATCTCAGCCCAGAAGCAGCTGATAGAGAATGCAGATGCTGTACAGGAGAGGATCGCCCAGGTGCAGAGAGACGGTGAGTGGAGAGGTGCAATGAATAAAAAATGGACGGACTGAGACGAGGTTTTGGTGAACTTAGTGAACATGGTTTGGATCAGTGCTCATAAATAAAATGACTGCAGGAGAGGATATCCCCAGAACCCCAATTTAGACATCAAACAAAAACAAAAAACCATGCTCATTGGAGGGACAGGTCTATTGGTAAATGACATTACAAGTGGAGATACTTGCTGGTGAATTTAAGTATACAATTAAAAAGCCTTTATTGCTGTGGCAACATAGTAAAAAACAAACAGTGGTTGTTTATATGGCTGTTTTTAACCACATTGCCATGATAATAAAGGACAAACCTTTTAAATAAGGGATCCATGTAGGCACACTTGAAATATATTCTTCACCAGCAAGTACCTCCACATGTAATGTTGTTTATCAGAAACCTTACAATGGTAACACACATCAAAGTACCTGCATTAATACTGCTGGATTTTCTAAACAGTTTCTTTCAGGTGTAGCGGATGTAGCAGCTGTGCAGCAAGCATTTACAGTGGTTACCACCTGTGTATTTCAAGCACTTCTCCCAGCCCTAGATAACTCCTGACCTTTAACTGGCACTGTAAATGTCACGAGCATGCCCTATATAAGTAAATATAAGTGCAAACGTATAAAAATCGAGAATCTTTCCCAAGAAAAAAAAACCCTCCAAGGCACACTGTTGACAATCATTCAAGCACTAAAGCCCTGACTCCTGTCCTTGTGCTAACTGGAAACGTGTTGGTGGTTGTCAGGCATGGACTTCCATGAGGATCTTCATCGGCTTGGGGAGAAGGAGGGTCTGAAGGGACGCAAGCAGAACAAAGCCGTGGAAAGTTTTACCTGGAACATCACTGTGCTGAAGGTACTGGAGAGCATGAGGCAACGTAAAGGAACACACACAGCAGCAGGCACACACACACACACACACACACACACAGAACAGAAAGGCCTTTGTACGTACAGTGGGTATCCAAAGTCTACACGCCCTTTCAAATGTAATAGTTTTTATTGGCTTGATGCTTGAAATGAAACCCATCGAATCATTTGGATGTAGTAACCCACAAAATCAAGGTAAACTCTAAAGGCTTCTTATTTCTGACAGTGTGTTAAAATGGAAAACTAAAGCCTTATAATTAGTATCGGGGTTGTAAATGTGTTCAACAAACTTAACTAATCACACTCCAAAGCACGCACAAAACTAATTTACCTTCATCTGAAATCCACACACACACACACTCATCTCTCTCCCTGTCTCCCTCAGGGTCAGTGTGATCTGTTGCGGGGAGCGAAGATGGATTCCCTGGACTCCCTGAGGCAGCTGGCGCTGGCCTGCGAGGCCTGTGGACTCATCACCTCCTCGTCCTCCGCCTCCATAGCCGAGCTCCACTACACCTCCCACTCCCTGGCTGGCCGCCGGGGCAGCACACACGGCAACGGACGCATCTGACACCCCCTCGGGTCCAGGACAGTTCCATAGATAAAAAGGGAGTGGAGAGAGTAATTACTGAGGATCAGAGAGATGAAGAGATGTGAGAGGAAGGAAGACAAGGGAAAGGTCCGAGTGTAAAAGGGGGCAGATAAGAGAGAGAGTTGAAGTTAGAGAGTATTTTCATTCCAGTAGAGTCCATCCCTTTATCCAGTGCAGTGAGTGTCTAGACTGCCCTTCTTTTACAGCCTTACTGTGAGTTGATCAGTCGATCCGTCAAAGTCCAGCCTGCTTCATGAATGTTTTTACTCTGTGATGGAAAAACAAACACAGCGGCTCCTCGTGGGCCCTTTCAACGTTCCGAGTCTCCTCGTCGTCTTTCCGACAGAGAAGATGCATCACTCAACATTTTAACTGAGCGGAGGTTCCTCGTGAGAGAGGGACCCGCAGACACCTGAATAACTTGTGACAACTGACATGCTGACATTCTTGTTGTTCTCCCAGAGGCAGAGAGGCAGGAATGTGGACTGGATGAGACGTTTTTTATTCTCTGCCTCAGCATTTCAACACCCTGGGACGGCAACAAGATTCCCAATAAGTGTGTGTGCATGTGTGTGTGTGTGTGTGTGTGTGTGTGTGTGGTGGTGGTGATGGTAGAAATGGTGGGCTGCTGTAAGAGATTAATAGGAGGTGCCCCTCCCCACCAAAACACAAACACACAACAGTGGAAAGTAACTAATTCCAACTACTAAAGTACTTGTGTTTGAGTAGATTTTTACAGTAACAATACTTTGAGTATTTTTAAAAGCCACAAAAGTTTTACTTGCACTCTGGTAATTTATTCCTACTTTCATTTGAAGGTTTTGTTTACAACGAAATTTCATTTACAACGAAATGGCATTTGTCATTTGCAGTACAATAAAACACAAGAGTTGTTTGGTTTTTTGGTAGATTGTAAGAAGAGGAATGATGTGGAGAGGAGAAGAGAGGTGGAAACTGGAGAGGTTGAGGTGATGTTGAGGATCACATAACCTCCTCAAGGGCAGGGGATGCTCGGTGTCCGTGCATGTGTGTGTGTGTGTGTATATTTGTGTGTAGGGGGGTCAAGTTCCTTAAATGTTAATGATTGACCAAGTACACTATTTTCGATTTAGCAATACTGAGAATATTGTTACATTAGGAGGAGGACCGTTTAACTGAATGTGTAGTGACTGAACGAATGCACCGGGAAGGACCTCACTTTATAACTCAGTGACACTGATGTAGATTAAAAAATGGCGTCCAGCACGTGCTACTCGTCACGGCTCATGCTTTCCTGTCAATGATGGTGTTCTTCTAGGCCTTTGGGCTCCATTGTAAATGTGTGTTTTCTCGGGAACAGGGGGAAGCAATTGATACTAGTTCCGTTTAACTCAGCTTTTGTACTTGTATCTTGTACTCTTGTGTGTTTTTTCTGCCTTTGAACCGACCACTGGAAGACTGATCCCGAACAACACGCTCTGCTATACTAACCGGATTAGAAATACCTCCATGAATACGTCGTTCAGAAAACACCACCTAAGCTCGGTGTATTTGATAAGGTTCATCAAGTTCATCAAATCAAGTACACCTGTAGTATTTCTTTTTAAAGAATTCATTCGAACAAATTGATTTCCTCCTATACGTTACAAAGCATTTGCAGCTCTTGAACAAAGTAGACACAACCAGGAGTGGAAAAATGCATACAAGACTTTATGAATGTGTGGTACCCTCCGCTGGCAATGGAGGTGGAGGTGGCTGAGAGATGAGGATCACAGGTACACATTGTATCAAGTTACTCACCTGCCAATCAACCCAGTCAATGGCAGTAAACAAGCTCGACACAAACGCAGTTAGGAATGTTGAAACCCGTTGTAATGTTGGCGTCGGTAGTATTTGCCGTAACTGAGGTGCTTGTGCGATACTACTGTATGTGCTGTGTCTCATCCCGTGTTTGACATTCTCTATTTATGTACACCACTCTGCTGCCTTTCGTTGTGCTGCACCTTCCTTTCCCTTTGTAGCTCCACTAACCTCTTTCATCCCGCCGCCTCCTTTCTTAACCCGTCCACGTTCGTTCCCTTTCCTTATTCTCCATCTCCATTTTTCCCTCCATTCATCCCTTCTTCTCCTGGCGTGGTTCTTCTGTGAGTCATAGCCTCAGGAGGAGGTTGACCTGCTTTTACCCTGATAACATTTCCATGTACGTGCGTGTGTCTGTGTAGGCTTACTTGTGTGTGTGTGTGTGTGTGTGTGTGTGTGTGTGTGTGGGGGACTGACATGGGGTTGAATGTGATGTGTGTGTGTGTGTGTGTGTGTAGGTGTGCGAGGAGACACCTGCAGGGCTTCATAATTGGCTGTGAGAGATAGACAGAGTGACAGCACCTGCTGTTTTGGTCTATTAATAACAACCTGACTCAGTGGAGGCCTCGGGGTGTGTGTGTATGTTTGTGTGTATGTGTGGGTATGTGATAATACCATAGTGCTCCAATTCCTGTCCTGACCATAACCTCTTGCTGCTCCAAACTAGTTCTCCTACTCTTGACTTCTATGGGTATGTAGTCATTGCCAAACCATTAGCCATATTTCCTTCCAAATACACTGAAGCAGACAGCAGCCTCTGGAGCTACTTGGATGGGTTTCATTGAGAGGCTTGGTCAAGTACTCTACAGCTACTGAGACACCATTGGAGGCATCCTCTCAGAGATCCACTTACCTGCGGAGAGGATCTCTCTGCATTATTGATGCATTAGCTTCAGTAAAACAAACCACAGTATAAGCTTTCTGTTTTCCGGTTTACATGACCGCTGACATGGGCAATACAAGTGGGTCAGGGAGCGTGAGGGTGACGGGATTTACCTGAGGAGATCCGGGGCAGGTGGAGGTCACAGGGTTTACCTGTGCAGATGAAGGTGAGACTGTAGCTGAAGCTGTAGAAGAGTCAGGTTTCAGTAAGTTAAGTTAGACCTCATTCTCAGCTTTAATCCATTAGGTGCACATCGAACAAAACGACCTATGACTGTTCTGCTCCATCAAACAAAGGTGAGATGCAGTAACAGAAAATTGTGGCAGCTTGTTATTTCAGTGGAAACTGACCCCCACAGTGTGTCAGTACCATACAACACCTGAGCCCCAAATTTGTAGATGGAAGATATATAACATAAAAGTCTACAGTTTTAAGTACGATGCCTTTGTCCTAGCCTCTCTGTACCTTTCATACTCTCTTCACCATTTTATATGACACTTGCTTTTCCAGAGCACCATCCAATTTACCTGATGACATGTTCATTGTGCATTATTGAAAAGCGAGTGTTAACCTCATTGAAAGGCACTCTGGTCAACCACCATAGTGCTTTCCTATGGTATATCTCACTTATCTCACTTGTAACCCAGTACTGTACCCTGCAGGTTCCTGGAGTGTGGTCTACTTCTCTATGTACTTTAAATTGGAACAGGTTTACTTAAAGCCATATCTCTTATTTTGGTTTTGCTTTGAGATTCCCTGATGGGAGTGGTAGACCGGTACGTGCTGAAGAGCAGAGTGTTGAATTGGGGTGCATCGTATCTCTTTAACCCATGTGTCTTAACCTAGAGCTAGCTGTCTCTGTGCTCTTAAGTGTGTGACGCTACCTATCTTTGCAGACTTGTGGTCAAATAGTATTCCAAATTCACTCAAATACTTAAAGAGTTGGTTTTTTTTGCCTGTCAGTAGTGCTGTCGGGGAGGTTCTATAAAACACTTATAAAGTATTTGAAGGTATTTCAGGTGCTATATGACCCTGGGCCTCTGCAATGTCTGTGTTGGCCTGTGTCTACACCTCTGACCTTTCACAATCCAGTGTTGTTCCTTTGACTGTTCTCACTGTCACTGTATGTCTTTGTAAAATAGTAAAAAAATTAAAAAGATAAGTATTTATTGAAGTGTGTTTTAAAACCATAAAGGAATATTATTAATTAAATGAACCTCGCTTTTATTTTGAAAAGCTAGTGTGTTTTCTATCTGACAAATAATCAAATGTAACAAGACAATGTATCCCAGACTAAATAAAGCTATCTTTTACTGACCAAAACCCTTGTTGCCTCCTCTTTATCTTACTCTCTGCCTGCTCTCTTTCAAGATGCTGGCAGGTGGCACATTTTCTTGACCATCTTTTTAAATATCAGCTACTTCTAGTCCCTAATTTTACTGCATGTTGAAATGAGAAAATTGTTATGAATTTGTGATCCTGTACATCCTTTCATTTTTGCACTAACAGTGAAACGCTATAAGTTGAATGGTGGAGTTTGTTCATGTAGATGGAGTTCACTATAATAACCAGTAGGTGGAGCCAAATATCAAGCTATTTTCTGTAGGGTCAACCGTAGCAGATTGGGTACTCTGATATATCTTACACAGATCAGCCACAACATTAAAACCACTGACAGGTGAAGTGAATAACATTGATTATCTCATTACAATGGCACCTGTCAGGGGGTGGGATATACTGGGAAGCAAATGAACAGTTCTTGAAGTCGATGTGTTGGAGGCAGGACAAATGAGCAAGCGTAAGGATCTGAGCGACTTTGACAAGGGCCAAATTGTGATGGCTAGACGACTGGGTCAGAGCATCTCCGAAACGGCAGGTCTTGTGGGGTGTTCCGGGTATGCAGTGGTTAGTACCTACCAAAAGTGCTCCAAGGAAGGACAACCGGTGAACCGGCGACAGGGTCATGGGCGCCCAAGGCTCATTGATACGTGTGGGGAGCGAAGGCTAGCCCGTCTGGTCCGATCCCACAGAAGAGCTACTGTAGCACAAATTGCTGAAAAAGTTAATGCTGGCTATGATAGAAAGGTGTCAGAACACACAGTGCATCACAGCTTGCCGCTGACCGGTCAGAGTGCCCATGCTGACCCCTGTCCACCACCGAAAGCGCCTACTATGGGCACGTGAACGTCAGAACTGGACCATGGAGCAATGGAAGAAGGTGGCCTGGTCTGATGAATCACGTTTTCTTTTACATCATGTGGATGGCCGGGTGCGTGTGCGTCGTGGCACCAGGATGCACTATGGGAAGAAGGCAAGCCGGCGGAGGCAGTGTGATGTTCTGGGAAATGTTCTGCTGGGAAACCTTGGGTCCTGGCATTCATGTGGATGTTACTTTGACACGTAGCACCTACCTAAACATTGTTGCAGACCAAGTACACGCCTTCATGGCAACGGTATTCCCTGATGGCAGTGGCCTCTTTCAGCAGGATAATGCGCCCTGCCACACTGCAAAAATTGTTCAGGAATGGTTTGAGGAACATGAGTTCAAGGTGTTGACTTGGCCTCCAAATTCCCCAGATCTCAATCCGATCGTGGGACATCTGTGGGATGTGCTGGAAAAACATGTCCGATCCATGGAAGCCCCACCTCGCAACTTACAGGACTGAAAGGATCTGCTGCTAACGTCTTGGTGCCAGATACCACACGACACCTTCAGAGGTCTTGTGGAGTCCATGCCTCGACGGGTCAGAGCTGTTTTGGCAGGTAGTTTTAATGTTATGGCTGATCGGTGTATATGTAGATAGCAGAGTATAGAATATGTTATGTCTTTCCTTCTCTCT
Source organism: Hoplostethus atlanticus (assembly GCA_034670405.1). NCBI lineage: Eukaryota > Metazoa > Chordata > Actinopteri > Trachichthyiformes > Trachichthyidae > Hoplostethus > Hoplostethus atlanticus. The sequence continues at coordinate 865,650 of JAXDDX010000024.1, forward strand.
CGTTTCTTGTTTTGGCATGGTACTGGTAGTAAAACTTCTTCTATGAATACATGAGTACATTCTATATAATTACATACAATTTTAATCTGTTTCACCTGACAAAAGTGAAATGCGGATTTGTGGATGAAAAAGGATTGGTTCAGTTGAACTCACACACATCCAGTCCCTCAACAACAAATGTCCCACACTCACCTGTTCCTTAAATATGAGTAGTCTACTGGGTACGTGGAGGTGGCAAGTTTGAAGTTTATATCATTGCCTATGAATCATTGCCTTAGGGTCCATAGGGCACACTGTCAGATAGCATTTTTACCTTTTTTTTCTGGGCGGTTGAATCCAAGCTGGTGACGGGAAGATCATCTCCACTGGATTGCATGGAGTGGGCATGGTTAAAAGTCTTGCAGCCTCTAGATGGAGACATTCCATTTTGGTTGGTTTGTACTGTATGTGTACCGCATCACTCCAACCGATGGAACAGGACGGCACACAGTCCACATCACCTAATTAAAGCATTGACTGGCTGGAACAGGACATAAGTTCATAGATGTCTACCAATCCTATGATTTAATGTCTCTTATTTGAGATGAAGGGCAGCTAAATCACACTGTATCTGCCTCCCCACCCCACCCACCGTCCCTCAGGAGGTGTTGGGCAGCAGATGGCAGGTGATGGAACTGTGTGGTAGTGTAGGTGGTGACATGACAAGCTGTCAGGCCCTAATGCAGGCTAACATCTGGAGGTTGTTGGCCACGTCCCTCCATGCCCGCTGGCAGGGCCCTCTAGCCTGGGGCCAGAAGCCACCCAGAGGGGGATACACCCAGGGCCAAACCTGGACCTCTGAGACAGGAAGCAGCAGCAATGGGTAAAAGCAATGGTGTAAATAAGGCAGGAGTTACCTTGCCTTCTACTGTAAAGTGAAAGGAAAAATCAAGCTTCACTCACTTGTTTCACTGGTTGGCCTACAGTATATCAGGGTCACAGTGTGGAAAGTGGTCCAAGTAGGTCATGGGTGTATGCGTTTATAGGCCTCACAAACTGGCTGTGAAATGTAAATGGCTTTGAGCTATGTTTACCTTGAAAATGAGGATGTGCCTCTGAAGCCGTTCTTGAAGCCATTATCAGCCATCCTTCCCGAAGCATTTATCATGGTAAACGGCTGTGGAAAACTGCAAATAAACCATCAAAAAACGTCCTAGGTGAGTGGGCGGTGCAGGCATGACTACATGCGCAGCAGGATAATATAAAACTGTTAGTGCCAATGAGGCAACCAGGAGTGGCACTGCGCTATTAGAGCCTTGTGGTTTTATTTTAACCCGCCTCGAGCATCTAAGGAGCGAGTGGCTCTTCGGCTTTAATTACAGCCCTCACCCAGAGGCAATTTCACCATGATTGAGGCGAAGAAAAAAAGATCACCTCTTAAAAGTCTCTAAATTGCATCTTATTTGTCCATCTTTAACCAACAACAAAAGGCAAGCTGACAATGGCACTGCATGTTTCTGCCTCTCGCGGTGACCAATTACCTCAGACATTATCTGGGCTGTATTAAAGATGGCACCCAGGAGATGACAAGGGACTGAAGCTTTGATGGAAAAGTTTAGACAGAGAAAGTTATTTTTTTTCAGAAACCATGGCTTCCTTCTAAGGTTCATTTGATCTGATTGTTTTTATGTTTTAATGGGTTTGATGGGATGGGTTTTATGTCCCTTTACGTACTTTATATTATAGTTTCTTTCTTTCTTTCTTTCTTTCTTTCTTTCTCTCCATATCAGTGAGACTAGCTCCTCTCCTCTCTCCTCTCCTCTCCTCTCTCCTCTCCTTGCTGTTATCGAAACCTTTCATTTCACTCCATTTGAAAGAGACAGTCAAGCAGCAAAAAGTGAAAATAATTAAAAAAAAGGATTATATGGGCAGCTGTAAAAGTGTCATGGCGTGAAACAAGCCCTTTTTCTCCCTTTTAACTCTCAAGTCACTCTGATCTCTTATCTGTCAGACAAGCCTGGCATCAAAGGGGAGTCATTTCTACCGGACGAATCACAAGATCAGTTGCATGAACCTTGAAGGTCCCATCAGGGCCGCTCATCTCCCTATCAAATCATGCTCTATTGTGTGAGGTGGAGAGAAGTTGGAGAGCAAAGTACCTGGGTAATTATCCTCACGAGGATGAGTTTTGCACCTCTCTGAACCCTCCCTTTTCCTAGGTGCAGGAGCAACCCCACCCACCTGCCTCCCCTGCTGCTTAGTTGGTAAGATACCTGAGCAATCAGACTCCACACCGAGAGACATTGTATTATAATCACTCCCATTCACTGCGCACTTGAGTTCAACTCTACTTCTCTCTATTATCTTCCCGAATCATCCTCCTTCCTCCATCCTTATCATTTGTTATTTGCTCACTTGATTGCTCGCTCGCAGGCTCAGTCAATCAGTCGGACAGTTAGTGAATCAGTGAGTCAGTCAGTCAGTCAATCAGTCAGATAGTCTTTCGGTGAGTCAGTCGGTCGCTCACTCAAAGTACAGATGGGAACTGCTTGGCAAGCGATTGAATGTATTAAAGTGTATCACACACATATACACGTACACACACACACGCACACACACACACACACACACACACACACACACACACACACACACACACACACACACACACACACACACACACACACTCCTCTAGCTACCGGTTGCTGTTAATGGCCTGTGCTGCTTTAATTGGTTCCTAAACGCTGTAAGCAGGGTTCCCACTGTGTGCTTAATGAACAGGTAGCACTCTATGATTACAGCAATCTCAACCCCCACCCTACTGCTACAGAGCCCCTTCACACACACACACACACACACACACACACAGATGCATGCACACACACACACGCACACACACAAACAGACACCACACACACTGTCCCGTACATAAATGGACAAAGGCAATTTGAGAGGCTCCTGTGCACTGCAGGATGCTGGGTAAATTAGAGGCGAGGAGGCGAGAAAGAGAAGGATAGGCGAGGGAGAAAACAAAAGAAAATGAGGGGTGCTGTTCCACTCACTGTAGCAGATGAGCAGGGAAAATGATTACTCGTTTATGACGGCAAGAACATAAGGAATCATTTCATATTGCTGTGTTTGTGGGTATAGTATGCAAGCATGTGTGTGTGTGTGTGGAGGGGAGCAGTGCAGTCGATGAGATGCGTCTCTTTGTCGCGTATCATCGTACTTGACATTCTTAAAATATCCCCCATCTATTTGTTCACCATCGATTTTCACCGCCACTCGTCAAGTTATTCCAACAGCTCTCAAGGGTCACTTGAGAGACTTCAGCCTCCATTCCTCTGCTCCCTATCTTCCTCTCCTCTCCTCTCCTCTGTATCTCTCCTCCATCTGTTAGGCCTTGTCTATCCTGAGGCATGGAGTCAGAAGCTCCTCTTCTCAGTCCACTGATGATGATGTGAGCTGACAGCCACCTCTCTCTTTTAGACATAACCACGCACACACACACACACACACACACACACACACACACACACACACACACACACCTACTTACCATCACACAAACAAATGGGACAGAGCGGGCTGACAGAGTAGAAACAAAGGCGGGTCTCATTGGAGGCCTGTATATACGTACGGCTGGGTGGCAAACCTCATATTGTATACATATTTGTTCAAACATGTGCCAGTTCCTCAGTAATCCTCCCCACGCCGCCTCCCACACATGTATAAACAGGCAGGCTCGGGCCACTCTGAGCTACCATGGGGGAGTCAGGCAAAGTGGGTGAGGCTAGTAAGAAGGGGGTGGGAGGGGGGGTGGGCGGGCATGCACAGCTTCTGCCAGATGCCCTTGATAAATTAGAGGGGAGTCCTCGGAGGGGCGTCGGGCGTCCTGACTCGCCCGTCCCGGAGGACGCAATCAGGGTGTCCCCCCCCTCCCCCGCGCGAGGGGTAAGGAGGGGTGAGGGAAGGAGGGTCTGGTCTGTATGTGCCTGGTGCTGACACAGAGGAGCCGCGGGTCTAATTCATTAAACCAGCCTTCTAATATAAACAGCCATTCATTTCGCTCCCTGACACTGGGACGTCTGGACAATGTGAAGAGCCCCAATAGAACTGCCATACACTGCTGTTTGTGTGCTGTGTGTGTGTCCATGGTGTGTGTGTGTATGAGAGAGAGAGGGAGCAAGAGAGAGAGAGGGAGAGAGCTGGAGCCTGGCTGTTTGTGTGTATGGAGTCTCAGAGAGCCTCTTGGTCCCAGGCAGGTACAGTGAGGCTAACCAGAGGCTCTCATGGACCTTGACACGGTTCACCGAGAAACTGAAATGCACATCTTAGTTTAACATTACAGTTAGATGCATGGGAGAATCAATCTAGTCTGCACACGGTAAAGAGAGGACATTAAGACATTGCTGACATACAGTGAGCATATTCATAAGAGAGGGTTTACTAGTGCTGGAATCGAACCTGCAACTCTCTGGTGTGGTGAGAGCATGTTTCAGTGTGTTTCAACAGGGTTGGTGAGTAACAAAACTACAACTTTCTGACTGGCTAAAATCTGTTACAGATACTGAATCACAGCGACCATGATTAGATAAAGGTGTTTACTTGTTAGTGAATGTATGGTTGAAGGAAAAAAGGATGATTGCGAGAATAGAGATGCAAGCGTCTGAACTCGCGTGTGCATGGATTCAATTGTTAGTTCACAGTTTTTTGGTTTGGAAAGCAAATAATTAGATCAGGAAGTGAATCAATCAAAGTGCATTACTGCATTTCAGTAATAAAATGGATTATGTTATTAAAGATAGATTAAAGTTTTACGCAGGCTATGTGCAATTTGTGATGGATTGCATTCGTAACCATCCAAGCGCTGGATGGTTTCTGTCAGTGGCCAAAACTCATTATAAAGACAGAGGAAAAGATTTGAGACACACCTCCAGTGAGTTCCCCATTCTCATTCCAATAGTGTATCTCAGGATACACATACCCCCTCACTATATACATACACCCTCAAATACACACACACACACACACACACAGTTGTAGATATCTTATGAAAGTTATGCACCCTTGATTAATGCTACACTATGCCGCATAACCAGCCAGCTGCACAACCCATCACTGCACATGCACCAAAATCTAATAAAACAACAAGTTCAGAGTTAAGGTTAGATGAGCAAAACAACTTTGGTGAAGGTTAGGGTTGACGTGATAATCCACAAGATCCTCTCATCTTTGAGTGCTTTTCATCTCTGGAAGGTAATGCTGGTGTTCACTCTCGTTTTGGCTCGGAGACGTTTTCCTTTTTAGCACGCTTGCCTTCTTCTGAGCGATTTATCTAAGAGGATCCCAAATGCCAAGAGGATTTTTTCCCAGGGAAGACCTACCTGACACCGGGTGTTTAACACAGCAAATGTAAAAGCTTTCATGAACTGGGTCTATTGAATCAATATGGTATCAACTGGCAATAGACAGTAGACAGACATTTATTTCTATGAGAAAGTGTTGGGTTATTACTTTAAGGTTAGGGTTAGATTTAGGCAACTAAAACAATTTGGTAAAGGCTAGGCTAAGGTTTTGGTTATGGTAAATAAGCACAGAAATTCACTGAAGGTGAAATTATCATTCACCGCAGAAAACTTCTTTGCATGAGTCAGAGCTTGAACCGAGGTCATCAGAGTTGAAGGCAAGTGCATACGCCCATCCAGCACCCCGACCTCTAAGATATTTCAATGTCAAATTACTGCCTGTTTCCGTCGTGTGAGCTACAGCTACTGTTTCACTTGATCATATGAAATTACAGTGCATTAACTTTTGGAACTAAAACTACAAATTTGATATGAGAACAGGCCGTACACACACACACACACATTGTTCCTTTGATAGACAGGAAGGTTTGAGGTTCTCTTGAGGTGGAATTGGCCAGATCTATCTCCCATCACGTACACTTAGCTCCATTTCTTGTCTTGCTTTTTTGTTATAAAATGATGCACATTTCCTTTGTGGAATGTGAGAGGATGGAACAAAGAGAACAACGATGAAAGACACTCAGATTGCTAAAGATGACGGTGAAAAGAGGAAGCGAAGGACAAAGCTTGTCAAAATGGAGAAGAGTAGATGAGGAGGTTTTTATAGGTAACTATGTCTAATGACAAGCAATCACAGGAGCTCACACATGAAAAGTTAGAAACCTTTTCTCGTGTTCTTTATCCTTAATATTATTGCAAGTTGAAGTAAGTGATATGTGTCTTATGTTCTAGAGGTTATTGTTATGCAAAGCATGCTCCTAAACTTAAAATCACTTAAAATCACCTTTAGCTTAAACATGATACGGGACTATAACACAATTCTCAAAGTGGTAAAATCTTGCCAATCAAATCAATCAAATCAAATCAATCAATCAATCAATCAAATCAAATCAATCAAATGAACTGAACCACAACATGCTGCAGTGCTTTAGGTTCATCTGGGAGGCAGATAGATTTGTTTGGCTAGGCGTTATTTAGGGACACGTTGACAGTAGACACTGTAGTCGACAACAGACAGGCTGCACACACCCACTGACACTGATACTGACTGTGGAATGTGGGTTTTATGGGCTAAGAAGACACACAAATATACACACACACGCACACATACATGCACCCATGCATGTACTGGTGTATGTGCACACACACACACACACAGACACCCACATGTATACACACCCATCCGTGCAAGCATGCAAGCACACACCCACCCACACACTCGCACACACACAAACACACACACACCTAGGTATCTGTGACCACTAATTGTGTCTGGCCAGTGCAGTCCCTACCAGCCAGGGTCATGGGAGTGCTGTGGTGGAGGACAGGGTAGCCATTGCGGTAGCCTCTTAAACATAGCTTATCCTGAGGCCTGTTATTACCCTGAGAAACTATCATCTTTTTCTCCTCAAAACCGGCCTGCTCAGTCGATTTAATGAACCAGGCATTCCAATGGAGGGAAATGAGCAACAGCTCCCACAGTCCCACACAGCACCAGCAATTAATGGTTCTAGACAACAACGTCCGGGAAAGAGACAGGGATTTTCTACAGTAAATGGGCTTATCCTAACGATACCGCACGATGTGATTATCGCTAGTCTGGCTGTTGTTTCTCTTTGTTCTGCCTTTGTTCATTTTTTATCTCTACTGGCATTTTCACTTCATGGAAAAAGCTCCTGTTACTTAATAAAGTATAATATAACAGAAGCAGTAAAGACAAATCAGAGTGTCGCTACCCTCCGAAAAGTGTTGATGTTAAAGGTGCAATACTGTAAGTAAGAGTTTTACTCTCCCATAGCATAACATTACCATAATCTGTCTGCGTGGGTTTGATAGGGTCGTTGATCAATACCAATGACTCACCGATTACTTAAAGCTGAGGTTTGTGGCTTTCAGAGTACTCTTTCTGGCCTGTTCTTTTGAACAAAAGCCCCCCACCACATACTTACATATTCCACTGCTGGTGCGATGAGTGAACGAGCACTGTCACAAGACATTTCGTCCTCAAGTCAAAAAAGCAAATGACAAAGCCGTAGTATTATTCCAGCATTGTGCTGATGTATTACCTCTTCACTGGACGTTTCTGTTGGAGCGCTGCTCTAATCAGCTAGCTTACCCCTCTCGCTCCTTGTCAAATTGTCACTTTATTATTTATGTCAATTACAGGCCACCGTAAGCTGAGACCTGTGGATGTTGCTGCAGTACCTTGGTCCCCCATAGAGGTCAATACATGTCATAGATTACTTAATGCCCCTTTAACATTACAAAGAGAACAAACGAACACTTGATGTTGCACTTGATGTGAATTCAAAAAAACAAAATCACAAAACAAAGCAACAATTCTCCACGTGTGGTGGCATCGATTTGACATTTGTCATGTTGAAATGAATTTCCCATTTAACTTTCAGCTTATTATCCATTGTTTAAAGAAGACAGAGCAGCTAGCTGTTTGACAGGACAGCCTTTAACTTTTCTTCTCCTCCCCAGGACTCCCCTCCGCCTGTTGACTTGAATTAGTCTCCTACTGCCTTTATTAGCAGCAGCGGTGGAATCAGAGAAGGCTGTCTGCATGGATCGTGGAGGACGGAAAGGGAGGGTGGGGGTGGGGGGCAACCGCTAAGTGCCTCACGTCTGATCTCTGATGGGGGTCACGGGGTCGCGGCTCAGCTTCACCCTGATGACTTCTGACACCGCCTGAACAACCAAAACCACACACACAGACATGCTGGGCTGCGTGTACTCATATGCATTCTCTCTCACACACACAGAGAGAGAGAGAGAGAGAGATCACGAGATCACATATATCCATATGGAAGGAGTAATGACACATGCTCAAGTACAAGTACTCTTACACAAGTTAAATGTTGCTCAAAGAATCACTTGTGACGTGTAAAATAATAGTACTCATGTATTCAATTGCTTTGGGAACAAAAATCATTATGACTTAATGGGTCATTATTAAGCTGAGGCTTAGGGAGGGTCCCTTTCTAATCACAACACCACATTATTATTAATTATGTGAGGTCAAGTGCACAATGATGTTTTATTTCAAATGAAAGGTCTCTCAGTAGTTATGTCTAAAATAAAACTTTTCAGGTAGAAGTAAAAGGGCAGACTTTTAGAAAGTACTGTACCGTTGGTCGACCTACCTGTCGAGAGAAGAGACACCAAAACCATCCATGTGTCTCCCATAGATTGTTCACTCTGGTGCTCTGTGATTAAATATGACCACACAGTAAGTTAAGTGACAATGGGACACTAGCATTATCTCAAAAGTGAAAAAATAAGACAAAAGTAAACATGATACAAAAATAGCATGCTGTTTTGACCAGGGACTACTTTCCCTTTTTCCCTTTAAGTTAAGGTGGTGGGCGATAGGAGACTGTGTGCAGCTAAAAATCACTGCACAGCAAATGAAGACGTGGTTGTTCACCTAAAGTATTTCCCCACATACATCAGCTGTATTGGCTTAGTGATATTTATAAAATAAAATAAAAACCACTAACAACTTTTCACTACTGAAACATCCGTCGACTTACTTTAGATAATGCTAGTCGCCTACTATCACTCACCACAGTGCATTTAAAGCATGGATCACTGGAGCCAGCGATCTACCGGGGACACGTGGATGATTTTGGTGTCTACGTTCTCATCACTTACCGGGTGAGTTGACCAACTTGCCAAACTCCCCAAAGCTTGGTCTATTCCACTGACCTCCACACCTTATCGCCACTACTGAGTATCTAATGCTTTGCACAAAGTAGAGGATGAAAGCTCATACCCCCTCTCCTCCCCACCTCCCTCTCTCCTCCCTCTCTCCTCCCTCCCTCTCCCCAGTCTGTCTCCTGTGTGTTTATCTTCTCATCAGGGTTCTTTATTGGTAAATAAGGGTGGCCCGCCCAGCCTGGCCCCGTCTTTCTCTCCCTTTTCTCTCACTCCTTATGCCTTTACATCTCTCTTTCCCTCTCTCTTTCACCGTTAACCCACCCCTCTCCCCCTCCCTCCCCCCCCCCCCCTCCCTCCTTGACTCTGTCTGTGTGTGTGGAGTCTAAGTGCTGCTGATGTGTGTGTGTGTGAGTGTAACTATAGCGGCCAGTGTTTAGGCTATTAGAGCCGTCTATTTACAATCTGGAGTTTCCTATTGATTATGTCTGCCTTCTCTCTCTGTTTACATGGGGGAAATAAATAACACATGTTGCCGACTCGCTCCGGCTCGACATCTTCTTTATCCTCCTTTCTCTTCCAACCCTCTCTCTCTCTCTCGACCTCTCGCTCTCTTGTTCTCCCTCCTCTCTCTTTTTTTTTTTTTTTACTCTCAACTGCTTTTTTCAACCCCTTTCATGGTTTTCTCACAACTTCCTGCTGTTAATGTGGCTTTGAGTTGAAATGCAGATTTTAACACAGTCAGAACAATTTGTAAATGGAGACACAAAAAAAGCACGTTTTGCACACATACACACACACACACACACACACACACACACACACACACGCACGCAGACACTCACAGTGTCAGCCACAAACCAGAGAGATCTTAAATGTAAGTAGAAAATGAAAAGTTGGAAGGGGAAGTCAGAGAGAGAGAGAGAGAGAGAGAGAGAGTGAGAGGTGTGTGTGCGTTTGTGTGTGTGTATGTATATATATGTATTTCCATCCTACATCCTGCATCCTATACCGTATGTTATCATTTGTTATTTTGATTACCTGTAATTGTATTTCTCAATTTCTCAATGCTTTGGCAATACAGATGTATCTTTTGCCATGCCAATAAAGCACATTGAAATTGAGAGAGAGAGAGAGAGAGAGAGAGGGTGGGGAGAGAGAGAGAGAGAGAGAGAGAGAGAGAGAGAGAGAGAGAGAGATATGGCAATTAGGGGGTGACAACTGCTGACTGCTTAGGAGGAGATGGTGGCTGCATCCACAAGCCTATAGTGCACATACACGCACCCACACACACCCACACACACACACACACACACACACACACACACGCACTCATACAGCTTTTACTCCCATACACACCCTGAAACCCCCCCATCCCTACCCACCCACCCTGCTTTTTCTTCGTGCCTCCTCTCATTGGTAACAGGAGCTGGGTGTCTGGGCTTCCAACCAGGCAATGTGTCATACCTTCCATCCCCCCCAGCCACCTCCTCTGCTGGGCACGCAGCGCTCAGATAGCCCCTCTGATAAGACTAGAGCTCCATATGAACAACAGGCAGGGGTAAAATCACACACTGGAGTATTCAGCGCTCTGTCATTCTCTTGCTCTCTCTCTCTCTCTCTCTCTCTCTCTCTCTCACACACACACACACACACACACACACACACACACACACACACACACACAGTGCAAAAAGCATCTTTCCTAGCAAATCATTTGATCTGGTATTTTTACTTTTTATGTTTCTTGAAAAAATCAAATCAGCCAGTGAGGTGAAATAATGTCACTTGTTTCCACTGCAAATCAACTTGTTTTTGAGAATTGTCTTGACTCAAGTGTCATTTTCTTGATAGTAAATTTGGCTTATTTTGCCTTGTTTCAACATAGATAGTGACACTTGTTTGAAAAAAATCCTGAAACAAGTGAACTGCATTTGAAACGTGGAATTATCTCACCCCATTGGTTTTCACTTCACTTTAAGACTTTGAGTCTAAATGACTTATTAAGATGCTGTGCACACACACACATATATGTACTAAGAGAGGGAGAACATGTAGCATCTGTTCCTCTATCATATGTGCTGTGTTTATGTGTGTGCCCTTGTGTCTACTCATGTGTATGGTTGTGCCGTCTGTTTCCAAGTGTATATATTTGTATACCATTTCTCACAAAGGGGGTTATCTGAGTCTCAGTGTATGTGTGTGTGTGTGTGTGTGTTGGGGGGTGGGTCGGGGGGGTGGTAGGGGAGTCTCTAAAGAGCACCTCTCCACAACAATCAGAAGGAGAGGGATGGAGGATGAGATGAAAGAGAGCAAAGCCAAAGAGACGCAGCGTGTTTATATGAGAAAGGCTTGAATAACAGGCTGCGGCGGTCAGTGGCTGTAACTCTAGCTGGTTGTGTGGATACACATCTAGTGTTATGCCGCTCTCTGTGCTGCAGGAGAGTTACAGACATTGTTATTCCATAGTAACACCACATATTTGACCAGCAATCAAATAAACTCTGTCTCGGTTTGTAGGCCTTTGATGCGAAAATGCCGTGGCTTCAAGTTAGAGGGCAGCGAGTCAGGATTCACATGGGGGTGCGTGTACATACATGAACACACAAGCACATAAACACGCAAAAAACAACTTCACAACCATAGAGAGGATACAAAGAGATGATATGACTGAGCGGGTGCTGTGATGTGGTAAGTTCCTCCTGCGGCCAACAGGGAGCAGTAGAGGCCTGGGAAAGCTCTCAGGTTAAACGGGTGTGAAACAGCAGTGGTCCAGCTGCTCCCCTTTAATCTTGCTCTAACGCTCCACGCAAACTCTCTCCTCACCTCTCCCTTTGGCCCCGGCCTGCAACCTGCCTACCAAACAGTCTCCAAACAGGCTAAGATGGTGCTCTGCTCTCTCTTTCTGTGTGTGTGTGTGTGTGTGTGTGTGTGTGTTGTGTGATATGAGTAGAGAGGTACTGTGAAAGATCTCTCAACAGGGCTGCTTATACGGTTCCAGATCTGAAACAAATGTGACTGATGGACACCTGTGTGTGTGTGTGTGTGTGTGTGTGTGTGTGTGTGTACATACATGTTGCTGTGTGTGAGTTTGTAAGGGTGTGTGTTCACATATACACACGTTTGCACATGTGTGTCTTTATGTGTGTGTGTGTGTGTCTGCGTATCTGTATCTATGCATGCATGTTTTTCTGTTTTTCTGTTGTTTTCCACTGAACTGTATCTGGTGGCCTTGCGGTCGCCACAGACATCCCTCCAAATGACAGTCTAATCAGAATACATGTCCATGTAAAACGGCACCAGTCATTACCTTGCTAAGTATAGGACAGCCACTCTGCTTAGCCAAATGTTTTATGATAACCAGTGTGTGTTAAAATATGTGTCCTGCAGGAATTTATGTGCTGAGGAGTGTGCGTGAGTACGTCTCGGTGGCCTGCTTGGCATGCCAAAGTTTAAGTAACATTCCTGATCTTTTTTTGGGGCTTCAAATGATTTCTGGTATTTGATGCATTTGGTAATAATTGCTCGTGTTAGCAATGGTTCCCATGGGATATCAGCAAAAATGACTTGGGACTTGTGCTTAAAGGATGCAATCATATTTGTCGATGACGTCGTGGGTTGTGGACTTGTGACCCGAAAGGTTGTTGGTTTGAATCCCTGGACCGGCTGGGGAAATGTTAGAGAAAGTGCAGGAGTAACACTTTCCCCTCCCTCAACAACGATTGCCGAGGTGCCCCTGAGCAAGGCTCCTAACACCTAACTGTTCCACTGGAGCTGCTCAGTAATAGACTGTGGTGGTACTGGGCAGCTCCCACGTGTGAATGTGTGTAACGTTATGTGAAGCAAGCCATCACTGGTGCTCAGTCAACTTTCCCTGGATAAATAAATGTTAAAAAATGTCTATGTGCTGTATGTTGACTGCAAACAAGGGTTGTAATCCTGGCTCCTGCAATTCTCACATTTCACTGCCTTAACTTGTCTGCAAAATCAATAGAGAACTTCCAGTTCTCCATTTAAAAAACAGAAACCCCCAAATGTCTTCTTTTCCACCCCTCTATTCCCTCCACCTCACTCCCAGCACCTCACACAAGGCCCTGTGGCTCCTGGTGGCTGTTACCTTGATGCCACTCCCCAGGGACAATAACCAGCACCAGCGGCCCGTCTCTGTTTGGGCCGGGCTGGAGCCTGACGGGGTCTGGTCACAGCGTCCTATGGCTGAAGGCAGGCTGGGCTGGGCAGGGCTGGAGGCTGTGGTCAGGATGAGGGGGGCAGGAACCAGAGCTGACCCAGAGAGGCGCCTCCACTCTGGGCCAACCTGGGGCCCTTCCTGGCCTGTCACTGCCCACGGACCATAGACACACTGGACAACAACAGAGAGAGAGAGAGAGAGAGAGAGAGAGAGAGAGAGAGAGAGAGAGAGAGAGAGAGCGATAGATAGATAGATAGATAGATAGAGAGAGAGAGAGAGAGAGAGAGAGAGAGCGAGAGAGAGAGAGAGAGAGAGAGAGAGATGGTTTGTGTTCTAGCTAACCACAGCACTGCTTGGCATCTGCTCACACCCAGGCAGAAAGAGGCTGAAGTAAACCATCACCGCTGCACATGAACACACACACACACACACACACACACACACATCTCATCATAGTGTCTTTTTCTATGTATCTTGGCTGTCCGTGCCCATAGACCAAGTGTTGATATGGAGCAAACAAAACAATAGTCACTTCCATAGAGGTCTTAAATAAGGTGGTAAACATGACAAGTGGTCTGCCAGCCTTAAGAGACGTAGTCGTTCTAATGTCTGCATGACTGACAGAATAACTGAGTGAATGAATTGTGGTGTCAAAGTATAAGGGAAGGTATATTTTCCTCCTCTTCCTTTGATCTGTCATTGCAGTAATTTTTAATATAATGTAAAGTCAGGTCAGTTATGTTTGGATATGTTATGTACTCCTCCTTATAGCAACTGCATTGATTTCAGTCCATCCATCCATTCAACCTTGCATCCATCCACCCGTCTCTCTATTCTCACGAGTCACTCTCAATCAGAAAACTCTTCCAACTAATGATAGACATTCATGATCTTCTATTGGTTTTCTACATTTTGAATGAATATGAATTAAATAATAGTGATTAATTCATTCCCTTTGAATTTGACTTTTGATCATTGATGCTTGTCATTAATTCATACAGATTCTGGGCCACTTATTTACTCTGTTAAATCTCTTTGTAAAATATACATACAGACATTAATACCGCCGTCGGGGGCTCCACCATTCCTTTTGAATCTGCCCACTCAGTCATTGGCGTTATTGACATGCTCTTCTCTCTATGGTACATTAACAAACATCAAACAGAAACTCATTCACACTAATAGATACCTGCAATATTAACGGTACAGCACTGCTGTTGCCAGAAAACTTTTATGTGCAGAGGGTTGAACCCAGGAAACCTATTCAAACTACATTTTTTGGAAAATTCATGGTTGTCAAGCAGAAAATAAGGGTGCTTTACTGGATTCCTGTTGACCTTTTGGCAACACCGGAGTATAATACTGTACAAATACTGGAGATAGCAATGAGAGGTGGAGTGTGTAGTTCAGATGATGAGACTCAACTCTGACTTGGCTGAGCATGCAGTAAACCTAGTTTGTTTGAGTCCACAAATCTTATATTCTTTCCATTTTTTTTGGAGCTACATATGTGCCATAGTCACCCCAGGTCACACCAGCTCAGGACATAGCGTGAGAATCACTCCCTTTATTATATCTATAACCACTAGATTCTCCATAAAGAAGACCCCCATAAAATATCCATAAAATACCGGCCTCATCTTTATCATTACCCACAGCATGAAAACAATAATGCTGTAAAACACGTTTATATTTACTAGAGTTATAAAAAGGTACCTGTTGAACTGCTGAACATGTATTTCATTTTAATGGAGATGTTGGTTTATAGGGTGGTCATATGAGAGCCATCAGTAGGACAGGGTGAGAGTGTGTTGTGCACAAACACACACACACACGCGCACACGCACACGCATGCACAGCACGGAGGATTGATGAGGTCCAGTACACTTGATGTAGGTAGATGGTCCGAGGGGAACAGACCTCGGTGTTTGGAACATGACCCAATAGATTCCTAATGCTCTGCTTGCTACTTAACCTGCTGCAATTAGCAGACAGGAAAAGGTCTGGTCACTGAAAATGTAATCACGAAATTAGCTGTGTGATACATCAACCTAACATACGTCTATTAAGTCCAGATTATGGATACGGCATTTGTTCATATCAGGGTTGAAGATGGCAGATAATTGGGCGCACTAATCTGGTAATGCAAACAAATGTTGAAATTACATTGAGTAATGTTGATTAAGGCACAATATTGAACTTAATGTGCACCCCTGCACATAGATGCACTGAGTCAGTCGTGCATGCATGCTCACACACCGACAATCACACACACAAACATGCACACACACGAATTCATGCACATTTGTGTCACATTGTCTCCAGGGTCAGTCAGGGGTCAAAGTGTGGGTTCGGTTACGTTGACAAGTGACACCACTCATAAAACAGTGCTGTCATTAAGTACAGTGTCGTTTGCCAATACATCACACTCAACTGTCATAAAGACATGGAAAACATATTGTTGTAGCAGTTATTATGCACTTTAAACCTTGACCCGCCTATAAAAATGAAAAAAAAAAATGAAATAACAAGAACAGCATCAGCCTAGTGATTTTTTTATGAGATTTTTGCCAAGCTCCGTTAATAAAATTGAGGGGTTATCTTCTGTCCCCGTTAAGTGGTGTCTCTAATGAAGCAGAGCATTTATCATCAGAACGTTGGATTGAACACAAAAACATGACAAGTGAATTGTGGGTATGCATTTCTAAGACTTACAAACATAGATAGATAGATAGATAGATAGATAGATGATAGATAGATAGATAGAAAGATAGATAGATAGATAGATAGAT
Source organism: Hoplostethus atlanticus (assembly GCA_034670405.1). NCBI lineage: Eukaryota > Metazoa > Chordata > Actinopteri > Trachichthyiformes > Trachichthyidae > Hoplostethus > Hoplostethus atlanticus. Next base: position 881,801 of record JAXDDX010000024.1, read on the forward strand.
AGATAGATAGATAGATAGATAGATAGATGATAGATAGATAGATAGATAGATAGATAGATAGATAGATAGATAGATAGATAGATAGATAGATAGATAGATAGATAGATAGATAGATAGATAGATAGATAGATAGATAGATAGATAGATAGATAGATAGATAGATAGATAGATAGATAGATAGATAGATAGATAGATAGATAGATAGATAGATAGATAGATAGATAGATGATAGATAGATAGATAGATAGATAGATAGATAGATAGATAGATAGATAGATAGATAGATAGATAGATAGATAGATAGATAGATAGATAGATAGATAGATAGATAGATAGATAGATAGATAGATAGATAGATAGATAGATAGATAGATAGATAGATAGATAGATAGATAGATAGATAGATAGATAGATAGATAGATAGATAGATAGATAGATAGATAGATAGATAGATAGATAGATAGATAGATAGATAGATAGATAGATAGATAGATAGATAGATAGATAGATAGATAGATAGATAGATAGATAGATAGATAGATAGATAGATAGATAGATAGATAGATAGATAGATAGATAGATGATAGATAGATAGATAGATAGATAGATAGATAGATAGATAGATAGATAGATAGATAGATAGATAGATAGATAGATAGATAGATAGATAGATAGATAGATAGATAGATAGATAGATAGATAGATAGATAGATAGATAGATAGATAGATAGATAGATAGATAGATAGATAGATAGATAGATAGATAGATAGATAGATGATAGATAGATAGATAGATAGATAGATAGATAGATAGATAGATAGATGATAGATAGATAGATAGATAGATAGATAGATAGATAGATAGATGATAGATAGATAGATAGATAGATAGATAGATAGATAGATAGATAGATAGATAGATAGATAGATAGATAGATAGATAGATAGATAGATAGATAGATAGATAGATAGATAGATAGATAGATAGATAGATAGATAGATAGATAGATAGATAGATAGATAGATAGATAGATGATAGATAGATAGATAGATAGATAGATAGATAGATAGATAGATAGATGATAGATAGATAGATAGATAGATAGATAGATAGATAGATAGATGATAGATAGATAGATAGATAGATAGATAGATAGATAGATGATAGATAGATAGATAGATAGATAGATAGATAGATAGATAGATGATAGATGATAGATAGATAGATAGATAGATAGATAGATAGATAGATAGATAGATAGATAGATGATAGATAGATAGATAGATAGATAGATAGATAGATAGATAGATAGATAGATAGATAGATAGATAGATAGATAGATAGATAGATAGATAGATAGATAGATAGATAGATAGATAGATAGATAGATAGATAGATAGATAGATAGATAGATAGATAGATAGATAGATAGATATAGATAAATGTCTTTTGTGTAATAAGAAAAATAAAATGCCTTTCCATTGGAAGCATATGTAACTGTACTATACTACCTGAGCTTAAATGACATGCTGCACTGCATTACTCTACCACACTGCACAGTGCACTTTAATAAACATCCCAACAGATCCCTATACAGCCACTGTAACTGTAACAGACCAATCTAATAAAACATGGCAGATCAATTTATGACTGAATTCTAAATGGAGTCCCATGCACATGACCTTATGGCTGCCTCTTTAACCTAATATAACTAATATGAGACCCATATATCACTTATTACTGATATGGAATCAATACTGGATTCAATTAGCTAATGATGCTGAAAGGTACTTCCTGGATCCATTCAGATTATAGGGCTTTGTTGGGAGGCACACCTTGGATTGAATGGTGCATTCATTTTACGTCCATTTGATGTTTCTTCATTTACTCCCTCACCTTTTACTGAAGTCAATTTGATGTTGCCCAGTTGTCCATTGTCCAGTCACATTATTTCCGTTTAAAAGTCATATATTTTTTGCACCATGATTATAGAATATCATGACTAGAACGTGTAATGGCATTTATTTAATATAACCTGGAGACAAAGACATGAATGAACACGTCTCTTATAGTCATGGTAGTATACAGTGTACTGTGTACTGTAAGAGCTTGTTCACATACAGTTTGTAGAGCTGAGGTTTTTGACTAAAACCTCTCAGACATGAGCATTAGAAGCAGTTGGTAGAAGGTTTTCATTCGATCGTGGCCAAATGTCTGGATATCATCAGGCCCGCTACATGCTCTGTAAACAGAGTGGGCATTGAAAACATTAGTCTCTGCATCGATTTGAACCTCTCCTCCCAAGCACCCCTCCCCTTTACGCTGTTGCTCAATATAACTTCCCTTTTCCCTTCCTTTTTCCTTCCTTCTTTATCTTTTCTTCATCTACATTTTTCTCTCTCTTCTGGTGTCAATCATTCTTGCTCCATTTCACTTCATCTTCTCTGAAAGCTTCAAGAGCATGAATTACCGTTAATGGCGGTGCCCTGCGCTCTCTCACAAGCAAGTGCTTACACCATGACCTTCACGACACTTGATCAGAAGCAAATCCCTGTAATGTTGTACAGTTTAATCTAGATGAAAGTAGGTATGATAGGCTAATGCACAAAGGACCCCGGCTTCATGTAAGGAGGAGCTCCCTTGTGGGGGTCCTAGCTGTTTGATGGCGTCCACGCTGATTGCCTGCTTGGCCTAATTACAGTAATCTTTGTACCAGAATACTGGAAATGGGCTGAACCTCCACCACACACAAACACACACACACACACATTCACACAGACACACACATTCACACAGACTCATTCTGCGAGGAGACTTGTGTGATGAAAGCATCTACTGGCCTAATGACAACCTGGTGACAGTAAACCACAAAACTTCCTCTTCTCTTCTCTTCTCTTCTCTTCTCTTCTCTTCTCTTCTCTTCTCTTCTCTTCTCTTCTCTTCTGCGTATGGGAGAGAAAGAGAAGAAAAAGAAGCAGAAGGAGCAGACAAAGAAGACAATACACTGTAAATGGATACAGAGAGCCAGAACAACATCAACACTGTACTCTGAATCCAAGATGTTCAGTGTCATGAAACTCCTACTGTGTCTGTGGTGATGGGGGGGGGGTGGTTCTACTATCTAATTCACACACACACACACGGACACACACACACAATTCAGTATTACCTTGTTTCTAGACCAACTGTGTGTGTCTCTATTCTTGGAAATATCCTCTAGTCTCCACCCAACTATTATCTCCAGAAAAGGGGACAGCAGTTTAAAAAGACGGTCATGAAACTTGAAATAAAAAACAGACAGATTGGGGAACTGTTCATTTATTTATTAAAGCTGTGTTGATTTGTTGCAAGGGCTGAACTTGGTGGACCCTTAGTGTGTGTGTGTGTGTGTATAAGAGAGTGTGTGTGCGTGCAGTCATATTTATGTGTGATCAATTTACATCTGCCTCTCAAAGTGTGCAAAAGTCCATGTCTTCATCCACTCACTTGTGTGTGTTCTGTCAGTTTGTGTTCTTTGAAAATTGATGTGTGTGTATGTGTGTATGTGTGTTTGTGTGTATGGGGTTCGGGGGTGGGGGTGTGTGGGGGGTGCAGACCAGTGGTTGTTTGGCAGGCTGTCCTGTCGCCTCAGCTCTGGTCTGATCAGTACCAACAGACCCGGCTAGCGCTGAGCTGAGAGTGCAAAAGCATGTCAAGCAACACACAGCTGTTTACACACCAGGCCGCAAACACACTGCACCGACACGCCTCGCTCCTGATGAATAATACACACGCCAACAGACGGCCACTGCTGCATGCATCTATATGTGTGTGTGTGTGTGTGTGTGTGTGTGTGTGTGTGCATGAGGGGGCAATTTTGACAGAAAGTATGAGACTAGGGACATTCTGAGTATTTGTGTGTGTGTGTGCTTTGACCTATTGTACTTGTCAGCCTGTGTGACTGTATTGTGCATGAGTAGAATAATTGAAAAGTGTTCATCTGTGCCCTAGATTTTGAATGATCAGCCGTCTGACAATAACCTAGGCGTGCTTCTCATTCTGTTCTAGCACAAAGCACAAAAACAACCGGGATTCACAAGTGATTCTCCAAGTTCAAGCTTTAATTCTTGACTTGTACTAAAAACGCTTCAAGATGTCTCTTTACGTGTTTTGGTCACTTTGAGACGCAGCTGGGATTGAAATGACAAGTGTCAACAAGAGGTCACGGACACACCGCTGCTGAATAGTTCACATGTCAGATCCTAATTAAAGTGAACAAGCATTCTTAAAACACAGCAGATAAAAAAATTAGTCTCACATAACTCGGCCTGCGATGCATCCAGCCCCGACTCAGCCGAGGCCATGCGGACGACTGCAGCGCTGCAGCACGGAATGAGTTAAAATGCACTGAGGGGGAAAAAGGGGTCTGCTCAGGAAAAAAAACTGCTGTGATCTCCTTTATTGTTGGGTTTAATTAAATTTTCAGCTCTAATTACAATTAAGCCACTTAGTATGTATAATAATGTTTGCATCACGGAGCAGCACAGATGCAGTCCATCAACGCAATTAAATATTAAAACGGCTGTGGCTGTATTAATAGCAACGTGGTGTGCTAGTCACTCTGTGTGTGTGTGTGTGTGTGTGTGTGGGAGCCAAGCCACTGCAGAGGGGACTCCCTCGGTACTGGTGCTGTCGCCTGGAGACTCAGGCAGCGCCATCCTTAGTGCCACCAGCGAGCCCACTGCGTATATGACCTATATTCACCGTGCCTCTCTCTGAGCCAGAAAAGCATTAGTAAATGGGAAAAAAACAGTGTGGCGGATAGAAAAATCCCCACGAGTGTATGAATATTCCTGAGCTGCCGAATCGTCGTTAGTCTAATGCAAAATTAGTGTTGTGGTGCCAAATTATTCATGACCGCACAGAACAAGTGCGTTTTTAAGTCCAAGTGATGATTTGCTTGATTCACCTCTCCTCTCCCTCTTGATTTTCATTTTTCTGTGTCTTCGCTCATTTTTTGTCTTCACTCTGCCACACACACACTCACACATTCACACACCCACACACACACACACATATTCCCTCTCACGCTGTCTTATCAAGGTGCGTTTGCATTATTTAGGGAATCAGCGCCTGCTAACATGGTAAACAAGAGTGTGTTGGGTTGTGTGAGGTGATGCTGGGCAGGGCACGGTAGCCACACAGTAACACAGACGCTCTTTATCAACCAAAACCTCTCCAACGTCGCTCCCTCCTTCAAATATCACTTTGACAACTTGTAAAAGTTCCCTACATTAATTTACACACAATAGAAGCTTTGTTTGTTAACCATCATTTTTCTGCTAACACACGCATGCAACAACACACACACACACACTGATTTGTGGATTGGTGTGTTCATCTTCAGGCCAGTTTTAGCTGTGTATTATGGTCACTGGTGGAATGTGTGTGTGAGGCTACGACTCACAGCAGTAAAGTTCAGTTACTAGGCCTTCGACTGGCCCTGGCTAGGCATGCGTTGATAAATATAGCTACCGCTGAGGCAGTCTAAATACAAGGCTCTTCTTTGCTGTAATAGATGGGTGTCGCTAACTTATGGTGCAATCACGCTAGATTCCACAGAAATATTTCTGCACAGTGGCAAACAAACAAAGCATATAAACAAAAGCATGGACCAGGCAATGCTAATCATGAGGCATGGCTAGGCGTCTGTGGCTAGCGTGGTGTAGGTGGTGCTATGTGTGTGTGGGTGTATGTATGTGTGTGTGTGAGTGTGTGCGTTTGTATGTAGCAACTGTGACAACCACCATTGACCCTGGTGGACCACAGGGCCTCTCCACAGTAGACTAGAACTATCACTGAGAAAACCTTTTGTGCATGTGTGTATGTGTGCGTGTGTGTGTGTGTGTGCGTGTGCGTGCATGCGCTTCCTTAAGTTTATGTTAGTGCATGGATGTGTGTACGTGCAGAATGATATTTATGACTAGGGATTATCCTGAGGGCACTCTATGTAGTCCAAAGGTTGGTCTGCTGTCTGTCTCTCTGTGTCTCTGGGCGCATCATTAACCAACATTTAACTGCTGGCTTATGAGTACAATTTAACAACCTGTCCCGAGCATATAAGTCACACTGTTGCTCCCTGCCAATATCTGGACTATTAAACCTGTATTTATCAACCGATGGGCAATAATCTTCTGAAAATTCACTTAGTCACCTTTTCAAGGGTCCAAATGAAACAGACTCGCACATGCATCCATACACGTGTGTGAATGTATGGATGTGCGGATGCTGCCTTTCTCTCTCTCTCTTTCTCTGTCACACACACACACACACACACACACACACACACACACACGCGCGCACACACACGCATGCACAAAAGTCATCAGCTGCCACAGTCTGTGGTGATTTGCAGGGCAGCTGTTGTAGAGAGTGGGCTGGTGTAAAACAGTTTACACACACAATTACTATTAATACCAGAGACACATGAGCCTCAGCTATTTATCCAGCTCACACTGTGCCATCGCTTGGACGTGAAGCGCGACTGATTAGGCGTCTGTGTGTGTTTCTGTGTGTGTGTGTGTGTGTGCGCGCCCATGAGTGAAAGAGAGAAAGAAAGAGGCAGTCTAGCGTGAGGGACACACCTGTTAGGGACACACACAAGCATGGGCATGGACACGAACATTCACAAACACAGAGCCTCTCACCGGCAAGGTTATCACACAATATCACAGTTTGCTTAGGTCACTATAGTGAACCTGCAAGTTGCGTGCATGTGGGCAGTCGTGATAAGGACGATTATAGGGCCAATATTGGTTGTTGTGTGTGGGAAAAAATGCATTTGTTGGGTTTGTCATGACTGTGGATGGTTTTGGTTTTATTGATCTGCACAAGTGGACACTACGATCAGTGACTTCACCATCAAATCAGCTTTTTGGAGGGTTCTATTCAGTTCTATTCTACACCACGTTTTAGGGAGATTGGCCTGTCAGTCAACTAGCCCGTTAAATAGACACCAAAATCATACATCCACTTTAGCTTCCACTATGTTGAGTGATAGCAGGCCACTATTACCTCAAAAGTGAATAAATGAGAATTTGCAGCAGCTCTAAAGCTAAATGGTAAGTCATTTTAAATGGTGTGCAGCTGAAGCCCTATTCAGCCCTATTAGGTTTTTTAGGAATTTTAGGAATTTCATTTTTCTGCAAACAATAATCAAGATCCAACCAGAGTTGGAACTCTGTTGTCAACGTCAATTGTGGAAGTTGCGTATGATTCATGGTAGATTTGTAGTGTGATGACAGCACATGAATGGACATGAGTAGACGTCTCTGGAATTTTGAAGGCTGATTACAGAAATCTCATATCCAGTCCAAATTGGCATTAACATTAAAGATGTGCTGTGTAAGAGTTACTTTATGCACATCGTCCAGAAGAGGATTCTGACAGGTTGTCTAGATTTGTAAAGTGTCACTGAAATGTTTTTGGAATTTACACAAAATATTTTCAGGCGAACAGCCATGTATCCATGCACTGTGCAGTGATTTGTAGCTGTACACTGTCTCCCATCACCTATCACATTCACTTGGAAACAAAGCAAGTGAAGCTCAAAGTCTTGGAAGACAGATCTTCCGACAGGTAGGAGCCAATCAGCACCAAGTTCAGTTGTGACGTTTACTGGAGTTGGTCTGAAATTGCCTTATTTATGGAATTGCAATAACTTTAACCACTCAAACAAAATAAAATGTTAACAATGTCTTTATTAGACATCTTTGATCACATATGTATATAAAAGTGTTTTGCACGCTAAATCATCTCAATCTAAATCAGGCCTAGAAGTGGTAAAGCTTGCATTACGATGTGAACAATGTGCAGACAAGCGTGAAGAGAAGTGTGAAGAGATGGAGAGGGAGGGCAGGAAAAAGTAATACGGCCACAGGAGATGCATAGCGGCCGTTTTCAGGCCAAGTGTGGACATACAAATCTGATCTCCAGTATCAGATCTTCAAAAAATCACCTCCGAAATAGATGTGCTCGCCTGCTGCACAACTAGTCCGATATCAGGTCACTTTTAACCCCCTACTGACTTGATCACATCAGTAGCTCCCCCCCCATCTCATTCATTCTTAAGATACCAATACCAATACCAATGCTCCTTCCCTGCAGCATTGGTATTTTACCTCCTGTCCCAAATTACCCTCATCCTTCCCTCTTCCAGCTCTATTTCCTCTCACTTTTGTCCTTCATCCCTCTATCCTCCTCTCTCTCTCTCCCCGTCTTTTCCCTTGTTCCCTGGAAGGCAGAGTGGACCAGATGCCAGTTCAGGGGACCCCCAAATCCCCCCACCGCTCCAGACACACACACACACACACACACACACACACACACACACACACACACACACACACACACAGGGAGTAACATATTGGTTCATAATTAATGAAATTAGAGGCTTTATCTGCTATGAAGAGCCCTGTGTCTGTCTCTGGCTGACTGGAGAGAGACAGATAGGGTGGAGAGGGAGAGGGGGGAGGAGGGAGAGGGGGAGCGACAGAAAAAGAAGGGGCTGGAGAGATTGATGGGAAAGACAGAACTGATTAAAAAGAGTGGCAGTAATGAGTGGAGAGAGTTGAGAAGAAGTGCATATGATGATACATTTGATTGACAAACAGAGTGTAAAAAGCTGCACACAACAAAGGAAGACAACTGGAAAAATGTTTGAGAAAATAAAAGAGCCCTGCAGTCACACGGTGGGAGTCAAGAGAAACAGCAGCTATACTTCAATAATAATACAACAAGTACACCTAAAACTGCGGTCAACATGCACTTCAAATAGCTGCTTTCATAGTCTGTCAACTTTATGGCCGCGTTAGTGGCCAGTTAATTTCACATATTGAAAAGTAATGACCAATGACTGATGGTGCAAAAGCAATTGCACAGAATCTTGACGGCTATTAGTGAGAGCAGAGTTGCCAGATATTTGATTAACCCCCATTAGGGTGGACAGTGTTTTCCCCCAGAGGAGCCTTTGTGATGACAGGGAGCGGCTGATGGGCGTCCATCACAGGAAGCTTCGATCCTGCGCTCACAGTCGCATCGACCTTCTTACCTCTGCAAAGAATCTTAATAGACCTTCCCAGGCAACAAGGTTACCAGATATTTGCTTTTTCAGCTCCATAATGATCAGTATGTGGTATTAATCTCTATCTTCAACTCTCTGAGCAATATGTACACCACAACTGCTCTGCTACCAGTCCTCTGGGTCTCTTTAGTCAGCCTGCGTGGTTCCTGTCCCACCCAGCCCCTGTGTTAGCGCACACACACACACACACACACACACACACACACACACACACACACATACATATCATCTATGGTTTAGACTAGGTGAGTAAATTGTTTTTTATTCTTGAGGTATTTATCAACCACGGTGCCGCCTGTTGGACCAATGACTTCCGTAATGGATCTGATTAATGGCAGCTTATTAAAAAAAGCTCTGTTGTTCGGGCCCTGAGGGCTCTGTGTAACGCTAGAGCTCAATGCTGATATAATGGCCTATTTTAGGAGCTCCGTGATTAAGCACCATTAAGCAGCAACCAAAGCCAGGCTTTGGACAACTTCAATGGCAGCAAACGTAAACGCAACTGGGTCCCCAGAGCCCCTCCATCCCTCTCTGTCTGTCTCACTCCCTCTCTCTCTCTGTCTCACTGCTTCTGTTATTGAAATGGAGAGTAGAGAGAGAAAGTTGTATTTATATTTGGTTTGAAGAGAAGGATTCTCTGGGGGGGGGGCGGACAAAATGTATCTGAATTTTGTTCAAACAGTAAAACTGAATCACGTCACCACCCATTGGCCAAATGGGAAATCCATGTTGGAGGGAATATCGGAAAGCCCACTCCCACTCCATAAAATTATGAGACTGAATTAATCAAGTGTTCATGTGTGTGCACATGCTTGTGTGTGCGTGTTTGTGCAGTATGCATCATGTGCAGTACATGTCTGCATGAAGGAGGGAGTCAGGAGTAAACGCTGTGGCTGGCGCTGTGCCAACCTGCATCCCCAGACAGAGATTGTAATAACTGAGGGCCCTGCCATCAGCATGCTAATCGCTAACCTGGTTCCAGTTTATCTGTTTGGTACCTGAGCGCTAATCTGGCTGGCCTCATTTCAGCCGTCACACTAACAGAATCACCTCCAACCGAGCAGCAGAGAAAGTCTTTTCGTGGTTGAGACGAGGGGCTTCTTCATACAACCTTCTTCTTCTCTGTCCTTCCTTTCTCCACCTTGTTTTTCTCTCTGTTTCTATTTCGACACTTCGATTGCCCATCCTGCAGTCTCTCGGTCTGTCTCTCTCCCCGTGCAGGAAGGCATGACTCTTCACCCTTCCTACTGTATCGCTGTCCATCCCTCCCTCCCTCCCTGCTGCTATCCTCCCCTCCATCTCTCCCCAGACCCCAGTTCTCTCCCCCGGCTCCTCTGGGGAGGGCGGTAATAATTATTATGTAAATAAATACGCCTGCTGTAATCACATTCGTGCCGCTGATCCAATTAGAGAGCTGATAGCAGGCGGCTGATTGCGTGGACTGGCGGCTGATGGGCAGGGCCTGTGTGTCTGTCTGACTGGCCGCGGTAGCCGGGGGAAAGACGCATTAGTGGGCTAGCAGGCTGGCCGTAATGAAAGCCGTTTGGTGCCGCGCTGCATGCAGTCATGTACTCTAAATACTCTGCCAGCCACACAGTCTGCCCCGTCTGCTTTGTTGGGATGTCCGTCATTCAACTGTAGTGTGTGTGTGTTTGTCTGTGTGCTATCATTAACCCTGGCTCTGGATCACTTTCACCATGCATCAGCTTATCACCAATTAGGGCCTTGTTGTGATTCCCATCAGCTTAATGATGCTCCACTGAGACCATCATCTTCAGGACTCATCAGGCTCCCCCTCACCCCCCCGTTACAGAACAATACTCACATACAGCCCACTGTTGGTTCAACTGTTCATAGGGAGTGAATGTGATGCTTGGAATTACTTAATTTTTGCATGTGCCCTTGTGTTGTACAGATATAAAGATGGGTATTGATAATAACTAATAATCTTTGTTTGGGTTGTGGAAGTTAGATTTTTTCCAGCATCAACTTTCTTAATAAATCTATTATGGTATATGGTTTACAAGGTCAAGTTTCACCTTTACACAAAACCAAAATTTTCATTCACAACTTCCTAGTTTGTATTTGCTTGGAAAGCTGGTGCTAATCATCGCTTCACACATCGCTTTTTTTCCAGGCAGGAACGTTTTTTACTGGCTACACCATTTTCAGCGTAGGGGAAAAGTTGAATCTGGGCAAAAGAAAAATGGGCAAGTGGTCTGAGTTTGATAATGATATGAATATGATTTACATCAACGTATACCACAATCCCGGAGCGTCTATGTGAAATATGTCCATTTTGCGGCAGTATCATCTGCCAACTGTAGCCCATACTTTCCAGGGGCGCGGGCACGGCAGAGCGGTTAAGGGGGGACGGGGGGGGCATTAGTTGTAACCTCACCATTTGCCCAGGGGCTTTACTCCCACCACCATGTGTCGGCTGAGTAGACTACTGTTAATGTCGGGCAGTAACGTATGGGTCCCATTGCTAACTCCCTGCCTTTTACATCTCAATCAGGTCACTCTAGTTTATTTATATATTGTCAGGGGGCAGTGGGGAGGGAGACGGGGGGGGGGGGCTAAGAGATGAATGTGGCACTTTTTTTTTTTTCTCTCCCTCTCTCTCTATTTAGTTAGCAAAAAGCTTTTATAATGAATTTGAAAGGCGGCACCGATCCAAGCGTTTGAAATTCCCAGCGCGCTGCTAAGTGAGAGATGGGGAGGTGGAGAGAGAATGAGAGCCGGTGTGAGCAAGAAAGCCTAAATAAATAAAATGCAATAATTTGCAAAATGTGGGACGGATTAAAAAAAATCGGAGCGAATACATCTTATTTTTTTCCCCCCGTGACTTTTTTCTTTCCTCCTTTTCTTTATTACAATTTTCCTTTTCTCCCTCCTCTCTCTCTCCTCCCTCTTCTCTCTCTAAACTCTATATTTTGCTCTTACCCAGTTGGTCGCACGCTATTAAACAAACACTCCTAATATTTTGAGCTGGCTGGCAGTTTGAATTTCATCTCGCCGACGCATCTTGTTTCTCTCAAGCCCTGACTGTTTTGACATGCGCCCCGATTAAATTATAAACAAGCAGGCCTCCTGATGGTGATGCTGGAGCCACTAATTTCCCTAATTGTTTGCAGTTGTCTGGGAGGCGAGGCTAGGAGGCCCGGGCCTGATCCCACCGACTGGGACGGCCTAGTTAAGAGGGAAGAGGAGGAGGAGGAGGAGGAGGAGGAGGAGGGGACAGAGGGAGGGAGGAGTACGGACAGGAGAAAACCAGGGAGAGAGAGAGAGAGAGGAGAGGGAAGGGAAAGAATGAAGGTGTGAGGAAGCAAGGAGAAGGAGCAGGTAGAGCAGAGAGGGAGGGAGGAAAACAGAGAGAGAGGTGAGAGAAGTGGAAAATAAGGGTGGGGTTGTGATTAGAAAGACTTTCCTCAGCCTGTTTATTCACCAGAGAGACTTCAAATACACCCATTATTAACCTTTCTTTCTTTCTTTCTTTCTTTCTTTCTTTCTGTCTTTCTTTCTTTCCCTGTGTCACATATGGTTGAGTTCCAGCAGTCACCGATCACAACACGTCACTCCAGCCCATGATATCATCTGGCCTTTCGGTCTGCAGTCTTTTCCAGGTCTCCAGTGGAGCAGCACTCAAACACGCCCGCTATGTGACACATGGACAATGACTCACTCACATACATACATACGCTGTTTAAAAGCAAAAAAGGCAACAATTCAAATATGCAGCCCTTGGAAGCCTCAAGTAGAATGAGATAAAGGCTAACTGCCCCAACACTGCATTAGAAAACACACAAACAACGTGTGAGTAATACTGTGGATTGTGTGTGTGTGTGTGTGTGTGTGTGTGTGCGTGGTAATCCAGATGGGAGTGGATGAAAGACTTCTGAGCGGAGCTGTGAATGTTATCCATCCCGGCATCAACAGACAGGCATCGTTACCTAGCAGACAGGGGCGCAGTCATATCACCTCTGTCATCACCCAATCACTGGTATCGTCTGTGTGTGTGTGTGTGTGTGTGTGTGTGTGTGTGTACGTACCCAGGGAGGGCTAATTTAGCGTGACAGCGGGGATGGGTGGTTTTGTTGTTGAGCAGGTGAGCTAATACACCCTCCTGATGCAGAGGTGAGACCTGAGCTACAACACGTACACATGAACAGTTCCTCCACCCTCGTCTGTGGACGTACAGGCTGGAAGAAACTGACGTGGTTGTAAACGCCAGCACAAATGTGACTGAAGTCAGGTTATGGGTCAAGGCCAACCTAAACATCAGATGTCTCCAGTGTCAATCATTAATCAGTTCACTTAAATAAATCTAACCCCTCTCCTCCTCTCCTCTCCTCTCCTCTCCTCTCCTCTCCTCTCCTCCTCTCCTCTCCTCTCCTCATCCTCTTTGTCTCTGCTCAGATTGTTTCCTGTGTCTTGGTCTCTTCTCTTTTTGTTGTTTTCCCCATGGTAGAGGACCCGTGTGTGTGTGTGTGTGTGTGTGTGTGTGTGTGTGTGTGACTACTGCTCTGTCAGCTGTTAAACTATTTCAACGGAAGAAGCCCATTATGTGACAGCTTGTGCTGATGAATATTGAATACAGTGTGCGCCCATGTTAATGTCTGCATCTGTGAGTGTGGGTGTGTGTGTGTGTGTGTGTGTGTGTGTGTGTGTGCGTGCGTTGTTTCTGTAAAATAGGTGATGAGCAGAAGGATGATTTGTGTGGGAGGGCAATGCATGCAATGTAGAAGTGCCTTCATCAGGTTGAATTCAGTTCATCAGAACAGAGACACACACACACACACACACACACACACACACACCAACCAACCCTCACACTTATTTTCACAGTAGTAAATATTTGAATGATTCTTGTTTATCTTTGTTCAGAATGAATAGCGGAAAACCGAAGCTGGGAAGGAGATGGAGGTTCTGCCAATCTACGGTTTGATCATTTGGATGTATTAAGATAAACAGACAGAGCGAATAAGTGACAGATGTCCATTCAACCAGGACATGCTGCTCAATAGGCTACTGACGCAGTTAATGTCTGATGAGAATTCACTGCCAACATTTGCAAATGCTGAAGGGAGCAGTTACTGACTGACAGCATGCTGCTGCCTAACAGGCGTTTAGGGAGTTCAATGGGAATGGAGTATCAACACGAACACTCAGGTGCAAAACGTCTTAAGGCAATCTATGAGCGTCTGTGAGCTCTCTCAACGAAGAGCCAGGGTAGAATCTGCATCATCCTGGTCATAAGAGGTAAAGGAAATGAAATCCACCTCAACTCGAGTCAGGGGTTAGTCAACGTCTTGAGGGACACAAACCCCACAGCGCCTTGAGTTATCGAGTGTCAGTTTGAGTTCATCGTGATCATTTGAGCAGAAAAAATACTTTCACAAAATATATTCATCAAATTCACTTTCCAGGTACAATAAATTACAGGAATCTTTCTTGGTGACATACCTACTGTTAGTTAGAGTTTCACAGCACATACAGTGACAGAGCAGGACATAAGATGGACAGTAGACAGTAGACGGTGCGTATCATTCTACATATACACATTAAACATTGAACATTCAAAGACTAGGGGGAAACTGTATGGGACGATAAACCAGGAACTTATCTAAATAATTCTTCTTTTCTTTAATAATGATTTTTGGTTTTCCAAATACAAGGGAATAAAGAATACAGCACATAAGATAAGGGTGGGGGGCTGGTGGGTGGTTAACAGAAGGACACGGACAAAATACTACTACTACTACTACTAAAAATAACAATACAATACATGAAAATTCCCAAACAAACACTGTAGAAATGTGTTTGTGTTTCCTTTAACATCAGCACAAGACCTAAATGTCACCATACTGACTGATAATCACTTGCAGTACAATTGCTATATGTGATTGTTTTCAACTTGTCACCCTCTTTTCTTTACATTTGAACCAGATCTCTCGGGTTCACTCCACCGCGCTACACCGCGTTACTCTGACCAGGTCTGTTTTGCTATTCTCATCTCCGTCTCATTCTAGGACCTGCACCAGCCTCTGTCAGGAAGCATCACTGCTGGGCATGGTGGAGGCTGGCATCCAGGGACTGCCCCAGGTGGCTCTGTCCTACACACACCTGCCCCACCCCACCCAGCGCCTCACTTCTCCCACCCACCCGCTCTCACAGCCTGAGGGAGAGTGGGTGACGCCCAGGGGAGAGGGCACGGGTAGTGTGGCACCGATGGATGATCTTATGCCCCCATATGTTTCTCCGCTCTTCTCCATGGACTCTATAGCACTAGTCTTGAGTCAGGTCTGTTCATTACTCGACACCAAACAGGCTGAAATGACGTTCAGTTAACACTAGAACAAGCCGTAGTCTATCGACTGCTGTGGTGAAGTTTAGAATTGAAATATTTCAGCTCTCAAAATGTCCCTCCATGACTTTTCCCAGAACCTTTCTGTGCAAACCAGTGTTGTTAGATTTTGTGGAAAGTAAGAGCATGGAGGTCAGGGTGGTGGATGGGCCTTCAACTCCCGCGGCCCAGATTCAAGTCCCAGCTCATGCAAAGAAGCTTTCTGTGATGAATAAAGTTTTGCATTTTCAACAAAACCTTCCCCTCACCTTAACCACATTGTTTTAGCAGCCTAACCTTTACCAACGTTGTTTTACTTGCTTACGGCGTCTGGTCTGGTGTGTTTAAGGTCTATTAAAGAGCCAACAGCAACAGCACAAGTAACCAAATACAGTGAGTGGATTGATTCTAGGTGACTTCCCTTGAGTTAACAATACCTGAATTATTACTTGGATGCAGTTGTGGTGAAACAATCCTCTCTCAGGTGTGTATTCAGGACTTTGGTTCAAAGTGTTTAAGTAAATCTTGTGATGGATGAAATCATTACATTTACCCTCATGCATCTTTCATGTCCCGGTCCAGATTAGTTATTCCAGGGTTTAGAGAAATGCTGAGTGTGATTTATTTTTAATCACAGCAGCTGTTTGCCTTCTTGTATTGAAGATCTCGCCTGACAAAGACCCTGATTGGACGAGACAAATATGACCCCGTGCAACCGATGGCATTTTGAATTCACACCGCATTCAAGCCTTTACAGTTGAAATTACCATATTTCAGTTTTCAACAAACTCAGGCATGCTTCATATCAAATTAATTCACTCTCGAACACACACATGCCCAATCAAACAAACACAAGTGTGGTTTCAAGTAGAACTCCCTCAGTCTCCCAAAGCAACATCTGAAAGTATTCTGATCAACTTGAAACGTCAAAAGCCATTTTCGCCAAGGATCCGATGAAAGGCTCGGTCTTGACAACCGGTTGTTAATCTCTCCGTAACATTTGGCTAATTGAATGTCTGTTGTTGTTTACTGTTTGTATCCATGTTGCCTCCCGAGTGACTGCCACTGCTGCCTCCTGTTTCTTCGGTGCATTAGCGTTGACGTACAACATTGCCATGCCACGAGCCCAACAGCTGCCCTGCTACTCCACGGCTCCAAGGCAGGGCCCCCTGGGAGATCACTCCATGAAAAGTCACGCTTCTGCCCTCTACTCTCCTCTCATTTGCCCTGCCTCCACCACTTGCTGTGGGTGACATGATCTCATTGGTCCAGTGTCACATACATAAAGGTCGCTCTGTCAAATACCTGCAGCGTACGGATCAACGGGATGTTTTGATTCAGTCGATTTGAGGTTCTCACAAAAGTGTCATGAAGTGAGACCACAGGATCCTTGTCTGTCTGTAGTCCGTCATAACATCCGTGGATATTGGTCAGATCGGGGGAAGGGGAAGGGGGGGTATAGTATGTATGCACCTGACCCATACAGGCGATCTGTGAGCGTATCCATGCATCTCTCCTGATAGCAGCGGGAGGCCACAGGTGTGTGAGCCCACTCCACAGAGAGCGTCCTCTCTGATGCTGCATCGTGGGTAATAATAGCTAGCACCAACAGCTGTGTCTCTCTGCCCACACCCCCTGCTTCCTTCCCTCCCTCCCTCTTCACCTCTAATGGCCTCTAATCATCCCTCTATCAGGCCTAATACCCTGCAGTGGTGCCCTCACAGCTGCCTGAGGGGCCCTGGGTACCAAGACACCTGTCAATCTCCCTATGTCGCACGCACGCACGCACGCACGCACGCACGCACACACACACACACACACACACACACACACACACACACACACACACACACACACACACACACACACACAGCAGGACCACTGGCAATATTCAGCATCACTTTCTCACATCAATAAATCTGCTATTCTATTCTATTCTATTCTATTCTATTCTGTTCTATTCTGTTCTATTCTATTCTGTTCTATTCTATTACGTTCTATTCTATTATGTTCTATTCTATTCTATTCTGTTCTATTCTATTCTGTTCTATTCTATTCTATTCTATTATGTTCTATTCTATTCTGTTCTATTCTATTCTATTATGTTCTATTCTATTCTATTCTATTATGTTCTATTCTATTCTGTTCTATTCTGTGATGTAGTGTTAAATCAGTTAGACAATCATCAGTCAAAACAAAAATCAATTATGATTACAGAAAACATTGATTTATGCTTTTTCCCTTCTACTCCATTCAGTTTGATCATTCTTATTATGATGTTTACTATGAATTTATGTTATGTACATTCTATTATGTTTTATTTATGTTATCAAGACTAATACCATCCTAAAAATGGTGGATGAACTCCTTTCTGTAAATCAAAAGTTCACAAGTTTATGAGCTTGTGTTTTATGTGACAGGATGACAACAAGCGCTTTCACGTTCGCCAAACGAACTACAAATGTATGTAAGTTCAGTTTGCGTTCAAATGAAATTTGCCTTTAAAGGGAGTTCAAATTTAGTGTCCCCAATTTCCCCCGAGATTTCCCAGAAGCCATCATCAGCGAAGCGGCTGCACAGCTCCCATCAGCCAAGTGTGCGCGGAGCTCAGCTAGCTTCTCTGGGAACCACAGCTCTGGGTGGTCTCGCCGCGTACATTACTTTCTGTCTATCTGCCTGTCTGTCCCAACCAAGCTGACCTGACTCTCATCCAACTACTGACGAACCCGCTGTCTAATGCTGGGAGCCTGATATGGGATTTACTGCAGCGACACCCTGCAGGCCCTCTCGGCGCTTTATGACACTGTGTATGTGTGTATGTGTGTGTGTGTGTGTGTGTGTGTGTGTGTGTGTGTGTCAGCTCAGCCTGGCTACCCTCTGCTCCGCTCCGTCACAAATCCTGTCTGCTAATGACTACCAGCTCTATAGGACCTGAGGCAGGAGGGGTTAAAGCCCACCAATTGAGCGAATAATGAGTTGAATTAGGAGATTTGGGGATGAGGTGGGAGGAGAAGGGGACTGGTGGTGCTGAATGAAAACCAGAGGTGCTTACCGCAAAGCTGTGGAGAGAGAGGGAACACTTTGGGGGGCTGTGTGTGTGTGTGTGTGTGTGAGTGTATTGGGTTCTGGTGGTAGTGAGAAAGACGGGTGAAAAAAAGGGGTGTAGTGAGAAAAATCATTATCATTTTCCCACAATGCAACATGCTAAACACATTCACCATTATAGACAATAATAATCTTGATGAGTATGAATTCGGTCCCAGTGAATCGTTTCAGCCTCAGTCTGGTTTGATGTATCCCAGAGGGTGAAAGGAGAAGCAGCGACAGGCGAGGCAGCTACACATTGGATACTATTACTGGAACAAATGTTATCAGAGTGAGAAAATAACGTCTTAATCAGAATATTGAGTCCAGTTCTCTGCCAAAACAATATGCAGGTGAGAATAACATTTCCATTCAGATTGAGTTGTTGGCCACTTAAAAGCCTTATTTTGCATAATATTCTCCTTTAGCGGGTTTCAGATTGATGAGTTTGGATCATTAAAAAGAAAATGTGTTTCTCAGCAGAAAATATGCTTGCTAGTTTTGAGATGCCCGGGCAACAGTTTGACAAAGTTTATTTGTAATTCTCTGGAACGTCCATAGTGGCCTCCTTAGTAATAGTGCTTTAAAAAGAGTATTCTTTTACTATATAAACACGGGAAGCTGCATTGTCATCCACAATTTCCAGTAAATTCCACCCAAAAACAGCCTCTTGGGTAATATTTTTTCCATTCCCGGTTTTCTTTGATTGCCTTCATGTTCAAATGAAACAGTATTTGGTTCCTGTGGCCACGTCGTTGACTCGGCCCGGCTCCCCCCTTCTCAAGCCAACCTCTCCTCCAGTTTATACACAATGCACAACATTGTTCAAAAGGCGGGGTGCTCTGAAATAGTCTGGGAGCCTTTGAAGATCACAGAACAAGTCATTCCAAGGTTAACTTGGAAGGATAGGCATAAACTATCAGAGGAGAATGATTCATGCTGAAAAAACAAATAGACAACAGTTTTCTATTCATCGGATGCACTTCATTTAAAAAATAATGACTATGGTCTAAAAATTAAAATATCAACTAAAAAAAAAAAAAAAATGAAACACTGGTCAAGAGTACTTGTGCTCCTTCCTGTTTGGTCTCCACTGTTTTAACAATGAATCATAAATAGCATAATGGTGAAAAATCTGGTCCAAGATCCTTTCTATCTGGAATTAAGGGTCTTAAGCTGTGGAAGTTAATAACTAGGTGTGTTTGTGCATTTGATCTCACACCCAAGACTGTGACAGAAGTAAACTTTTTTTCATTCTTCTTCCATTTTTGGAATCGGCTTGGTTAGTTCTGTCTCTTAGCCTTATACAGAAATAACCTGTCAGACAGGCAGACGGGGAGACGGGGAGACGGGGAGACAAGCAGACCCGCTCATTTTTGGGGAGGGAATGAAGAGCCCAGCAGGTATAATTATCCCACTGTGGCAGCGTCACAGCGTGAGCTGATTGTCTCTAGTCAGTCACTCAGAGAAGACAAGCTGAGTGGGACGGACGTCTGGAGGAAGAGCCTGACCCTCCGGCTCATCACCAACACTTAGCTTCTATTGTTTACTGAACGAGTCCAACTCAGGAGTCTGGATGAGGTAAATGAGTAGAGGAGTGCTCACACACAGGCTGCACAGCTAAAAGACACAGCAGAGATGCACACCACACAGACACCCCTCCCACCCCCACACACACACACACACGCACACACACACACACACACACACACACACACACTAAATGCTTGACCCAACCCCTAGTGGCAGGTTAAACATAAGGATTGCTCTGCCCCGCCACATCTCATCAGACTTGAAACTCATTAGAAAGGTAGTGGAGGTGTGTGTGTGTGTATGTGTGTGTGCGTGCGTGTGTGCGTGCGTGTGTGCGTGCGTGTGTGCGCACACGTGTGAGTATGTGTGTGTATTTCTTTGTGTGTGCTTGTGTAGCTCATGGTTCCATGATAATAGCCTGGCAAGTGAGCTATTTTACTTTACACGTTTTCATAAAGATTGATTTGGGGACGCCAAATGGTTCTTGACTGATGCACTAATCTCAGATCTTATGGCTCAGTCTTGTTTTAAAGGGGAGATATAGAGAACAGTGCCTGGCCAGTCAGTCCGTCTTAATTCTCTTGTGTCTGGGTGATAGATAGGAAGAAATCCAGCAGTAAGACACAGATTTAACGGTTGCACCAGATCAGCAGCGGGTGCTTCTTTTTGCAGCGGCTTAGTCAGCAAGAAAAGGAAAACAAATCAAAATGTGGAATTGTGTTTTCGTGATGCCACTGCTCACTGTGGGGCCATTTTTCAATATTTTAGTTAAACCCACAGTTTAATCTCTCATTTTAAACAGTGCAGAAAGTGAACATTACTGAGTCCAGGGCTCATTCTCAGGCAGGGCTTATTGTTTCTGGTGTCTGCCAGAGTACAGTAGGTCTCAGTCACTCAGGGCTGAGCAGCCCTCCAGCAGCCCTAATCCTGTGGGACAGGAAAGAGAGCCACTCTGAGAGCGTTGGCACAGTTTCCGTGTGAATTACTGTCACTCCCCACGCACCGCCTCTTATTAGAAAGCCCAGCCCCTGTGGCTTTACACAGACATTTAATTGATTGGTTTGGAGTAAGGCCTGGCCCAGCTCAGTGTGTGTGTGTGTGTGTGAGTGTGTGTGCACGGTGGTGGTCTGTGTGTGTGTGTGTCTGGTGGTGCGGTAAGGCGTGTGAAGGATCCATTTAGAGCGTTCTAATGTTTCAGGAAAGAAAAAATAGACAATTTTGAATTCACAAATTTTAATTCACTTCAACATTGAATGAACCAAGATTTCAACTGAACTGCAATTGACTCTAACCCTGATTCCTGTCATACAGAAAAGCACAATGATGTCAATGAAGTGATTGGAGTCAATGATAAAATTACAAGGCAAGTTATCTGTGATATCTGTGTGAGTGTAGCAGCCGATTGAGATAGTCAAACGAGAGATCCTCTGACATACAACTATCCATTCTCAGATATGGATTTGGACACGTTTGTACACATTTGCACCAAACATTGAACAAAATACAGTTTGAATTCTTTTTAAATACTGCTGTGATTGAGTGAACTTGCCTGGCACAATGAACTGAATCGAGTTCATCGAATTGTCCCCCAACAAAGCAGACAGCACTGTTCTGGCACTCCAGACTGGCTCAAACAAACACTCAAAGTCACTCAGCAAAATAAAAAATAAAAGTATACTGTATCAATTACAATTTGACCCATGTCGGGTATGTACATACATTAAGAGTGAAGAGCAGAGTCAAGCCTGCCATGTTTCTGTAATGGCTCAAGAAAGTAGATTGTCATCGTCTGCAGCAGAAAAAAACAGTTTTTCTCTCTTATGTTTCTTTCACACTTTCGGATTTGGTTCCTGTGTAGCCAAGTCTTTTTTTTTTTTACTGTCTTTGGGAAACAGAATCGCAAAAGAATTGGCACAACACAACAAGACAGGAGTTTTACTCAATAACACTCAGTAACTGCTTCTTTTTCTCCCACTCGCTGCTCCTTTTCTTCCTTTTTCTTTTGGGCAGTGTGCTCTTATGTCTCTGTTAACCAAACAACCGCCACATTCTGAAAGCCAATATTTTAAACCATGGAAATAAAAACTAAAAATAGCACGCGATGACAGCAATTCCAACCATAATAACAACAATAATAACAATAATGATAATAATAATCATGGATAAAGATAGCAATAAATAGGGTTGGTGGAATTTAAGTGCGGGTAGGTGTGGTGAAACACAAGACTGTGGGCACCAATTAGAGAGAGGAAAAGAGGGAGATGAGAGGAGAGAGTGAGATGGAGAGAAGAGAGGAAGAGTGAAAGGGGTGGGCTACTGCACATAAAGTGACTGATTGTTTGGTTGCTGAATCTCCGCTCTGTCCCTCCTTTCTTGACATTTTTTTCTCGCCACACATGCGAGGGTGGTGCCAGGAAGGGTTCAGAGCCGTGGGTACGTAGCCCTAAGTGTCCCTCCACGCCACATCCTTGGAGGACTCTTGACGTTGGTCCACTCTCCTCATCAATGTGTCTCTCTCTTGAGTCATAGTCTTTGTGAACCCTCCTAGAGAGGAGAGCTGGAAGATGGAGGCGAGAGTACATCACATCCACAAAATATTAGTGTCTGTGTGAGGGACATAAGTGCTAGATGGGATTGGTGGTGAGTTTGGAATGGGATGGGTGGGTGGGGGCGGGGGATGGGGGGGGTGGGGGCGGGGATGGGGGGGGGTAGCAGTTCTAATGCGTTTTCCTACATAAAATGTAGTTTGTAGATGAACAGCAACTGCTGTCTATCCGAGTCCTCAGGCAGCGAAGAGCAGTCAGTGTGTGTCCTGAGGATTTAAGGGAGGTCTCAGTATGCCCCAGGGTCTAGTCCATAAAGTCAGTTAGTGTGGCCACTGTGACCCATGAGTAAGGGAGTATGCTGTGTGTGTGCCTGTGGTAGAGACATTAGCAGAAGAAAGAGAACAGTTATTGGACAAAGCAGACGTAGGCCCGCCCTCCTCCTCTTGGCTGGTTAACAGAGGGTTATGGTGAGTTCCTATTCTGTCCTTGACATGTGGAGATTGTGTTGCGTGTTTGTGTCTGTTTGTGGGTTCCAGTTATGTGCTGCAATAGTTGTAACCCATAACACAACTGAATTATATATTATTCAAATGTTTCTGGAAAAACTGTCTTTCACAGTTACACATCGACTGCTGTGTCGCAGCAGACTGCATACCTGCTCTCTTTCGCTGAGGTAACGCTGTCATTTCACCACTATTACTCCATAAATCATATTTTCACAGATGTCTCTCTGAGATTGTCACTAAGTGTCAGTCTGCTAATTTATATGATGTACAGTATTTCTGTCTAATAATTTCTTTGTCAATCTATGCCTACAGAGGCATTTATTTCTTACACAGTTTCTATGAGCCATACTCCATCAATTCATTCTCTATTCCTCAATTCATTATCATGGACTCTCTCTTTTCCTCTTTCCCTCTCCCTCTTTCTCTCTGTCTTCTCCTCTCTGTTTGTCAGTCTCTATCTCTGGTAGTCATCTCTGGGACTGGATGAGGAGCTGCCAGGGGCCAGGGGGCCACCAGGCCGGCCATGCCCCTTGTCTTTGCCCTCCTCCTGAGCCATGCTGATCCCTGAGGAGGCCTGGCTGGAGTTGGAGCTGGAGGAGGCTGGAGGCTGGCTCAGCCCTCCCGTGCTCCCACCACCTCCATCTACAGACGGGTACATCTCTTCAGCTCCGTCCTCGCTGGACTCCGGGTCCTCAGAGCCCGAGAGCAGCTCCTCATCCCGGTACTCACTGACATCCACTCCTCCACTAGAGGCAGCGCCCTCGCCAAGCTCCTTGAGGCGCCCGTGGTGCTTGACATGGTAGCGCTGGTTCTGGAAGAACTTGATAATGGTGTGCTTGGGCAGGTCTAGCTGTGCTGACAGGGTGTGGATAGCCTCCTGGTCCGGGTACAGGCCCACATCCTGGATGAAGCTCTGCAGGATGCCCAACGCCTCCAGGGAAATCTACACATTGAGAATCAGGAGGGATAGATGGATGGATAGGAAGAGGAAAGTACTTTAGGTAAGTAAAAGCTAAGCGCAAACTGGCTATTATGCCAAAAGGCAGAATCGTTGCTTAATGGGACCTAATAGAAAGACTGTCCAGAGGGAAAAGACAGATATACTGTACCTTAGTGCGTGACCGTGGCTTCTTGGTGCTCCCAACACTGCCAACACCTCCAGACAGACATCCACTTGCACCTCCTGATCCCATGTTCTGTGGCCCCTCCTCGGTCATTGGGGCAGATAAGGGCTCCTCACGCATGGGGGAGTGGTGGTGCTCCATCATCGGCGTCGGGGGTGGCCTATGGAGGGCCTGACGAGAAAGACAAAAGAGCTGATTAGTGGGGTATAGTAACCCCTCATCAAGACACAATGACATAGAAAATGACCTTTCCACCTCCTTAGCTAATCCTTCATAACTTTTTCTCTCAAATTTTTATATCAGAATATGATGAATCTTTACTGTTTACTTCATTGTATCCCACTAAGTGTACTTACAAATTCCAACCAATAATACCATCTCAGATTTTGAATCCCCCCCTCCACCCCTCCCATCATATAAAACCTGCAACTTCACAACTTTTGAACTGTCCCTCGCCACATTACGTCCCACCCCAACATCCTGTTTCAATTATAAATACAAATTACACAAGAAGAAACCATCAAAATACTGTTCCTTGTGACTTCCAGGTCAGGATGCAGGACCCCCTACCCCTTTATCTTATGTTATATTATGTTGCAATTATATTCTCTACATGACAAAATGTCAGGTACAGAATATAATTGCCCCATGTGATGCAACACATAAACCGTCCAGTGACACATTTTCCTCTCCAACACACAGTAGCCAGAGCTGCAGGGTGAGCAGAGGGTGAAAAGTGTTTCACAGCTCACAAAGTGTCATGGGCTATTAACCACACTGCTGTGGACCCAGTATACCTTTGACCCGACGTGTGTAAGATTAGCTCTAGTAAAATACCAACCATCTGTCTGCCTGCGAGTCTCTCATTTACTAACCTAGGACACCCCATCACTATTTAACCAGCCCATTCATAACCAGAGGGAGACAGGATGTAAGAGAGAAGTTGACTTCGATTAGATCAACAATATATCATTAACAAATACTGTGGCAGCGGTTTGTAATGACTGATAGTCGAGGAGAGGAGAAATGGATGGACGACCGAGTGGATAAATCTACTAAATCAATACTCTATAAAATAAAGACTGAGGAGGACGGGGTGAGAAACGGGTGAGAGAGTGGGATAGGGAGGTTATATATATCGGAGAGACAGTGAAGGTAGATGTGGGAATGTGTTTGCTATTCTGACGGGTGGTGTTTTGGCTGAGAGAGATCCTCTGGCTGTCGGATTTGACAGCATCGAGGAGGGCAGGATGAAGTGTTGGAAGGGAAAGTGGGGACTTTGGTTGTTTGTCAGAAGGTAGTGGCTGTTGTGAGAGCGTTGCGGTCGTGTCCCTCCCGCTGGCTTTAAGAGCAGGGAGGGGCCTCCCCACTGGAATGCCCAGCTATAAATCTGTGGCGCATTAAAATTAAAGGACCCACATAAAGATAATAGTCATTCGCTTTTCTCTCCCTCTCTTCAATAATAACAGGGTATTACTTAAATAATATCGAGGGCAGGCCAGACCGTGAAATTGCTGCGATTTCATTCGCGGAGGCTTTTTTTAGGGGGGGATGAGCAATTTACAGGAAGTGTGTAGGATTTTTTTGTTATTTTTTCCTCCTTCCCTCCCCCATCCTCTCTTTCTGCCACGCAAAGTGACGGATTTAGATATTGAGAAATGACTGTGAGAACGTTGGAAAACCAACAACAGAGAGAGAGAGAGAGAGAGAGAGAGAGAGAGAGAAGGGGCCAGAGAAAGATATCCATCCCTGCCCCTAATGAGGACCACACAGCCACAAACATCTCCCGCACAAACTCACTGAGACACTGAGACACTTAATAACTAAATTGAGGGTAAATCATGCAGGGGATTGCAAAACCTTCCCTCTCCCCGCGCCCCCGTTCGCAGACCCTCAACGTTTCTACGCTTATTTGAGCTCACAGCAAGGACTCTTGGATCGATCTCTCTCACGCACACACACACACACAGCAATAGCGGGGCCTGGTCTCCTTCATGCACTAATGATGATGTTAGTGGCAGCTAGAGAGAGCAGAGCCAAACACATTGGGCTGGTTGGCTCCTCCAAAGTCCATCTCAGAGGACTCCTCAACTCTCCTCCCTCTTCTCCTGTTCTGCTCCTCCTTAGCGTTCCTCCTTTTTTTCTGCACTCACACTCTTCTTTCGTACCTTTTGTTTTCCTCTCTTTCCTCCCCCCCGTGTCTCCTCGTTCTCTTCTAGTAGCCTACTATATTTCCTCTGCTCCTTCCTCCCTCTCTCCTCAGTTCTAATGCATCAGGACACTAATGAAGTGGGCCTCTGCCAAGCCAACATGACTCCACGTCCAAATCAGCCCTGATCACGCTGACGCCAAGAACCCCCCCCCCATATCCTCCACCTCTACGCCCCTCCGTCCCATTCTTCTACCCCTCCACCCCCTTTGCTCCCCCTCCCTCCTCTCCCTCCTGCTTTTTACACCTTCAAATCTGAACACCTCCATCCCGGCTGCCTAGGCTCCTTCCACCTCCCCAGTTCAGCCGTTCCCTTGCTTTGCCCTCCTTCACCTCCATCCTCCATCTGGACTAGACCTTGTATAGTGTCTCTTACATGTCCTGGACATTTCCTTGGTTATTGAAATAGTAGGTATTATGCCTTGGACAGCACCTAAGAGAATGGTAGACTTAAGGATAAATCATGGAGGGTAGATTGACCATGAGTAGGACCCCTATGGGACAGAAAAGCTCACAAAAATTCACTTTTCCCCCCATTGATCTGGTTAGGGTTATTAACTGAGAAATGTATCTAGAATATCAGTGAGTGGAAGAATTCACAGGACATATGTGTTCAAGTAAATGTACAATAAAGACATTGCACAACATTAATGACAAGACCTTCTCCACACTTCTAAAGTTCAACCTCCAGTGTCCTCAGTACTAATTTGCTCCCATTACCCTCCCCCCCTCCTCCCCGTCCTCCTCCCCATCTCTGAGCGTTACACGTTGGAATAGACTACATGTCACTTCAGAGCAACACAATGCAGCCCTGCTCTCTCAAAACCACAAGCACTGGAACCCCTGGGCCAGACCAGCTCTTCTCATGGCATGATTCAATATTTCTAAAAAAACTCTTTTTTTCCCTTCTCCCCGTCTCACTCTTTCCCTTTCTCTCTCTCACTCTCGCGCTCTCTCTCTCTCTCTCTCTCTCTCTTTCTCCTCAATCCCACCGCTGGCAACGTTGTGAGTGCATTGCATTAAAATGAAAAAGTTTTCTTTTTAACGTAAATCAAGGCAAATTACGACGCAGAACTATGAAAGAATGATACAACATGAAAAATTCATTTTCTCCTTAATGAGCTCTGGTCCTCCAGGGCCTCTCTCTCTCTCTCTCTCTCTCTCTCTCTCTCTCTCTCTCTCTCTTGAGTTTGTATTTGCATCTGTGTGTGTGTTTTGAGGGGTGTGACCACTAGAGACACCATTAACACACAGATAAATATGTAATGAAGGAAAAATCACTTTTCTGTTGGTTTTCTGCATGACTTCACCTTTCCTGTTAATTGGTGTGCTTTTTTCTTCTCCTCCCTCTCTCTCTTTCTTTTCATCTTTCTCTCTCTCTCTCTCTCTCTCTCTCTCTCTCGCTCCTGTGTCATCAGGCCCAGGGAGTAGATGAGTCACTGTGTGCGATCCTGTTCTAGTAAAATAATTTTCTTTGATGAAAAACTGTATACACGTAAGTAATTGAGACAATGTGGGAGTGCAGTTTGTCCCCAGCTGAGCGTGTGCGTTAATGTGTTTGTGTGATTACGGTGTGTGTGTGTGTGTATGTGCGTGCACGCACTCGTGATGGTGGGATTTTTCTTTCTCTCAGTCTGTGTGTGGTATTCATTCCATTTATCTGCAATTAAACAATTAACTTAATTGTGGTTTACCAAAGCAAAAAGCCTAAACTCCACCCTGCAACAGTGAATAAGAGGCCACCAGGATGCTCTGATAACTAGCGAGAGAGAGAGAGAGAGATCTTCTTGTACAGTCAACAAGAAAAAGAGCGCATCACACAGGAACCTTTGTGTTGATTCAGCGATTAATTAATATGACATGATTGAACCATTTGTTGTCAATGTCACATTGCTTTTGTTTCTGTTATGTTTCTATTATTTGTTTTGCTTTGGCAATACACACTTTAGTGTTGCATTCCAGTAAAACATCTTAGATTGATTAAATTGAGACAGAGGAGCGAGGGAGAGGAGGAAAGGTACAGTAGTTACATTTTGTTCTAGTTCACCACTCCTGGGGTCTCAGCCATGGTGAGGGGTCTTGGGTGTATGCACACACACACACACACACACACATACACTGCACACACATACTCGTAGCAGAAATCAATTTAGCAAAAACAATAAAGAAATTATTCATGAGGGCAGACTCTGCCAAATTAGCAGAGGGACGCACTTATAAGAACTAGGAGCTAGCACCAGGACCAGGTCAGTCATGGAGAAATATGATGCTGCTGACATGCAGACACACACACACACACACACACACCACCTGCAGACTTAATAAACACTTTGTGACACAGTCAGAGGTCTCCCAGAGCCCCAAACATGCAGAGATGGCTCACGCTACTGTACATACAGTGCTACACACACACACACACACACACACACACACACACACACACACACACACACACACACACACACACACACACACACGGATGCACGCTATGCCTCGGAAGGCAGTGCCGCATTCATTTTTCATTCTGTGGTTGGTTGTTACAGGTTTTGAGACCCTCTCATTGTCCATATACAGAGTGCTCACATTTCTGAACATGAGTGCAAAATTGTGTGTGTGAGATGTGTGTATGTGTGTGTGGCAGATGGGACACATGTGTGGTCTGTGGTGGCAGGCTGGCTGGAGCCTGAGGTTGGTGGGGGCTTCATCTGGGAGGGAGGGAGGTCTGAAGACAGCAAGACAGCACACACACACACACACACACACACACACACACACACACACCTCAGCACCCATTAATAAATTACCAATCTTCCTCCACGATTCATCTCTCTCCGTCTCTTGCCGCCCCAGGGGGAGGATATGACATGGGCGTTGTTGTGGGGTAAACTGTATTTTTAGTCTGTACTGGGCTCAGGGCTGAGTGTCAGAGGAGCACAGGAATGTGTTAATGGTGCCACCACAGCTTCCTCCCAGTCTTCCCATCAGCCTTGAATACAGAGCCCTGAATGGGAGGAAGGGGACTGCTTAGTGGTAGACTTGGGGTGTGCGGGGCTGCAAAATGGCCCATGTGATTAATGTCAAGATGAACATGGAAAGTTTACATTTTTGCCTCTGTTTTTGACATTGGGGGCAGGGTGGTCTTGTGGTTAAAGAGACCATCCTTCAACCGGAGGACCCTGAATCAGGCCCCCTGTGGTGGCACGCATCCACCCTGCTGAAGAGTCCTTGAGCAAGCACTGAATCCCTGCCAGCGCTGTTCTGAAGCTCACCCTGACCTCTGACCTCCCTCTGGAGGGTCGCAAGCGAAAAGAAAACTATTATTATTATTATTATTATTATCTATTTTCATTGAAATATGTGCAGTATCTACTACTTCAAACCAATAGCAGATAAGGTACTATCCATTAAATAGACATTTCATTTTAAATATTTACGTGTGTGCGCAAGGATATGTGTGCATGTGTGTGTGTACTGTAAATACATAGAGAAAGAGAGAGAGAGAGATGAAGAGAGAGAAAAAGAGAAAGACAGAAAGAGTGAGAGAGAGAGAGACGCAGTGGGCTTGGTGAGTGTCAGAGTGACAGACAGCGAGAGGGTTTATGAAAGAGGCCGACATGTCAGTGTGTTTCCTGCATCGATCTTTCTCCTCCCTCAGCCCTCCTTCACCCTCTGCCTCCCTCCTCGGAAACTAATAGGGCATTTCCTCCAGTGCCACACCACCCACAAACACTGTTTACTGTTCAATCCATTGGGACACACACACACACACACACACACACAGGATCAAACACAATACTGTACTTGAAGACCTTTACAGATAAAAACAGATGGAGAGAGAAACGTACTATTTCATCCATTCAATACTAAGTATCTGCACCCGTCTTTTAATATCAAGTAACTGGTGTGTTCGATCATAGTACACACACACGGATGTTCTCAGTGTATTCAGGAACAGATCCAGCTAGCGTTGGTGAAAATCCAGCCAATCAATTTGTGGGCACCTGTGTGCATTTATGGGTACGTGTGTGTGCAAGCATGCTTTGACACATACAGTTCTTTTCCTGTGTGCGCATGTGATTTTTTTTTGTCTGTTGATAAGGAATGCTATCATTTATTTACTGATGGTAGCGAGGACTCATTGACCCCCTTTACACCTCCTGGCTCAACATGCATCCTGGGTGACTGGATTGTCAGATAGAGCAAAATCACATAAAATCCAGGTGTAAATGTATCCAAGACAGGTTGAAGTTTCGACCACCCAAACCAAGTGGTCAAGACAACAACAAACTGACAACAAAGTGTAAATAAAATGCATCTCCAATCCAGATATGTCAACTTTGTAAACGGAAAATGAGCTTTTGTTGCGTGGATCCAACCAGGAAGCGCACGAAATCAAAGAGGTGGCAGGCCGCTCAGATAGCAACATACTTGTCAAAAATGGATTTGTCAGGATTGGGGAAAAAAGGTGTTTACAAGACGTAAATATTATGAGATGAGGTGACGTGTGTGCAGCTTTGGCGAGGGAAAGTAAAATCTGTTTTCAATGCGTATACCGGAGAGGCTTTTAAATGTCAGGTGTGAATCTAATCCAGTCTAGACACAATCCAGATGTGAGATGGATGTTAATGCCAGGTGTAAAGGGGGCTGTTGTGTTAATGCCTGGTTCTTACCTGCGTGTCCTGTGGCAGGTGGAGGACGGTGTGCAGCCTCTCGGTGTGATGGTGTCTGGACTCCTCCTCGTACACCAGGTCTCTGTCGTGCTGCGGCAGGGTCAGGAACCTCCGGATGGTGCACAGGTTCTCCCATAGGGTCCGGTTCTCCGGGCTGGGGTTCTCCTTCCACCGGAGCAACTCACACAGCCAACCCTGAGAGAGAGAGAGAGAGAGAGAGAGAGAGACAAAGAGAGAGAGGGGATTAAGGATAAAGAGAGGTGGAGATGGAGGAAGGGAGTGTTAAATCAGGGGGGACATAGGTGGTGAAGGAGAAGGAGAGGGAAGGACAAAGAATGAGGAAAAAAGAGAGAGGCAGGAGAAAGAAAAAGGGAAGGATAAAGGTTGGAAAAGAGGGTGA
Organism: Hoplostethus atlanticus; assembly: GCA_034670405.1. NCBI lineage: Eukaryota > Metazoa > Chordata > Actinopteri > Trachichthyiformes > Trachichthyidae > Hoplostethus > Hoplostethus atlanticus. The sequence continues at coordinate 913,341 of JAXDDX010000024.1, forward strand.
TGAAGGAAAAGTAAGATGAAATTTAAAAAGAAAAAGTGGGTAATGATAAAGCATGGAAATGTGAAAAGAGCGTGAGACAAATGATGAGAGAAGAAGATGGGGGAGGGAGGTAGAGATGGAGGAGGGGGAGAGAGAGACGGAGAAGATTCAATTATCTCTGCTAGACTGGTCCAGTTTGTGACACCAGCTGTTGTGTTCAACCAGCCACCTCCGGCAGCATGCACCGCTAATAGCCTGATCATCTCTCTCTCTCTCTCTCTCTCTCTCTCTCTCTCTTTATCTATCTATCTATCGCTCTCTCTATCTCCCTCTCTTACTCTCTCCGTGTGGCCAGCTGCAGCAGATGGGTGCACTGAGCTGTGACCCTCAGCCACCCCCGGACCCACCGACCTGGGGGACCTCGCTAACCACAGCCGGACACACACACACACACACACCACACGCAATGTATATACACCCACATATTGCCTTACACCTGCTAACTCATAGCCACGTGCTATTCTACCCTTAAACATAACCCACGGGTGCAATATATTTAAACTCTATCTATGAATTCCTCATCCTGTCTAACAAGGACGTCTGTATGTTTTGTGCTTCTCCAAATAGTTTGTAAATGTTTTTTTTTTAATAAGTTGTTAATCAGTTTTATATGAGATTGTAAATTGGTATTTTAATGCAAAACACTGATACAACCACTACTACTACTATTACAACATCAGCCCACTATTACATACAGTAGTGTTGTTACAGTAGTGAAGTTGTCCCTTGCACTTGTTCTCTCCTAGGCTGCTTTGCACTGTTGCAATTATTGTTAAGTTGCACTAGATCACCTAAATGCCTAAATTATAAATTGTACAGCTCAAAGGCCTAAATTAATTTGGTGAACTGTAACTAAGATCCAAGACTTGACGTTTTGTGGCTTAGGTCCCAGTGATTCACCTCACCTGGCTCTTGTTGGCGGCCACCTTGGCAAACAGAGCCTGGGACACCTTGGCTCTCTTCATCTCCTGCTGGATCTCATCGTAGATACCCGACGTGATGTTGACCAGCGACTCCAGCTTCAGGGGCAGGTCGGGGACGGGGATCAGCGGCTTGGGCTGGGGGACAGAGTCAAGACATGATGCAAAAAATAAATGCAAGCATTACCAATTTAAGGAATATAAGGTCGAAAAACGAATTCCACCTTTGAATGTTTTGACATAAGAAGAGAAGACACTATCAGAGAAGTTGGTATGGCAGGATTTAAAAGTAGGATTAAACTAAGGATCCATCCACCATACTAAAGGATTGATACACTTTATTAAATGAACTACAGATTTCTAACAATGGAGAGCTATGTATGTGATAGAGGAGAGGTTATCAGCTGATCATCAGACCAAGTTGCTCTGAGACATGCAGTGTTCATTGCATGTGCATCCGCGGCACATCTGCGGTGCATGTCTCCACATGAATATTGTTTACAGATCAAAGTCATTAAATCCTTCTCTTTTGTCTTTCTTTGTAGTTTCTGTTTGAATGAACATGTATTGGCTCTCAGAAAGCTTGTATACACAGTGTTTGAAGTTGTCCACAAGACACGTACAGACAAGCGAGCTTACATTCCCTCAGCGTAAACGATGCTGAGATAAATGTACATAGACATAATAAGAATAGTACACAAATGCACCTAGAGCCATGAACGGGCATTTGCCCTGACATCAGAGAGAATTTCTTATCATTGACGTTCCTAAATTGTGTAGACGGAAAAAAACATCCAAATATAATGTTCTTAATGTTTACAATATGCTCCTACAATACCTTTGAGGCTGTTTTTCCATTATAAACCATTGAATTTGTTTAAGATAAAAACTTGAAAACCCATTAAATTAAAAAACCCCGGCGTAACCTTTAAGTGCAACACACAAGACACAGTACATGATGTACTGTGCTTTGTTTGGACAAGATGAAGATTACGCAGATTACGCTGCTCACCGAGTTGGAGATCTTGGTCTTGTTTTTCCAGATGGAGGCCCAGGTATCAGGGGTCAGCTGGTCATCCAAGCTCCTCTCCCACACCTTCTATACACACACATCGAATACACGGCATGTAAAGATCAAATTTACTACATATGTATACAGATGCAGCCACCATACGAATCCAACATTTTCCTTGCCTGCTGCACCCTTAAAAGTAATTGTGAAAATCCTATATGTGGTATACATGGTGGTAGCTATGCATAGATTGTGTAGGGGGTGTCTAGGTGTACGTTGGTGCTACCTGTGAGAGGCGTGGACCTCCGGGGCTGGAGGAGTTGGAAGCAGGCAGACCTACAGTAGGATTCATGCTACGCTCTCTCTCCTCCTGGTAGATGCGGTCTCTCTCTCCCTCAAGCAGGTTGAGGAAGTTCTGCATGGCTTTCAAGTTGACCAGCAGGGACTGGGAGGCGGTTCGAGGGTCCTCCTCCTTCCGCAGGATCTCCGACAGCAGGCCCTGGTCAACACAAACATACACATTTGTATTAGTATACTTTGCGATTGACTTACAGTAATTTCCAACCCCTAACGTCAAACCCCTAGCCCCTTAAAACAAACATGCATTGAAACATTAGGTGGTGTTTTCTGGTTTCTGATAGATATGGGATGATTAAGCATTACTGGTACTAGTACTACTACTACTACTACTACTTTTGCAATTGGCTGTGGGCTGTATTGGAAATGTATATGGAAGAAAGATATACTGTGCAGTGTTCACATATAGGTTGGACACACACACACAAACACAGGTATGCATGCAAACATGAATGCATATACACATGCATGTACCTACACACAAAAACACACAGACACACACACCACACACACACACACACACACACACACACACATAAACCCACGTACACGTAAACACCTGCACCCTGCCCTATACAAGTAGGTGTATAAGCCACCTCCCACTATGTCTGCTCTAATGGGGCGTATAGTGACCAGCCTAGCCTGAATGCAGCAGGTGTGTTTGCTGCTGGGAGAGCGGGGGAGGAAAGTCAACTACCCAGCAAGATGTCCTGCCATGCTTCAGCTAATCTCATTTATAATAACACTAGGTGGTGGACCACAAAAAGCCAACCCCCCTGGGAAAGATTATGGGCTTATTAATGATATGATACAAGGATGTGACCATGAACTGAACGAGAAGTAGGGGCCTAGTTTGACCAGATGCACCACCACTGGACAAAATATAGATCTTCTGAAGTTGGTTCAAGCAACTCTCTGTCTCTGTTTTTTTCCTCTGTCACTCAATCCCTCCATCCTCGGCTTTATGCCTACAGAAGCTACCCCTTCCTCTCTTCATTCACCTGACTCCTCCTCTCCCTCTAAGCATTTTCCCACCCCACCAACTCCCGACCTTCTCCACCACATCCTGCTCTGTTTTCCTACCTGTGTGCGGTTGAAAGCCACACGGGCGAACACGGCCTGGGAGACGCTGGCTCTCTTCAGCTCATCTCTGACTTGCTGATAGATGTCAGTGGAGACCTCGGGGTTGGTCCCAGGATGCTCTCCACTGATCTTGACTGACCTTTGAGGGATGGGTGGGTGGTTGAGAAACTGCTGGTTGATGGCCTGGGGGTGCTGGTGGGCCAGCAGGCGGCTAACGGCTAGCTGCTGGTTGATGAGGTGGGCCATGGCTAGCTGCTGGCGTACCAGCTGTGGGGAGAGCTGTGGGGAGAGCAGTCCACCTGGTCCCAGCAGGGGCTGCAGTGCACCGGGTGGGGGAGGAGGGGGTGGAGGGGGCACCTGGCCAGAGCGGAGAGGAGGGCTATGGTGGTGGGGGCCATGGGGCGAGGGCTGCTGCTGGGGAGGAAGGGGCTGTTGAGATGGCTGGGAGGGGAGCTGGAGGTCTCCAGACACAGCCTTGAGGAGGGGAATGCCTGCTCCCAGGTGACTGAGCTGGGCTAGGCCAGCCAGGTGGGGAGGGGGTCTCTGGCTCAGCACACAGAAGTCTGCCAGACTGTCTCTCTCTACTGGAGAGGGGAGGAGAGGAGGAGAGGAGGAGAGGAGGAGGAGAGGGTCAGTGTGGTCATACAAAAGTGGTGTTTTCACAGCAGAGGACATGAAAGATGTTTGGAATGTTTTCCTCACTTTTGATGTCAGCGGCATCTCGTCCACACCACATTTTCTCCAGGTAGTCTACTGCTCAACAACACAAACAGAGAAGGTCAGTCAGAAGGGAAGGTCCTCCATTGCTGTATTCATGCTGATGTACATATGTGACAAAAGGAAATGTATATGAAATGTTTTATTCCAAAATAAGAAGGTTGGAAGAGTGACAATATATTAATTGCTTAGTTGGCGCAAACGATAGGACGCCCAAAGAAATCAACAAAAACAGTTATAGGCTTCCAACTACGTGTAGAGTAAGAACTACGTATCAAGCTCAGTGCTCTTCCTCAGGCAGCATCAAATTGAATCTAAACGAAAATAAGATACCCAACATAAATATTGACATCTTCTCTTACAAAATATTTTTTTATAGGTTAAAATAATAAATGGTTCAGGTTGCACAATTCTTCAAAAATGGATATATAGTATTTTGGAATGAAACCCTTCATGTGCACACCAACTTGTACATTCTCAGCATCATTCATTCATAAATACTCTTTCAGCTTTTCCAGCTGAGGAGGGAGTTGGGGCTCTAGGACAAACAGCCCAACGGTCTACACCTATCCTGAGCTCCTGACTACGACTGACGAGTGTAACAGCCAATTGGAGGGCAGCGAGCTCTCTACATGTGCACACATCTGGAACTGAGCAGTGTGTCTTTCCTTCTGCCAGCCAGAGAGCAGAACTAATGGTGGAAATGCCGAGTGTAACCTAACACTCTTCTCTATGTCAGCGCGCCTCACAATCGCTCCATCCTCTCTCTCTCTCTCTCTCTCTCTCTCCCCCCCCCCCCTCTGTTTAGGGTTAGCCTATAATGTGATGATTATAGCTTCCTAGGAGGTGATAGGGAGGCAGTGGTGGGATAGGCCAATGTGGTTGATGGGGTGATAGTAAGGAGTTAGGAAGGAGAACTATCATCACGGATATTTTTTTTGAGAACCGGCATTGGACAGTTTTTGCGAAGACCTGCACCAATCAGGAGCGTAGTAAAACTGCCTCCTGGACAGTCATTGGCCAATCCAGAGGTATTTGAGGAAGTGCGTGTGGGAGAAAATGTCAGCGGCAGCTTTGGGCCAGTGTACATTGGACCACTCACCTTTGATTTTCTTATACTTCTTGTACCAGCGCCCAAACTCCTGGCACTTGGCAGTGGAGACATTGGCATAGTAGGAGCTATTCACTATGGAGGAAATCATACTCTGGTGGGAGAGAGAGAGAGAGAGAGAGAGAGAGAGAGGGGAAGGGAAGGGAACGATAATTAATAACCAATATGAAATGCTTATACACACGCAACAACCACATGGCATGCACACATAAAAACAAACACACACACATGCACACATTTGCGAGCACGCGCACACACACACACACACACACACACACACACACACGCACACACAATAGAAATAGACAAACATTAATCACGATGGGAAGCCACCCATGGAAACTCGAGCCAGTGCAGTGCAGAGAGGGAATCTCCAGCCACACACACATATGCTTGCAATTGATGCTGGGATCAACACCCACACTGAGAGCTCCATTTAAACACAGCATGCAGACATACACACATAAATCTCACACACCACGCTGCCATGCTGGGAAGAAATACACATCTCCAGTCATTATGAGACCAGGATGTAGGGCTAAAGATGCAGCTGGGGAGTTTAACACTGTCAGAGAGACAACTACAACACTATTTTGGGAGACGGAGTTATGATCAAAAGTTAGCAATACAATGGATGTAGAGCTAATATTAAATTGTTATTTGCCTATATCTCACTATCTCAAAGGACAAAAACAACAGTTTAGAGGGCAGATATAATAAAGGACTGTATTATATTCAAACTTCTGGGAGGGCCACTTGCTTTTGAGACAATGTAAAGTAAAGATGAGGTCAAGGCTGAATATTGTGAAAGCATGGCTTGTAGGTTGTAGTGTAGTTACAGTAGCAGTAGCCAGTAGTTACCTGTGACAGAGGACACTCCTTGGCCAGAGTGCTCTGGTTCATTTCCTTCAGCAGCTCTTTGAGAGCGTTCCTGACTGTAGCGTGGTTCCACTGTTCGCTGGGCAGGTCCTCCAGCTTGGCAAAGCTGCAGTAACCAAACACACATGGGTTTAGGGGGATTAATCACATCTTTATTCACTCAGTTTAATACCTTTATCAGAACTAATAACTTAAAAATTGTTTTGACTAAATACCACAGCGTATCTATTGTCGAATCAGACATTTTATACTTCCTGTTTCAACCTCGACCCCAAACCACCATTTCCTGTGTCGACCCATCCTCCTGGAGCCGTCCTGTTCTTTTAATTTTTAAAATTTTAACCTCAAATAAATCATTCAGACATTGAGTGCAATTAGTACCAAAGTCCCACCATTGCCATGGAAACATGTGTAAATAAGTAAACAAACCTGGCTGGTATGTGCCAAGACAATAACAATAATAATCCTCTCATCTGGAGTCTATCTGTTTTTATCTGTCCATCAGGACCCTGCTTCTCTCATTCTTCTGGGGAACTGGGAGTTCCTGGCACACAAGCTCTCACTCAGGGAGACAGATAATAGATAAATCCCCACCGGGTTGTCTAACTAGGAATGGAGCGACAGTGTTTCAGTAATACCCCTTTCAAATTGGATAGATATGGTAAATTCTTGAACTGCAATCAGCAGCAATGACATCAGCCACCCAGTGGACCGAGAGTCTGATTCAATGCAACCGCAAAAAAATTACGGATTAAAAGCCTTAAGCAATCATTATGTTGTTTTCATATCCAGCAGAGGAGTATTGGTGAATGAAAAGTCAAATCAGTGATTTAGACTGAAAGCATTTCTCCTTTCCCACCCTAAACTCATACATGCTATCCAGATAACATGGTGGGAGTATACATTGGGAAAGTCATCAAGGAATTATAAACTATCACTATCTGTCATCTTTACCATTACAGGTCACCCCTGACCTCTGACATTTAACTTTGAGTCTGACCTGTGTAGCTGGATGCGTAGTGTGACCATGTGGTAGACCTCCAACAACATGTCAGCCACTGTAGCCTCCGGGGCGTCAGTCAGGAAATGGATGGGAATAGGGTTCCACCTGCCCACCTTGATGATGCCTGGAGAGAGAGAGGGAGGATTTAGGATGCTCACCATGAAAGAGCTTTTTTTTTTTGCTTAACTGTGGCAAATTTTGAAGTGGACGTGACGAACAAGTCATTCAGGTGATTGGATGCACGTTTAAGAATTCAACAGGTTTTTTGGGGAGATTGGCCTGAACCAAGATCATCCATGTGTCCCCGGTAGATCACTCACCCTGGTGCCAAGCTAACTCTTTAGCATACACTATGTTGAGTGGTAGTAAATGACTACCATTATCCAAAGTAAGAAGACTGATGTTTCATAGATTTTAAAAATGAAATGTCATTAACTCAATATAACTGATGAAGCTGGGTTTAGTTTTGGAACTATTTCAGGTGTGGGACCATATTTTCCTCTGCTGCACAGTGATTTTGATATGATTTTCCATTTCCTATAGAAACAGGGAAAGTAGGACTGTATGTTTTATGTTTCATATTTTATATTTTTGTATCATATTTTGTGTAAATCTTACCAATCTCCTACATGAAACTGACACCATTTAAGATTGCTTACCATTTCGCTGAGTGACAACAAGTTCTCATTTTCTCGGTTTTGAGATAATACTAGTGGCCTACTATGACTCCACATAGTGTATGCTAAAGTGTTAGCATGGAGCAACACCAAGTCTCCCACAAACTTGGTGTTTTCCTTTAAGATAAAATGTGGGGAGAGAAGAGAGAAAGCAGAGAGACATATAAATTGCTTTGTTATTTTTTTTATGTCCTATTCACACACAAAATCTCCTTTCTCACACGCAGACACGGAGAAAGAGAGAGAGAGGGAGAGAGAGACACGTAGGCAAAGACAAGGAAACACAGAGAGCCCATTCACTCACTGAGGTAATAGAGAAAGGTAAACTACATTAACCCTGTTTGATCCCTTTATATTCTTGCTCCATGACATCATCCCAGTGTTGAAGCCCAGGTCACTGTGCTGTCTGCCAGGCTGCTGCTTCTGCCCACAATAAGAGCTCCATGACATAGATGCTCAGAGAGCGACCAGGCGCCATGGCCCCCAGCACCCGGCAACACACAGCCACACACAAAACCAACAGGCTTTGTGTGTGTGTGTGTGTGGGTGCACTTGTGTAATGCACAGATATGTCTTCATTTTGTTGTTTTTAATGTGTGAATTGTAATAGACTCCTGTATTATAGAATAGATCATTGAACTGATGCAGTTAGCCACCCAACATTTTGATGCTGAATAGATAGATGGCCTGTACCAAAGTTGAAATATAGCGCTAGTCTGAAAGTTGAGAAGACATCCATTGTCTTCCATAGCTGCTATCTGCACTTTATTGTGAAACTGGGACCTTAAAACACTTCCCAAAGCAGTTTTAAAGATGCGTTAAGTAAGAGTTTTACTTTCCCATAGCACAAAATGACCACAATATATCTTCAGGGGTTGATAGGGTTGTTGATCAATACCGTCGATCATGACTCAGCAATTACTTTGAGATTTCTGGCTTTCAAAAAACTCATTTTCCAGCCCCTAATCTCGGTTTTGGAAACATCACCCGTCTCACATCTTCCATCGCTCAAAGATAGAGGAGGGTGCCATGACCGAGTGACTGGAGTCGCAACACATTCTGTTCTCAAGCCAAAAAAACAAATGACAAAGCAGTGTTATTTTGCATCATGTTGGATCCCTGCTCCAATCAGCTAGCTTACTCATCCTATGTGACTTACATTTCTGTCCATTACAGGCTGCTGTAAGCTTTGCCAGAGTCCTGTCAAGGTTGTTGCAATTCCTTCATCACAGATAGAGGTAAATAAAAGTCAGATATTATTTAATACCCCTTTTATAAGAATTTCACTGTGCCATAATAACATATTGTGAAAACTTTGGGCTTCTTTGGGTTGATGAACCTCCTGCATATTGCTGGGTAGGT
>JAXDDX010000024.1:925000-952500 GCA_034670405.1 Hoplostethus atlanticus
GTGCAAGGACCAAGACTGCAATTCACAATGGGTCTAAACTCAGATGTCCAGTAAATTGCTGACATGGTCTGCAGCAATGACCCTCTCTGGCCTTTCAGACGTGGCACAGCGACAATGCTCTCTCTCTCTCTCTCACTCACTGACCACTGTTAACTGTTAACTGCCTAAAGCCGTAAAGTACAGGTCTGCTCCCATCCATTCTATAAAAGCCTTCAGACCCTTATAATTGAAATAAACAATATCTCCCAGTTAATTACTGGGCCAGGCTAATTAAAGAAAGGCCGTGGTCCTCGGCAGGGACTTTAAATACACCGCTGGGACACAAGAATGCAGGACACAATTCAAACAGGGAGAAAATAGCTGGGACTCTGTGTAATTTTGGTCATGGACCGCAGAGGAAAAAATGTATAATTTAAGCCAGAAATTATTCATTTAACATAAACGCTTGTTTTAAAAAACAAAAAGTATTCATTTGAGAAAAGCAGGGGGAAGTTTGTGTGTTTTGTGTGTGATACTGCATGAGTACAGAGTAGTCTACGCTGGTGTATGTGAATGTTGTTGTAAGTGTGTCTGCATATAGGAATGTGTGAGTGTGTGTGTGTTTGTGTGTGTGTGCGTGGATGCATGCATGCATGGGTTAAACAGAGTTTACAAGAGTGTGTGTGTGTGTGTGTGTGTTTTTACAATACGAGAGTGCACACACTGGAACTGAACTGTGTGAACTGTGCTCAAGTCACGGCGTTTGTTTGTGTCGAGTTGTGATGTCCCGTTCAGTCTTGCCTTTGAAGCCCCTGGTGTGGTGTTTTTGGAGAAGAGTGCATTGATGTGGACAGGGGACCAATGTGGCTCGCCGTTTTCCATACACACTGATGAGACAGAGAGAGAGAGACCTCCCCTGATACTTGGCAAAAACATTAAGGCTAAAACTACTACTAATGACATTCATCTGCAAACCATAGCAAACACTGGTCATACGATTTAGGAGGCTATTTAAGGGGCTCATTGGAGAGTAATATGTTGTGTCTGTTTGTTGATTATTTTTCTAACTTGCTTAAACATGTTAATTGCATTTCTGATTTTATTGTTGATTCTACCAAAAATGTTATCTGTTAATGTTTTCTTCAATGGCAGCAGGCCCCGGGGGAAAAAAAGTATTTTCTCTTCAACTTAACTGGCTGATTTAGTTAGTTGACATGTTGTACATTTGCAAAATATCTGAGTTTATCAGCTGGAGAAAAAAGAGTGAAATGGTCAAGGCCACCTCCGCAGCTAAACTACATACTTAAGTTCAATAGACACATGAATAACAGTGTGTATGGATAGTGACAACAGTTATTGCTCTGTTATTATCCTTTTAAAGGTGCTACGTGGAGCATTTCAATAACATGTTATTTTTGAGACATTAGCAGAATTATCACAACAAATGCGAGACCGCCGCTGAGAAGATGCTGAGCATCTACACTGAATCGCGTGCCACCGAATTGCATTTGGTGGGAAATCTGCTGCATTGATTTACGGCACAAAGGCAGATTGCTTTGTGGTACAAAACAAGAAATAGGGCGCTGTTCTTCCAGAGCAAACAAAGCCACATTTTTCAGAGTTTCTTGCAATGGCAGATGGTGGAACGACCAAAAGGCAGATGTTTACCCTCTTCAGTCAAGCGAAAAAGAAAACCATTGACTGAAGAAGTAAAGATGAACAAGTAGCAACTTCTTCTTTGTGACAGGAAGCAATGAGGTTGATGCGAAATGTGGTATTCATTTTGAGAAACACTAGCACCAACAATACCACTGGTGAGACAGAGGCGACCAATCGCCTCGTCTCATTTGTCTAAGGTAATTGTACCAAGGTATCACAATTACTTTGACAATATATTGAGAACATATTGATGTTTAAAAATGCTTCATGTAGCCCCTTTAACATCAGACTGGTTTGACGCATGTACTGTTTGGTGCGCACACATTACCATACTGTATATGATGGGAACTCACAGGGGCAACAGAGAGGCTGAGGTCAAGAGTACAGTGTCTGTTTCAGGTGGGCTGGTAGAGGAGAACAGAGAGGAGGCCTGATAAGAGCTGCTGGCCTTGAGGCAGTAAAAGGGATTACCTGTGGCAGTGTGTTTATGAGACGGTGGGAACACACACACACACACACACACACACACACACACACACACACACATGCACTATCTCTAATACATTGGCGGCATATCTGTATATCTTTGCGGTTGCTGACTTATTCAAACAAATACAGAAATGGATTTTCATTGTTGTGGAGACCACCATGTGACCACAAACACTTGAGTGACATTTCAAAAGAGGGGATTGCCCACCATTTCAGTCCATGTCAATAACTATATTGCCCACTATTGCTCTATTGTTACCGTTTTATATCAGTGTGAAGCAATTTCCCCAGATGGAATTTTCTGCATACTTGAGAAGACAGCATAAAGAAGTGTCCTGCTGCAGATGACTACCATGTGTGCAACAATAAATTACAGAGTTACTCTGTTTCTCCGCTTCATAAACATTCTCACACATAGTGTACATACACATGCACACAGACACACACGCACACACACACACACACACACACACACACACACACACACACACACACATGCACGTATACATATTTGCAAAGGCACATACACTTGTGAGTGGCTATACTGATACACACACCCAGACAACATAGAAAGACAGAGGAAGTCTCTCTCTCTCTCACACACACACACACGCACACACATTGTATTTTTGTCTTGTGGAGACATTCCTGTCCAGCTCTTTGTTGTGTCTTTAATGACTTTTACAGGCTCTGTTTGTGTCTTAGTTGTGTTTTTCAAACATTCTTGTGCTTATTGCCACTGTCTGCTCTAAATAGATGACCTTGCATTTAGTTCGTGCTTTCATCTCCGGCCACTGATTATAGGGAGAGGCATGGCTCTCCATCGAAAGATCATTCTAGTCTTGACCTGCAAGCGCTATGGTATTTAATTCTGAGTCAGTAGTTTACACAGTGAGAGATACTTGGTGGTTGGGAAAACATAAATGTACTGTAAATGGCCTTGGATGAAACCTTCCTCACACTATCATAAAGAGGCTGTCTGCCCTCAGATAAATAGTTCAAACAATGGGACCTGCACCTACTCCTGCTGGCATGAAGGTTAAAGTGGTAATCTGACATCCATGTGTTTTTTTTATTTTGGCCGCATCTTTAATATAAGCGCTCATTGCTGTGGTGTTTCTGCTCTGCCCCTCCCAGAGATCATTTGTTAATCAAACAGTGTGGCCAGTACTGTGACGCCTTTTTCCAAGGAATTTCTGTTGGTGAAGTTTGAGTTTCTGTATGTGGCGCTCTTTTCTTTGTCTATTCAGCCATGGTGGCTATCGCTGATCATGCTGACTAACCAGTTCTTCTGGTTATTCCAGCTGTTTTTGCTGCTTCTGGAGAGGTAAAACGCATCACTTCCTGTGCGCCAGAGGAAAGACATACCTGACATTGGGAGTTTAGAACAGCACGTATAAAAGCTGTCATGAACTGGGTATAGGTTGAACCACTATTGGGTTCCTGTATATCAAAAACAAATATTTATATGAAAATGTTGCAGATTATTACTGAAAGAAATGATAGAATATTATTGAAGTTATTGGAGAGAAGGCATTTGCTTACAGCCTGCACTCATATGTGCTTTTGAAAACTTGAGTAATGAACTTCAGGCTACAATTTTCTTTCAAAATGCATGTATATGGAATTAATAAAACCCTGCATTTTTAAAAGAGCAGTGAAGATAAACAGGAAAGAGCGGAGAGAAGGATGTGACAGCATTAGCGTGGAGAGGTGAAGGTGGAACAGCGTTAGGAGGATCTTTCTGACTGACCGTGGGCCTGTACGGCTGAGCTGTGGGAGTAGCCCAGGGCCAGCAGAGCCGTCTCCACCAGCTGAGAGAAGAGGATATCCTTCCTGACCAGGACAAACTCAGCATGCTCCTCTCTGCCCTCGCATGCCTCCGACTGAATCCCTCCATCTGACTGCTCCACCACACAGAAGACCGGGATCATCAGACCTGGTGGAGGAGAGAGAGAGATAGAAAGAGACAGATGAGAGAGAGAAATGGTTGAGGAAAAAACAACAAATACATTCAGTGAGTGTTTGGCTTTTCTTCCCCGGCTAACACCACGCAGCAAAGTGGTTTGTGTCCATTGCGGGTCAAGCTTGTAATCCTCATATCCCTTTTGTTTTACAGTGTTGATTATTACAACACGTACTTGCAAATCCTCAATAGGCTACAATTAATCAATAAAGTAATACAGTAAAGGTGTAAAATAATGATAAATGTAATGATAAATACTGTTACAGGGCTGTTACTGTAGAAACTGCCTGCTAGTTCCCAGACATCCTATCTAACGGCATGTCAGATAGGCAGTGGGAGTAGTGGCTATCCTCAGAGATATGCAACGACAATATACAAAAGACCTACAATGATAACAGCCGCTCCTCCCATTAATGTTAATAACAGAGAGGAAAAACGTATTTTTACCGATAAATAATACCAGTGTGTCATGGTATATTAATAGCACAACATGATTAGTTTTAGTGATACTATTAATAATATTAGTTGCTGGTTGAAAGGAAAGTTTTACTAACTAAAAGTCTTCCTAGAATACATGCAAATGCAGGCCAGGTGTGAGCTGGGGTTCAGTTTAGATACAGTAACAGAAGGGTGGAGCAACCGGGAACTCCCCCACCACACACAGGACACGCGTGGTAACACAGGGACATTTGCGTTTTAGGGAAATGATATTAATAATTATGTCAGTCAACTTTAATCACAGAGACTTGTTGAACGGTCTAGACATGTGGCCCGGCACTACGCTTCAGCAGACTGGGGCTTAGCATGGGGGCTTTCCTTTCTCTGCTTTATTCTTTGTTAGGATCCACACTAGCTGATGCCTCAATGTCCCACACTCACGTTCATACCTATGGGCACTTTAGAGTCTCCGATCCACCTGACTTGCATGTCTGTCAATTGTGGGAGGAAACTGCAGCAGGAAACCCATGAGAAACTCTACTGTACTGAGCTGTAATAATAACCTTACTCTAAAATCTCCGGCAAGCAAAATGAAATGTTTTATATGTCAGGAAATTGAAAATATTTAAATGGTGACACTTTTTCCTCCTCGGTATTTCCAGAGAATATCTATGAAAATCCATGGCACCATTCCCAAAATGCCCATCCAGCATCCCGTCCTTTTGGCTCCCTGCACCAATACCATTCCCTCCTCTCCAATATCGGGCTTTTTCCTAAAAGGCTTTTGGTTTTGGGCCACCTGTCGACTGGCAATTAATTAAAGCTCTCTAAAGCAATGATGGACTGAGAGCATTAGGCAGCGTCCCAGCACTAATAATACAGAGCACAGCAATGTGTGACACCACATGCGTACCGCACAATACCAAACACACACATATACACATGTAGTACCACATACACACGCACGCCTCCTCATCCCAGCACCCACACACATGCTCCTCTATACATACACATGAGGTGCAGCAGCATTAGCCCCCCCCCCCCCACCCCCCCGACCCATCCCTCCCCTTGTTTTAATCAGTCAATTCCTATATTTCTATTTCCTCTTCATTAATCACCCTGCTCCCAGTCCTCCAGGCTCTCATGGAGTGAATTACACACTGGAGCACTGTGCCAATTCAAGTAAGTGAATTTCCCCCAACAGGGAAATATAACTGTCAACACAGAGCAGCTCCCTCCGACCAGCACTCTCTCTCTCTCTCTCTCTCTCTCTCTCTTTCTCTCTCCCTCTCTCTCTGCAGCTCTATCTCACACTCTTTCCTCTCTCACCTCTGTCTCTACCATTCTCTCTCCTCTCATATCCAGTGTCCTCTGATTTGCCTCCTGACTCTGGGTGATCTGGTTTAGATGATGTGATGTTGCCTCAAACCTCTAATCCCTCTAATATGGGGATAAGTGAACGGCAATATTAGACTGATATATATACGGTTTGTGTGTGTGTGTGTGTGTGTGTGTGTGTGTGTGTGTTTTAGAGTGTGTGTGCGTGTGTGTGAGCTTCTGAATGTGTATATGTGCGTGTGAGTGTGTGAATATGTATATGCTTGTGTTTATGTCTGTGTGTATCTTATGTGTGTGTGCAGTCCGTGTGTGTGTGTGTGTGTGTGTGCCCCCTCCTCACCGACATTGTGGTTTGGAGGAGACACGTCGAGTTTCCTGTCTTCAAAGACAACCCGTCATTATTACAGGCCAACCATCCACACCATCCGCTCAGCACAGGAAACCCCCTTCCTTCTCCTCGCCCTCCCTCAATCCCCCCATCACTGCCACTCTCACAACTTCATTCACACAGAACTGTGTTTCTCTCTACTGTCTTATATTGTAACATTCACTCGTTCTCTTTGATTCTAACTTATTCATTCTCTCTCTCTCTTCTGGCCGTGGTAGCATCAGAGGTCCCTGCCGCTTGCCCCTGTGAAACTGAGAAACTGCAACCACAATGCAAACAGGCAATGCAAACAGACATAAACGCACACACACATGCACACACACACACACACACACACGACCATCAAACACTTTCACAATGAATGCAGGGATCGATAACTCAGAGTGAGTTGTATAAATCATGTTAACAAGGTGCTAGCCCCGTGTTACAGACCCCACCAGACACAGCGCTGCTCTGAGCCCCACTCGACCGCCATCCTACCTATCCTGCCAGTGGGTTGAGGCAAACCCAAGTCATGGCCAGGATGTGGCTTGGTATCGAGTCAAACGCTGTCTGTGGGTATGGTACATCTGATAGGAAACAGAATGACCTCAAGAACCTCTTAGGGGAACCGGCCATGGCTGTTCTGAAGTGCCATAATCTAGCAAGTCCATTTGCTTTCTTTATTTTCAATGCAACAATGCAAGACTATGGAGGGTCTCATTCTAAAATTTGGATTTTTTTTTCATCAACAATCAATTTTAGTATGTGTCCATTTGGTGGATATTTCACTTTGGAATGAAACTCTTCTTATACAGACAACAACAGGAATTTGTTGCCCCTCAGACATAATATCATAATATTGCCATCTCTTGAGCATCGTGGAGCTATCTTTGTTTTCTTTCAGCATCCAGATCATGTGTAGATGCATACACAACCACTGAGTGTTGCTTACCTCCCAGGGGTCTCAGCGGGGCTCCGTTGTGGCGTAGCCGTGGCCCCGTGGGGCTCCCGTTGAGCTCCAAGCGGCCCTTCTTCCCCGGTGGTGGGAGGCTGCTGAGGTCCGGACTGCCTCCCCTCCTCTCAGGACTGTCCTGCATGATGGGGCTCTCCCCTCCACGCTCCATCCCCCTCCAAACACCCAGAGGAGCTCCAGCCAGAGAGAACAAGTCTGGAGAGATTGAGGGGGAATAAGAGAGAGAGCAGGGATACAAGTTGTCAGACTAGAAGCAAATAGGTAGTTTGCTTGTCAGGGGCAGAAAAGGTTGGAAGTGGATGGTATCTCTCACAGGAGGGAGCAGTGAGAGATTGATATCATAGCCAGACATTGAATAGGCCACAAACCCAATGACAGTGGATTGGTTTCAACAAGGGGCAGGGTTATCAACAAACTGTAGGATTTAAACACTGAGACAGAAAAGAGAAGAGAGAGAGAGAGAGAGAGAGAGAGAGAGAGAGAGAGACGTTCTGCATCATTGTTGGTGAAGAATGTAAACTGGGCAATGTGGGCAGGCGGGGACGGTGTGGGGTCGCTTGTGTGTGTACATCTGTGTGTGAAGAGTTTGAGATACATCAGCGAGCACATATCTACTATACATATGTGCTACCCTTACGTGCACACACACACACACACACACACACACACACACACACACACACACACACCCGAGAGTGCATGCCTTGTGGGTTAGTGTCCCCTAATAAGAGAGTGTCAGCCAAACATCTAATATAGGGTAATGCCATTGGAAACTCTGCCAAGCCAGCCGGGGGACACTTGCCAAGTATCAAAGAGCAGCCAGCTCACCCACGCCAAATGGACTGCTCTTATTGACACACTAGTCCCTGGACAACATTCGCTAGCATGTGTGAACCTCAACAGAGAAAAAGGAGAGGAAGACAGAAAGAGAGAAGGAATTGTTCATGGAAAATGGTGAAGAGAGAGAGAGAGGAGAGGAAGTGAGGAAGGTTTTTATATTAGAGTATGGAAATCAAGTTAGTGACCAGATTTGGGAGTGGAAAAACACACGGGGTCAATGTACTGACTGACAGTGCCCGGCAATTCACCAGAACAAATGAGGGAGAATCCATGGTTATTGTTTGAATGTGGCATATTGCACAGCGCCCGATCAGAATCTGCTATCCCCCTTAATAGTTTTTACAGCTTTTACTGCTCTGGCAGGCATGGCTCTCCACAAGACAAGGTTTTAACACTGCGGTCTCTCCCTCTGTCTTTCTCGTTTTCCCTCTCTCCTTTTGTCTCTCTCCCTCATCTCTCTTCCTCTCTCTCTCCCTCTCTTTCTCAACACCTCACCGATGGCGAGCGCCTCTCATTGCGCCACTGCTGCTCTGCTGGGGAAAAAAACAGCATTCAGCACAAAAAGAAATCTTCCCCAATCTGAGAAGAATTAAGAGGTTGGGCAACATTTCAAAATGAATAATAAATTAAAAACATTAGCCTTGGCGTGATTAAAAAGTGTGAGAGGCAGAGGCCAAAAATGCAAGTGGCAGAGTTTAATAAGAGCGTCAGAAAAAAAAAAAAGTTCAAAGAACTACGCTGAGCGGAAAGCAATGTGTTCGAGTGCGAATACAGTGGTAGCTATAATTCACATGGTGGGGCTCGCTAAAAAAAGGGAGCCTTTTCATATAAATCTAACCGCTAACAATGCTCTAGCTGCAGTAAAGAACAACATAGTACAATTGAATGAAATACACTGGCTGCGTGTGACAGCAATTTTCAATAAACAATTCTTAAAAGCTCCTCTGTAATATGAAGCCAACTGTAGGAAAACTTCTTCTACCTGCCCCCGTTTGCAATCTGTTCAACATCATTTCACCCCGTGAGCAGGGTGTATGGTGACCACAGAGAGACTGGGAAGTGAAGCTGGAGGGAGAGAACATCAGAGATAGACTAGCACCGGAGAACTTCAGATTTTCACCTCTACCTTTAATAAATTCCCTTGAATCAGACTGAATGGGTTAAATAAGGAGAATCTGTCCTCTCCAGCAGGTCCGAACCTGAGCCACTGCAGCGCTACTGACGATCCCTATCAAGACCTGGCCTCGCCGACATCTCACCATCTTGCTAAGGAGACACACACACACACACACACACACACACACACACACACTCATAGATACACACAATTTCCCAGCATCTTTCAATCTTGCAACACATCTTTCTTTACTTAAAATTCATTGGGTATTTGATCCAAGAGGTAAGTTATGTTATCGTGTTATGTATTTTTGTCATATACTAGGTGGCATCTGAAAGATGAGGTCAGTCAAATTTCAATCCAATAATTGATATTTATTTACATTGTTAAAATGTTTTATCTTCCTTCCACCTATTTATTAATTATTTCTAGTTGATCCAAAAGTTGATTTATTATTTATTTTTTAAGGATAAAAAAATAACATCCATTAAACTACAACTGATATGAAGAATATCAGTATTGAAAGTCTCTTTTCAGCAGTGAAGCGTGGTGCTCCAGAGTTGTGAATAATATAGTGAGTGTAAGAACGCAGTAGTTTATTAAATATTAAGGTGTGATCCAGACAATATGAGGAGGCAGCCGGCGGATCAGGGAGCCAACCGGAGTCTCGCTGTCTTGTTGTTTCCAGTACCAGGACGTCACTGCTCCAACTGTCCTGTCTGGCTGACTGGTGGACTGCAGCACACCAGTGTATCTACCAGTCTACAGAGCATACAAATAGATATGACTTCTTGATTGATTGATTAATTCATTGATTTATTAATTCATTCATTCATTGCTTTTCCATTTTTCCTTTCTTTCTTTCTTACTTTCTTGCATTTTCTAAATACAGTTTTTATGGTTTATCCACATCAAATCAGTGCCAAATTTATAATAAATAATACATAGGGCGTGCACCTCCTTGTCTGGACATCACCACTCCTTTATACACCGGCTGATAAATGCCAATCCATTGTATAGAATTATTATGGGCGTGTTGAGTAATAACCTTCAGCTCTACAGACATACTTTAGTGTGGGCAGGACTTGATAACTGGTCTTATGATGGCATACATCATATTTCAATGGCTCTGATGGCCACTAAAGTAATGGATTTAGCAACACAAGTATCAGTATTCAATCACTAGGATTGTTATCAACTTCACAAGCCATCATCTACATCATCTACATCCTACATGCAGCTACAGTGCTGGTTGATAAGGCTTGTGATAGTAGGAGCAGTTAATAGGGAGGTGATAAGAAGAGCGGTCACATTTCTGCTTTGGAGACAGGTACACATTTAATGCCTTTTTGATAACGAAAGGGTCATGACCCATTTCCCGACAACTTACTTACTTACTTATCAGGGAAACAGTAAAATTATTTTTTTAATCCTACTATATCTGTGATACTAAGATATTATCGGCAAGATTGAAAGATATGTTACTATCATATTCAGGTTATATACTCTGTATTGTTAAAGGCATTATTGCATGCTGGTTGTTCTTTTGACAATAGCAGGGCAATAACATTCTCACCTCTGACTATTTCTGCTCTGAGAAAGCGTGATATTTCACAATAAAACAGTTTTTGTGCATTATTGCTGATACTAAGACATCACGATTTGAAGATAAGCTACTATCACATTCCACATTATTACATGTTCTAGACATAACAAATACATACTGAGGGCCAAAGACAAGATTGCAGAGGAAAAATGTAGACACACCCAAAGAAATGGAAGAGTACGACACAACAACAAACACACCTATAAACAATATGTCGAGCTCAAAGACGTAAACACACACAAACAGAGGCTAACATGTAATTCAAAGCCAGTCTAAACTCTACAAATCAGACGGCTGACAAACACTGATTGGTAGTCCCATCCATTTGAAAGACGTACGGTATAATGACTGTTGTAAAGAAGTGTAAAGTACGGGCTGCAGCAGAAGAACTTGGAACTGTGCATGAAAACTGTTTTCCAATTTCCAGTTTTTCATTCCTTCTGTCACTGTTTCATTTCATTTTCTCCTTTTATCACTTTCATTCTCTCTTGCGACACTTCTTTCCCTTCCTGGATCTCTCGTGTTTTCTGTCTCAGTGTGTTTTCTCTGAGCCTGGATTTGGGGTTCAAAAACGACTTTGTATACTGAAGTTATATCCAACTGCTTTAGTGCTATGCTTTTGATGAAGCAAGCCGGATAGATAACTAATTTAGGTCTGAAAATAGGTAGACTGTATTGTTCCCCAGTCACCACAGTCCGATCCATTTTTAAGACGAATTGAAGAAGAAGCCTTTGTGTCTTTGTGTTTGTTCAATCCCTCCACCCCCATCCCCAGCAACCACACACAAACACACACACACACACACACACACACACACACACACACACACACACACACACACACACACACACTCCTTCAGAGGACCCACTGTTAACGAGTTGCACAGGAAACAAAGAACAGTAAACAGTGTACTGCAGCTCTCTAGCGCTTAGCGATTCGAAGCAGGACAGAGAGCAGGACAGCAAGGTAAGGGTGGGTGAAAAGTTAATACAATCATATGGACAGCAGGACAAGATGTGAAAATAGGTATCAGGAAGAAGTGCAAATTTCACACTGTACATTGTGAAGCTTAAAAAAGAACTGCAATAAAATAACAAGAGAAGAGGACACTTAGGGAAGAAAAGCTCAACTTACATAGCCTTGCTGCTGCCTCTCCTGATCTAACTGCCTTTTCAGTGGCCAGCTCAGTATCTTACCGTTGTGATATCACTCTGCTAATAAAGGGTTGTGCCTTAAACATGCAAACTAGACAGGGAGAGGATGACCTACGAGGACATTATTAGCACTGATAGCAGGGGAGAATGGGAGAGGCATCACCTATAGGAAAATGTCCACAGATAGGCTGTTCTTCCCGCTGAAGATTCACTTTTATAGCAGGGCTATCAAGCTATTGGCTAATGTTTGGCTCTACAGTACAGATAAAAGATGGAGAGAAGAGGGGGAGCGATATTAAAAGCCCTGTTGTCAAAACACACACACACACACGTATATACACACACACACATGCACGGGCAGTACACACACAGACAGACATACACAGAGGTGTGTAGTGAGGGTGGGATGCACTGAACTGCTTATCAGCAAGCATTAAATAATAGCTCCTCCTCACAACCTGTTTTAGACCCCGTTCAATACTGTGCATTCACCACATACATGTTAGGCTACCACACACACACACTTTCATCACAACTAACGCACATAAAATCATACATTTGTACATCTTGCACCTTCACTCATAACTGCATGAACACATTCAAAAGGAACAATTGCCATAATTTATGATTCACAGATTTGAAAAAAACACAACGTCTGAAAACAAAATGGAAAACAAAATTAAACTTTTTATGTGACTGTTTATGAGGAATGATTGCTCTAAGGGAAGGTTACATTATTGTGGAATTTGTTGTTTATGGCCATCAGATGTGTTACTGAGAGACTGTTGTGATGTGGTGAAATGGGTACGAGTTGGAGTGAGGGGGTGAGAGACCTTTATGGCATACACACACGCACATTAATATGATCGCTCAAATTTTGTGCTGTTGAGAGTGGGCTCAAACAATCACACACACTGAGGAAAATAACCGGAGTGAGGGGGCGAGACAGAGCCCTTCTGGGGAACATGTTTAGCTCTCTCGTAAATATCTCATTTGATAATACAGGATAAAGAGTTAACAGTGAGGCTTTATAGCCTCACCCCTCCAGCTAGAGGATGCACATGCATGCTTAAACACACTCACACACACACACACACACACACACACACACACACACACACAGACAGACACTCAGCCACACAAACCACAGCCAGCACGCTACACAGACTCTCTGCTTTGACACTTCCAGGGACCACACACTGACTCACAATACAGTCACACACATAAGAGGAGAGACAAATAAGACCTTGAGAAACAAACACACATGCACACACACACACACACACACACGCTACCCTGAAACAGCCCTTAAATAGTGCTAGCCTAGAGATTATGGGATGATGCACTGCAGAGTTTTGTCTTGCGCTCCAGGAAAATGGCCACTACTTAAAACTTTAACATCACTGTGACACTGCATTACGACCGTGCCCACACATGTACACACACACACACCATACACATACATACACACACACTGATGCCAAACCCATCCACCGCAACGTAGGCCAGTCTCACCAGAAGGAGAATAACTGTGGGGGAGAGGAAGAGGGTGAACTGACCCCAAAGAACAAGCTGGCAAAACAGCGGCAGGTCTTATGTCCACTGCTATACTGTAGTTCTCTGATAAATAAGGCATCGAAGAACATGAGTTCATCACCAACATGCGTTGCAAGCCGCAGGGCGTGAGATGAAATATGTACAAGGATGAATAAGAGACATTAGATTATAGTTATCTGTTAGAGAGAGTAAGCAGAGCTGAGTGTAACAGGTCCCACAGCCAAATAGAGGAGTATCATTAGTGAGCCTCCTCTCTCCCCACAGACCTTCTCCACTATCTAATCTGCAGTTTAATAGTGCAGACACACCCTTGATATGTGTGAACAGATAACTGGGTTCACACAGGAAAGCAATGGGGGGAGGGAAGAGAGAACGGAGGGAGACATTGAAACATTTATTGGAATTGAAATGGAGGGACATGTGGGAGGGATTTCTGATGGACCAAGGGGACGGTTTATTTATTTGTTTATTTCTGGGTCTGAATTAACAGCGTTGTTTTAGTTGGAAAAACAATGTGTTATACCTGCATTATTCATAAGAATGGGCCTACAAAATGGCATTGCCCTCCAGAAAGTTACAATAACTCATCAGTACATGACAAGCACCTTCTAGCTAAATATTATAGCTACTGAAAAATGAGTAGCCTGTACAATCCTGAGCTAAAAGGGCCAAAAGGCTTCAGAAAGGTCATGAAATTAATCAAGATGAGTGTCTTATATCTTCTCCTCACCAGTTTGGAAATAGCCTCCAACAATGACACCCATATTAGGCCTATACAGCTCAGTGAAAACGAAATAAAAGCTTTTTTCCCCTTCTATTTTGATACGCATTTACAAAGCGTTACGGATCAACCATCTTCAAACCCCGAGAAAGTGTGTGCCCCCTGCCAACTTTTAACATCTAAGCAAACTTTCAACAGTCAGGGAGAAATGTAGCGTGGGTGAAAAAAGGTCTCCCATCACACGGACTGAAACGAATTCATTTTTCATCGCGGTTGGCTCAAGTTTTGAGGAAATCTTTTTTTTATTCCTTATTTTTTTCGAGGGTCAATGTGTATTCAAACACAGATATACGCGTTATGGAGAGGAGGAAATAGTCGACGGTGACGAGCTTCAGTGATGTTATTACTTTTCCAAGTAAGGAGTTCAATTTCATTAATAATGTTACAGTTACCAGTAAAAAATATATAATTAGTTACTTTTGTTAACACTCTCCTCTAAATCCAAATTTAAGTTCCAAAAAAACAAAAAAACACGATTATCCACGTCCCCCGGTTAGATGAAAATGGCAGGAAAGTTACATTTCTCTTTCTCTCTTACATTACTTTTTTCCCCTGTAAAATGATGACAAGAACATTAAGGATATCAACGCTGTTTAGTTTCCTGATCATTCACAGGAGAGGGAACTGAGTTATCCTGATTTTTAAAGGTAAGAGAGGATGCAGTAACGGAAAAGTAACGTAACTAGTAGAACTAACTAGTAGGCCTTACAAACTACCGCTCCCGGGGAGTATAAATAAAGTAATACCATATTTTTTAAACGAGCAAGGAGTAGGTAATGAGTAATGTGTTACTAATGTGTAAAAAAAAAGAGCCTCCCACTGGTGAAGAGCATGGCTGTTACTGTCCATGGTGGGCCTGTAGTCTCCATGTCTCTCCTGATAAACTGTTACCGCGTTGTTTGGGCAAAAGTCCTCATCTTCTGACCCATAGCAGTTTCCATAGCAGAGCTGACCTAATTTTTAATTCACCATTTACTTGACAGTTTAGGCCTAATCTCTGGCACGAATAGCTTTTAGCGTTTAGAGGAGCACAAACTATTGCTCTTGACATGATGGTCTAGGGAACGACTGTTTCTCATTTAGCCAAACGCATTTGGCTTCGGTTTGTATTGATTACAGACAGTACAGGCCTTTTTTTGTCCAAAAGTTCTTCAAAGTCCCTCTTCAGACCTGTGCTTTGGCATTTAGACAGTGATTTCTAACTCTTTTTTTTTCAGGCGTTTTGCCTTGTAAGAGCCTCTTCTGTATCTCTGTTTTAAATGAGCGTTTTTATCAATTTTAAGTAGACTATAATGCTGCTATAACGCAAGAGGGCTATTGGTAATATTATAGTTTTTATTATCTTAGGTGTTTCCTGCTATGGGTTAAGAGGTCCCAGTAGCTGCCATAATATATGATTAAACACTTTAATCACACACCAAACGTCTCTGTTCTCTAAATACATTTTTATTTATGATCTGTCTTGTTTAATGACAAAATATGCTGTTAGGTAGGTAAGGTATGCTATTATTTAAACCCAGAATGTGTTAATCAATAACTCCCTTAACACCTCTCAAAGTAATGGTTCAGGAATTATTTTTTTTAAAAGTTAAACAGTGGACAAAATTGTTGTTGTAATTTTGTGACGCATTTTCAGACACTGTTTTGTTGTTTTCTTTAAAAGACTTTTCTTGAGAAACCTATGGTATTTTAAACTACACACACACACACACACGCACACACACACACACACACACACACACACACACACACACACCACACACACACTACACACACACACACACACACACACACACACACACACACACACACACACACACACATAACTTCAAGTCAAAGTTTTTGTGAAAATTATTTCACGTTTGTGCTAAATTCTTAGGCTATAAAACGTTTTGCTGAAGGTGCTCAAATGTAAAAAGTTCCCAGAAAAAAAACAGATAAACCTTTTAATAAACCGTTTAATTTAGAATTTAGATTCGAAAAACACCTGTATTTCAGGAATATGATTTTATTGCTGTATGGGTATGGGTTCTTTTGTGCATATTAATATAAATATTTTAAATTGAGGTACGTTTAAGTAAAATATATTGAGAGAAACAACATTATTAGACCTTCAGACCTTCAATGCATATACACCTTCATAACTGAACTTTATAATGCACACCAATAAGTCAGGTAAATAGGCTATGCCTTAGTCAATAAAATTGGTACAACATGGTTTATTACTTATATTATTTATTTTATCAATGTGACCAGCTAATACTCCTATTACTACTACTACTACTACTACTACTAATAATAATAATAGTAATAGTAATATAGTGATAATAGTGGTTATAGTTATATAAATATTATTAACCATTAATTATTAGTTGGGCTTATTGTATTATTATTAGGCTAAAATGTAATAATAATAATTCCAGGGGACTAATGGCTATCTGTGGTCAATTTAATCAAAAGGACCAACTAATAGGATGGGTAGGCTGTGCTTCACTTTAGCATCAAAGTTTGCCTCTTTGTTGTCGCTGCTCGGCATTAGGTCAATATCATAAATATTACTGGATAAATATGATCTCATTTAATATGAGTATAATTTGATTTGCTTTGAGGGTCTGTTGTAAGGCTGCAGATAAGCATGCAGCCCTAAACCTGCTTGTTGTAGTGGCTGGTAAGTGTGGGCTCTCTTGTACTCACTGTTTACGGCGTGTCTGTAGCGCTGCTGGCCGCTGTGGAGGCTCTGTCCATTGATCAGTAGTATTGAATCCAGGGCTGGGCTTGGTTCGGCTATCGATATGGACCACACTGTACTGATCTGGAGTCGGACCGGAGATCCACAAATAAAAACTTGTTGGCGGCGACGCCAAGCGCAGAACACTGGACTGAATGGAGAGATGGTCGGAGACAGGCGATGGACGGAGGATGCGTGTGCTTATCGTCTGTGGAGAAGTAGTGGCGAGAGAGAAGTGTGTGTGGGTGTGTGTGTGTGTGTGGTGTGTGTGTGTGTGTGTGTGTGTGTGTGTGAGAGAGAGAGAGAGAGAGAGAGAGAGAGAGAGAGAGAGAGAGAGAGTGAGAGAGTGAGAGAGAGAAGAGAAGTCTTTCTCACGACCAGTGGTTTGCCTTGGAGCCGGGGACCCTTCACCGGATTGGAGCGCAGAGTGCTGGTGGGAGCCCAAACTTGATATTATAGATGCAATCTGGATTATTGTTGTCTGTCGTTTTTGTTTTTTGTCCTTATTTTAGCTCAAACACCTACGGCGCAAATCTGCCCTCCTCTGAACGTGGCTTTACCGGCGGTAGAAAGAAAAGCGCATATGCAATCAGGAAAACGCTCGCATGGGAGTAAACAACTTGGTAAACCCGAGAAAAAGAAAATGCGTCCGACAAAAAAAATCCAACACATGAATATTTGCGTTAATAGCTGGATTTATCAGGTTAAATGTACCGGTTTCCAATCAGAGCGTGTCACTTTCAATCTTTCTTGTGCCAACGGGCGCACTGACTGATAGAGGGGAGGAGAGGAGGAGAGAAGGGGAGGAGAGAGGGAAGAGAGGAGGAAGGGAGGGGGTACAGGGGGCGTCAAAACTAATCTGACCCATGCAAGCATTTTGTGGGTTACATCCCGTTTATAGGACAAATAAAAAGATTGATCAACGTGTATGAGAAAGCTTTTCATTTACACGACAACAACTGGCGATCCTAAACCAGTGGTGCCCAAACTGGGATCCGGGGGACACCAGGGGGTCATTGAAAGGGTCCCAGTGGGGTCCTCAAGATTATTTCATTCAAAATAACTTAGTACGACGTGAGAATGTATAATAATGTTATAAACAGTAATTATTTTCTGAATCATATCTGACAACAAAAATCTTCTCAGGTAGGAGGTCCCAGCAATAAAATCTCATCTAGTGGGGTCCAAAAATGTGCATCTGTTTGGGGGACCTTAACATTGAAAGTCCCCAAAGATTGGGGACTTTTGCCACGTCTGTATTTTCGCTTCTTGCAGCAATAACTTATCGCTTTGCTATCACTGTTCCAGCTTCCCCCTAATAATATCCAGCAGGCTTCAGACATACTAGTATCATCCTGGAGGTAATCTGCCCAAGTTGAAGTCCATGCACTGATACATGTTAATCAGTAGCCTAATAATGAGTCAAGGATGATCTCTCTCTCTCTCTCTCTCTCTCTCTCTCTCTCTCCCTCCCTCTCTCTCTCTCCCTCTCTCTCTCCCTCTCTCTCTCTCTCTCTCTCTCTCTCTCTCTCTCTCTCTCTAGTTATTAGATGCCCTGAG
Organism: Hoplostethus atlanticus; assembly: GCA_034670405.1. Classification (NCBI taxonomy): domain Eukaryota; kingdom Metazoa; phylum Chordata; class Actinopteri; order Trachichthyiformes; family Trachichthyidae; genus Hoplostethus; species Hoplostethus atlanticus. Next base: position 943,557 of record JAXDDX010000024.1, read on the forward strand.
TCAATACAACAGCAGTGCACTGTTGGGTGATATTAGTTAATGATAAACCTGTGACTTGATAGACAGATGTCACTCCATGACGTCTAATAGATAAGGAAGCCTGGGTCAAATGGCATTGAAGAATAGTCTATATAATGTCTTATTAATGCAAAAGTACTGTTTATGCTGCACAAATATCAACCTTAACAAATGACTTATATTGAATATTGTGTTTTAAAATGTGTTTTTAATAAAACAAGTAAAAACAAATCAGCCAGTGGGCTGAGATAATTTAACTTTTCCAGTGCAAATCAATTTGCCTCAAGACTTTTCTTGGATCAAGTGTCATTTTTTTGATACTGGAGTGACCTGCCTTATTCTGCCTTGTTTCAAGATAATGACATTGTTTGTATTGCTGAGACAAGTGAAACTGCATTGAAAACAAGTGGAATTATCTCACCCCACTGGCATACATGTTCACCTTTTAAAAGAAAAATAAGATCTTAAATCTGAATATGAGACTAAATGACTTGTTCAGATTGACATTTTTTGCAGTGTAACAGACCACGCGGAAACATTTTGCTTAGTTCATTTTTGTTTAGACGTGCATAATGGCTGTTTGGTCACTGCCTTCTTGCGTTGTTTTTCTTGTTTCTTAGTTGAAACTACCTCAAATTTTCATGTACCGCTATCTATGGCCTTACGGTAAGCTGCAACAAGGGAGTCTTTCATGCACATTTTAACAAGAGCATGCGCAACAGACTTGAGAAACACAACTGCATCCACAGGTTTGCAACATCTGCTATAGATGTAACTGTGCGTAATGTGCCCATGCATGGTGCGCTTGAGTTTTTTTGTTTTTTTTTTGCAGAGCATTGAGATGATATGGGGGACCATGGCGAGTACCATTGAGAATGGAGGATGGATTACATCTTATTGGTGGCCTGCGTGTGTTCAGTCCGCGGATGAGAAACAAACAGGGTCCACTAAGAGTGTGCGGGACCCGTTCCATTTGTGTGCGGTGTGCTCTATGCATCTGTGCGTCGCCGGTTGTGCGCGTAAAGGCTATCCGGGCAAGAGACGCGAGTAATTGTACTTTGATTATAGTCTACTTAAGGTGCACAGGCCTGATTTATGGAGTCTTTTCCTCTTGATAAATAGCATGTAGATGTTTGCTTTAATTTGCAATTTGCATCATGAAGTGACTGTCAAAATAAAGTAACCTTTACTGAATCCAGGCTGGCTAATATTCACATCACTTGCGTTTGGACTGTTTGACCTATGTCGGAGAAGGAATCGCGCAGGCCTAAAGTTGTCAAGTTTGAACGTTGATTCTCTACCACTTAACATCTGCATTCACGTTTTGGACATTTAAGAGAGGCTCGTACATCCAGAGCGACCAATGAGCGCAACAGGAGAACAAGCTTCCTTGATCAGCAACAATACCGAACCGTTTGAATAAAAGTATCCCCAAACAGACTGCATAAAAATATTGTATCCCGTGCAGTTGCCATGTGTCTAGAGCATTTTACTCACCTTTTTAATGAAAGTTGGTTATCAGCGCCAAGACATCGACACTTGGCAGCTCTGCTGCTCTCAGGGCTGCAGAGTAAGAATTAACTAGAAGCAGACAGTGGCGGAGGGCCAGTCCGTTACTCGCTGCTCATTCGTCAATATTATTAAATATGATAATGACGACGATGATGTCGCTGTGCGTGGGCGAGACTGCTTGGTAGCGGCATGGGAGTGATGTCTCCTTTGTTGGTTATAGAGGAATAATAGGCACCTCTATAGGCCCAATAGCCTAGTGCAATGATCTCTCAAGTGTGTGTGTGTGTGTGTGTGTGTGTGTGTGTGAGAGAGAGAGAGAGAGAGAGAGAGAGAGAAAGTGTGTAGAGCGTGTTAGTGTCTTAAACAATTTCTTAAAATGCACGTATCTAGGATGTCTGTTAAAATTAATAGCCTACGTCGGAGATTGACACGAGGCTACATATGGCATTTACAAGTCAGTGTTGATTTGTCCAGCCAGTGATTTTAATTTCAGCTTAAAAGGCTCCTTAAAGGCCGAAAATAAGGGTGGTAAAAATCCATTTAAAGCTTTATTTCTCACCGTACGAGCTGTTAAAACCAACGTGTCTGCGGTTTTGACTAAGGCAATATTATGTGTGTGAGCAAACCTTTTCACTTTTTCGCATGCAAGGTTATTCTTTGGCACCACCAAAATAAATGAGGTTTAGCCAATTGTCAATTATTGAGATAAATAATCGAAATTTATTCTAATTTATTTTCATATTATTACACAATTGAATGTTTGGCCAATTTTTAGGTGGATTCTTATCAAAATATCTTTTTTTATGTGTTTTTGGTAGCTTTTACAATTAAGATATATATATAAATATATGTTTTAAGTGCAGGCTATATCATGCTCAATTCAAAGTTTTGATCAATGTCTGCATGCAAAGTTGCGTGAATATGTATCGCCAAAAAATAGAAGCTATTTTAAAGTAAATATTTCATTATGGATATGTCCTTCTGACCTGCTAAAGCTTTAGGTTAGGTTAGGTTATGAAATCATAGCCTTTACATGTACATAATTTAATCACTAAAATATCACAATAAATGAAAACATGGTGAGTAAATTAGAACTTGATTAATAGGACCTAATGGCCCAATTTTCTTGTTATCGGGGATTCTCTGTGCAGAATGGCTTACACGAGTTAAGGGATAATGCGCAGTACCTCATGTAAACAACTGAAATTTACATTTTTGGCTTCATCCTGGAGAGAAGAGAATGAAATGCAATGAAGCGAGGATCATTCGGCTTGTGAACATCATTGCAGTGTATTTATTCAAGGAAATGTTCTGCTAACTAATTGCATCATGTGCATTTCACCTCATCGTGCAAAGCCATTGCTTGGCTATTCGGGTACAGCAGGCGCTGTAAATAATTGAAGCCTGGTTAGGGAATCCTTTGCCTGCATAGCTTCTCTACTGCATCACTTACCAACTCATTCCCCCTATCTATTTTCCACTTCTTGGGAAACTGGGAATCTAGGAACCATCGCTCATGAGCCCAAACAAGCGTAAAAGCTCCACAACGCCGTGAAATAAAATGAAAAATTGATCCCTGCAATAGCCCCGACGGAAAACAAATTCAGAGGACTGGTGTGAATAATTGAAATGATGCTAAAGCCCTGAAGCTTTTGTACAACATGATAGTAATTGTAAGGAAGTTCAAATTATTGAGCACAAAATATATCCAGGTGAGACTCTCTCTGTGTATATGTGTGTGTGTGTGTGTGTGTGTGTGTGTGTGTGTGTGTGTGTGTGTGTGTGTGTGTGTGTGTGTGTGTGTGTGTGTGTGGCGGCGCCAGTGGGTGTTTTGACCTGCGCTGAGGCAATGGCATAAGAGGTAAGAGCTTGAAGATGGGGGGCCTGTTCATAGAGAATAAACGGGTTCGGTGCTGTGGCTGGTCTGGAGCGACTGACTGCCCTCTCTCTGCACGTCATCTCTGAGCACCTCGGAGCCTCCTGCCTCACTCCAGCCCCCCAAAATAAGAATAACATGCTTTTATTTATTTCACATCCAAGGCCCAGGCCAATTTATAGAAAGTGATCCAGTGATTTTACGCAGAGCAGACCCCCGGTACAAAGCTCATTTAAAATTCAAGAAGTCAGCAGAATAATTTAGAAAAGAATGCATCTGGCATGTATCAACCACGATGCAGCATTAATAACCAAAGGAAGAGTTTTGGCCATGAAGTTAGTCTATAGATGCATAGGCGAAAGGACAGCCCCGGGGATGTGGTGGAGGGTAAACCCATCTAAAATCACTTTACACGCCTTTTTATTTGCGGAATAGAGTTTGCTTATTTTAAAGGCAATTTTAGAAGCTGACACAAATCTTTGACCAAAATCATAGCAGTCCAAAATCATAGAAAACCAAAATCATAGCAAACCAAAATCATAGTAAGTCATATCAAACTGTTTCAAGTTATGTGAGGATAGGATGTTTTAAGGGGAAACTAATGTTTGCTTATATTGGTGGTTTTGTGCCTCATTATTGTCTTTTATTTATCACCACATGACTGGATAGGCCAATATAAACTATTTCTGAGATTGTTCGCCACTGGCAAACGGTTTCGTTTATTATGAGGCTATGGTTCTCAGAAGTTGTCACCAAGTGTGGGGCTGAGACAAGGGGCATCATTTGTGAAAACAGCGCGGCTGTGTGGTGAAGGGTAGAAGGCTGAAGGCGATGGGAGCACAAAACCATAACAGCTCCTTCTTGGTGAAAATGTCTAGACTACTGAGCCCATTGCAAAACCATATTTATGTAGTTCAGTGGTTCTCAAAGCGGGGTCCGGGGACCACCAGGGGCCCTTGAAAGGGTTCAAGGGGATCCCCAGCAAAAGTGAGGAATGGTTTTAATTTAAGTATTATTGTATTACCTATAAATTTGCACAACGAGAAAATGTAATCACTATTCTCACCTGTTATCCCACCTACAGCATAGACTGAATCAGCTGTAAGAACTAAAGCACCTCTCTGATGGGCTCCCTGGGACAAACGAGGGTCCATGGTCTAATGGCTTTATATTTGGGCTACCTTTAAGAATAGGACTGTACACCTAACGAAAACGTGCATGCTTTTTAATGAAACCTACCTAATTTATCATGAAGAGGGTGGTGTTCAGTCCATCGAAAAAATAACACACCCAATCTATTGTATTTTTATATATTAGAAGCACGTTTGCGAGCAATAATAGCGCAAATCACTGGGGAGGGGGGCGCATTTGTTGAAAAATCATATTTGAACCTTTGAACCTTTCTAGTAAAAACGTGGAACCTGTTACATGCGATTTTATTCCGAGAAATGGTTTTAGAGGTTTTATTGGTTAGTGTTGCTTTAGTATCAACCTCTACCTCCAATATCCACAAACACAACACTGAGGGACGGACTGGAAGAGGTCAAAACTCAGATAAGGCTCTTAAAAAGCGAACTATCCCTTCAACATGTGAAACCATTGAGAAATGCGATGCGAAAAAATGAATTAACCAAAATAAATTGTATTACGATATTTTCTGGTCGGGTAACTTATTACATTTGGCATTTTTTTTGCCATTTTACCTCATTCATAATTTGTTTATGTGCATGAATTCCCCAATGGGCGGACTGACATATCATTGAAATTGTGTTGGGAGAAATCCCTTAAGATCATGTGTGAGAGTCATGGTGTGTAAAAGGCCTACAAGGCCATAGGCCAAGATATGAAGTCAGTTCTCTCGTGGCCAACTTGGTGAAATACTTTAACTCGAGTATGTCAGACGTGAGAAATTAGAAAAATAGGCATGAGGGAGGAGAATTAGACGTAATTAGATGTATAATACACGTTAAACTATGTTGGCGATTATGACAAATGGTTAAATACAATATAGCTGATAGTACAATATTGTTGAATACAATCCCATTAACCCTGTGCGATAAATACAATAAAACCAGACCCATCAAATTACTCTTACTACTACCACTATTACTGCTATTACTACTACTACTGGTATTATTAATAATAGTAATAATAATCCGATAATAAACCATCAACAATTGCCTAATTTAACAACATTTATTATTATTATAGTTATTATTATTGCTGTTATTATTATTATTACTATTATTGTTGTTGTTATTATCACTATTATTATTATTGTTATTATTATATCGCATTCTTTTATAAACTGATTCAAAACGTCTTACATTCTTGCATTCTGGTTTTCCACCAAATTAGCAGGGCAAAGGCCCATGGTTTGAATCACTTCTAATTGAAAAGGAAAGTAACTAACGCATAACGAACGACAGACGTTGAACACACAACAGACATTTAAACAAAATCTAACCAAAATAAATACATATTTTGCAGAACACCTTTTTCTGAATCTTTTTTTCATTCTTGATTGGCGCAAATCAATTAAGATAAAGACGTGGAGGCTATAGGCTATGAGCTCAGTTACTTTAGCAAAATGTGAAATGTATCCATTGTTACATGTTTTAATGATTCATTTGTGTTTTACTCCCGAAGCAGAAGTCAAACACCCATTATCTGGCGGATGATGAACATTAGGTTTATTCTCTGTCTCTATAAAATGGATATACCCACTGGCTGGCCTAAACGCCATTGATTTTAGAATAACTGAAGAGTCAAAGTGGTTTAAATGGCTTGTTTTTAAAGGATGTATCTCGTTTCCGTTAAGGATTAATTTGTCTTTTACCGCACCTTCAACTCTTTTCCAAATTGCTTCCATACAGAGGTCACGACTCACAGTCCATTATTGCTCCTTAACACCATTTTTCACCGGCTCGCTTTTGCTCTCTAGGCAAGCCTTGGCAATTTACACCACTATACGCTTCAACAGGGATAAGGACTGGCCTACCAGAGAACACTAATATCAGTTTGTATTGGTGAACAGTGTTATCATTTATCCTTATCTCTTACAAGCAGTGGATTTATAATAAACAATAATAATAAAATAATGTATTATTATTATTATTATTATTATTATTATTATTATTATTTTATTATTATTATTATTATTATTATAGTACTATGCTCAATAGTCAGGAGAAACCCCTATCTGCTTATAATTGAAATACATATGTCTTACTAGAACTTCTATTAGACAATCTATCAGATTCAAACAAAAATCAAACACTTTGATGTTGCCTTTGAACAAAGATGAATTAACAGAAAATCTAACTATGAATTCAGATAGCCTATGTCTCAGATTCATGTTTCCAACACAGCATCCTTTTCCATTTAGAAACGGATATTTGCACTGGAAATCAATCCAAATGTATTGAATAGACCTGGCTACTAAGCTGGCCTTAAAGGTCTAAAGCAAGCTGTCAGAAGTTTTATTTTTCAAGCAAATTGCATCTATCAGAGACAGCAGCATAATCTCCTTATGCCTATCTGGACTTCTCAAGGTTTAGACCCTTCAAGCTATGATATGCAACAAAGAGGATTGTTTTCCTTTTGGTAAAAGCCGTGGCCCTAGCTGGCAGCCCCTGCAGCCTCTTTCCTCCCAATAAGTTCTTACCTGAAATCAAATCCGTCTGACTTAACGAGGAGAGAGAAAGTTGGAGAGAGAAAGAGAGTTGTGAGCGTCAGCACTCTGCACTATGTCATTGGGCACAAGTATTTGACAGTTGGAATTATCTGTAAATACTTCATTAAACTGTGTATGAGTTCCCCTCTTGTGCCTCATGGTCCACTTCTGGTAAGATTTACAAATGATAACATAAACACTCTGAAAAAAAGAAATTCAATTCTCGTTTGAAAGAATTGGAGAGGGAGGGGAGAGCTCGGAGAATTTGATCAGGGCCCATGAGCAACAAAACAGCGGAGGTCTCTGTAATGAGGTTTGGAAAGTGTGTTCAGTGTTTGGGGGCCATGGTTTACTTGACCCGCCGGAGGGATTGTCTTCCAAACGGAGACCATGCCAGAAGTTGAGTTGAGCTGTCCAGGCATTCACTACTAACTTCCTATGTTGTATGAAATCTGTTAAGAAATGTGGAAAAGAATATCTGAGTTTCTCAATGTTCCTCTGTCAAGTGAGCCAGACAGATAGGGTCAACTCTTCAAAAAGGTATAAGCGTAATTCATCTCGTAGCTTGGCCATAATATTCTCCCTCAATAAAATGAAATTTTGCTCTGCCAGTCAACTGTTTATGTCATGAAATGTTCCCCTGATGGATACTCATTTCTCTCCTAAATATACACCGGCTAAATTAAGCACTCCGGCAGGCTAACAGGCAGGATAGTCTTCAGACCTAAGGACACAAATGCTGCCAGTAAAATAAAATGCTCTTTGGCTCCGGGATAATTTAGGCTACACACACCATAAAGTCACTCCACATTCAACTCCGTTCCACTCCCAGTGGTCACCTAGCTCTAAACCACCAGGCTGACACAATCACCCCAGCAAATACACCCTTGTCAACCTGTCTGTAGCAATAACCCGGCAGTCTGCCCCGTACCTGAGAGGCTCATGTCAAAGGCCGGCTGATGTTTGGAGGAAATTGGAAACCGATATGGTTGAAAACATTCGCCAATGTCTGCTTTGGTAGGAGGGTGTATGGGGACAGGGGTGAAAAAAATGATATGAGATATGAAGGGAGAGAAAAAGAAAGAATGAAAAAGGAGGGGGGGAGAAAAGAGAGATTTTATCTTTTCATGAAGGGAGGTCAGAGGTGGGGAGGGGCTTGTGTTGAGATACTGATGCTGCTGCCAATTGAAGCTGGAGAAAACTAAAGCGACAGGGCTCGAAGTCCACTTTATTCAGTCCAGAGGACCAGGACAAGAAAAACACGCATACAAACACACTACGCTACGTATGGATGTACACACGCACACTCGCACACTCGCACATGCACATGCACATGCACAGATCCATTACACTTTTCTAGCTTCAAACACCTTAATGACGAACACAATGACAGCCATACCCTCACAGTCACACTCACACTCACACTCACACTCACACTCTCTCGCACACACACACAAATCCTACCATGAACCACGCTGGTTCCCAAGGGTTGCTTGGATTGTGTCGTCCTTAGTCAGTATCACCGTTAACCACCTCCACAAATGTCTTGTCTCAACTCCTCTCCCATGCTACACGGGACACGGACGAGAGAATGGCCTTGTGGGTAAACAAGGGTGAGGGGTGGTGGATGATTTCGCTTTGAATGGGTCCCCTTGAATGGGTGGAGCCAATGGATTCAAAGCAAATGTCAATTATTTACTGTCAGACACCAATGAGGAAGCTTTTGTTTCCCAAAGTAAATCCCTTTCATTTGTCTAAACGAAGTAAATGATTGAAAACATCGTCTGCCCTTTCTAGAGTATGTGCATGAATATGTGTGTGAAGCACTTTTTAACCTTGTTTTGAAAAGTGCTCTACAAATA
>JAXDDX010000024.1:957500-1237500 GCA_034670405.1 Hoplostethus atlanticus
CCCAGCTGCTTCGTTAGGGTACGGTGAGCGATGGCAGAAGTGCATGCTGGACTTGTTTCCTCAACACTGATTAAGCTAGATCCTGGACTGAGCACTTCTGCATTGCCGTCAATAAAGAATTCCCATGGGAAGACACCCGAGCTGCGTCTGGGAAACCAGTTAATGTGTGTCTATATCTAATGGCCTAGTCGAAGTTGCTTTACCCACTGCATGTAACACGTTGAAAAAAAGGATCCACATTGAAGATCTTGCTGTAATCCCTACTTGGTAAACTAACTCTCAGTTTGTCTCACTCCTGTCCCCATCTTCTCTAACCTCTGTCCATGTAGAAGTTCCCGGCTCCTCTCCCGCTCTGCTCCTCCATGGCTGAGTGCTTCGGTCCAAGCACAGGAGGCAGTGTTTGCGGGCCCAGCCTGCCCAACGTCAGGCTAAGTGCCTCTGACAGCCCACCGCACAGTTATTAACTGTGATCCGCCACCGCAGGGCCTGGGCAACCCCGCGCCGAGGGGAGGGTCCACCAGAGGGCTCTGCTCTAAGCACAAAGACTGCTTTCACATCCCTCGCAGTCTCCTCTGCACTCCCCCCCCACACCCTTCTGACCCCCCCACGCCCGCTAATACATATTTACATCATTTCATATACTGTGCATACAGTTTTTTTGAAGGGTCTAATATGGTCCCATTCATATGGCTCTGGAACTGGTTGCTGTCCTGCTGGGAAGCTGTCCTGCCACAGTCCCTGACGCTGATGGGTAAAGGTTAAGGGCTGAATAAAAATCCTTTTGTAAGGAGCGACTGTGAAGCTTACAGCATAAGTCACTGGTTTTGGTAATTTATGAAGGAGTATGCTGGAGGGTATACATATAGGCAGGCCGCTGTATAGGCACCAGAAGTAAAGAGCGGTCTCGCCGGCTTTATGTTGCTTATGGAATGCTGTCCATAGCCTTGTGGCTTTCATCCATATAGGTGGTCTGCACACTGTTTGTCCTGCGCTGGCCCTCCTGTATCCCAGCCACCCCTTCCCTTCCTCAGGATGTGGGAGACCAGCGAGCCATCAGCCGCTTCAAACGACAACACAACACGGGTCATTAGATGACAAAATTGGGAGAGAAATAAATAAATGTTAGTGAGGGGGAGGAGAGAGCGGGAGAGGGAGAGGGAGAGAGAGATCCATAATGACAGTTGACTATGTTTAGCCCCCAGAAAGGCATTGGGATAAACAGCAGCTCGTCCTAGCTAACAGGAGGGCTTTAAGTCGCTGAATTGAAAACCCCCAAAGCCACTTTTTCCTGCCCACACTGGCCATAATGAGAGCCCCACCATTCAATTGTTGAATAGTTGAGGCTTTTCCCTTTGAGGTGACTGGCTTTAATATAGCAACACGACATACACAGTGGAGCAATGGACGTCCCCAGCGGTGTTCAAAGCTGTGGCGGGATAAGGATACGGCTGACATGCATTATTCCTTACAAAAGCTGCCCTTTGTTTGCTTTATGCTCAGATCCCACAAATTGTAGGCTTTGTCCGTCAACATTTCTTATTTCAGGCAGAGTCCTTTTTTCTCTCTCCTTGCCCCCCTCTCTCTTGCTGTCCTTCCTGGCCTTGGCATATGTTGGTGCTACAGAGCATTGATAACTACACACACATTGAAACAGTCAGATGACTTTTTGTTGTCTGTTGAATTCATACTTGCTATTGCTCTGTGGGGGTTGGGGGAGGGAGGAGGTAGCTTCTCACTTTATGCCCTGCTTGGCTCAGAGATCTAAAATTAAATCCAGGAATTGTACAAAAAATAAACTAAATGAAAGTGCCATATTCAATTGCATAACTCCCAATGAAAGAGCTCCTTTTCATCATGAAAGCTGATACTCTTTATGCAATTTGTTTTAATAGACTAATAAAAATGATATTCAGTCACTCAAAACAAATCACCCCCCATACGTTTTACAGACTTTGCTGTGCAACAAAAGTATTTCAAAATGCAATTATTTGGATTTTATTTCTCCTGAGATTGATTCAAAGTGCTTTAGTCCATTTGGGGGCCAAGAAAAAACCAATACCTACAACCAAAAAATCAAATGTCATCAAAGTATTCATCCCCTTTGTGTTAAGCTAAATTGCTTCTAGGGAAAACTTCCTCAGTATTTAATTTCATATACTGCTCAGGCTTCCTCTTTGGATCAAATTAAGTTGTTTGGAGTAATATTTTCCTTTCAAAATAGTTCTGCGTCCGTCTTGCTACCAAAGCAAATACTAAGTAAGTCCTTTCATTACATCTAAATGAGAATTTCTATGTGCAGAGTGGACATTTTGGACTACATGGTTCACTTGAATGACATTTTGAATTCAGTCCCTGAACCACCTTTCTCATCAATGTGTGCGACAATATCAAGAAATGCAATTTCCGTGTGTTTTACCTGTCCAGTTTTATTATGAAAGTCAATGGGTAAATTGGATGGTAAAAACTTCAACTGCAATTCATCTCAAATAATACAAGAGGGCTGAATACTTTTTAAATTGGATTTGGTTTTATACATACCAATAGAATTCAAACATTTCCTCTTTGCGTTTTGTAATATTTTTATAAAACAACAAAATGTGTGAAAAGTCAAGAGGGTTGAAGATTTTTTTGACTGTAATAGCGTATGTTCTGCTATGAGTAATGCGCCAGTGCTGTTCCAGGGCTCCTCTGAGCAAGCCCTGCTCCTGACAGGTCAGGCACCATTAACTGAGCACACTGCCAAGTCAGAGCAGGTCAAAACACCCACTGGCGCCGCTGCACACACACACACACACACACGCATACACACACACACACACATACACACACACACACACACACACACACACACACACTACAGACTGGCAGATTGCTCAATTAGCCCTCCTTTAGCCTGTGCCTCTCTTAACCCTGCAGCTACACTTAGAAGTCATTACGCTCAGGGTCAAGTGTGATCCCTGTGCTTATCTGCATCAACGACTGGCATATGCAAGTGCAGGCGGGTGCTTGCACACACACGTGCACACACACACGCACACACACGTACATATAAACTACACAGAACCCGATGAGCTTGTGGGTGAAAAGTGATTTAGGCATGTCATTGAAGAGGCAATGCTGCCCTCATGTGTTTAAAGAGCAGTAATTACATGTGGTTAAACGCCCTCTCTTCTTGAAACCACATCTGAGGGAGAGGGCCACACTGGAGACACCTTATAATCTAACAGCATGTATTCTCCTCTGAACACTACTGTGTAAACCTTCTCAAGACCTGACAGGCTTTAGCTTTGTCGGCTATGGTGGTCTTAAAAGAGCAGTGTTTGAATGCCACTGGTCCTATTAGGATGTAATAGCTTGTATGTTTAAGTGTGAGGTGGAACAGTGAGATGCTTTATCGGGGCCGGATCACAGCGCTCCTCTCCTGTCGCTGGAGCCTCTCCAGCCTGATAATGACTAAGGGATGTGTGGTGGGCCGGGGAAGGAAACTCCCTTTACCACAGCCCTGCTATCTCTGTGGGAGTTCATTATAAACACAGACTGGCCACACACACACACAGACACACACACACACACACACACACACACACACACACACACACAGACAGACACATGGAACCACATGCTCATGAACACACATATACATGCAAGTACAGATAATAACACAGTGATATGAATGCTGGTGCTGGTTGGTGGGAGTTTATCATACACACAGGCTGACACACACACACACACACACACACACACACACACACACACACAAACAGAAAATGACACAAATGCTGGTGGGCAGATGCACACACCATTCACCACACTGACCATCCTGAATAGATTCCTGCGGACATCCCCTGCCGCACCCATGCAGACAGACTCCCCGACAACCTTCTACCCACAGTCCCTCTGCCCACACACACACACACACACACACACACACACACATAGATGAAGTGTGTGTGTCAGGGCAAGGGACACAGAGCCACTTGAGTTCAGATGGCAGCCATGACAGTCAGACAGAAGACAGAGTCTAAGTAAAACCACATGGGTCACAGAAAGGGTGTCAGGGCATGATGGGTTGTCCCACCATCAGATGGACCACACACACACACACACACACACACACACAGGTTTTCTACAACATGATTAAAGACACAATTATCTAGTAATCTTTCTAACAATTCTGGACTATCACCGCTGTAAAGCATTAGCACATTTCTCCTCCTTTTCCTTCTTCTCCTCCTCACTCCTCTCCTACCAGGACGTAACTTGGAGGAGACAAGAGAAGGAATGGAGTGGAGGAGATTAGGGAGCGAGGGAAAGTGGGGGCCATTTGGGAGAGTTTATTTGCTACTATCTGCTACTGATGAAGTGGCCCTGTCATTTTATCCTGCCAATGTTCATTTGACAATGAACACTGGCGATACTACAGAGCTACGTCGTCTTAACATGGATTCATGGATAAACCTTTTGCCTTAGCCTACATTGGTGAATGAATTTTGATGAATTCAAAGTGGCCCAATTCCAACAAATTTGACTCGTAACCCTTATGCCTATAGGCAGAATTACCCCACAGTTGCAAAGGGTAATCCCCCTGCCATGTTTTCTTCAATGGTGTCATATTCTGGGCGTGATCACAGTGAGGTCATCCCCCAAAAATTGAAAACACTTCCTGGGTAGTATACATTTGTAATTCTACAGCTGAAGGAGACTATAGGCGCTTCATTCATCTCCTCCACTATTGGGACAGCAAGCAACATGGCTGCACAAACATCCAATTTCGTGTCACGCTGGAAAGGAAGAGGTAGTGGAGGAAAGGGCAAGTGACTTTTGGAGCTTTGGGTTCCAGCACTTCACTCAAACCCTGCAGCCTTATCACTCCTTTTTGATGTCACATGTATTGTCATTGAATGAAATTCCAGTGCCATCTGCTGGTAAATTCTTGATATGACATCTAGTCAGAATTAATAGAAATCTTTATTCATATCGTCAGTTGAAAAGCACATTATCCCCCTAGAACACTCTGTAAAAATGGCCAATTATTTATGGCCATGAAACTATCATACCTTTTGGAGGCAGTGTTGCAATCTATTAACATCTGAGAAAATGGAAATCCTAAACCAGATTTAATCAAACATGTTAAACCAAATTTCCCCCAGCCAGCAACAACAAAGCCCAAAAGGGCTGCTGATGCATCATGGGCTTAAGTCCCTTTTAGTGAGGTTTGATCAGCCCAGAAAGGGGGGAATAGAGAGAAAGAGTACGTGAAGGTATGTATGTGAAACAAAATTGTCCTGGGGTGGGGATGGAGATGGGGTGAAGCTCCATCCCACTGTAGTGCTGTGAAGCTCCACTATTCAGTTGAAGAGGTCAACTCTCGCCACAGTGGCCTTGCAGAAAATATGATGCAAATAAACCTCACACCACAATATGTCAAAACAAAGTAAGAGCCAACATAAATCAGGACAACTAACAGGTCAACTCTTTCCTATTTACAAAAGTAATATTGAACAGGAATCCAACCAAGGAAGGCAGGATGTGAAAGCAGTTTGTAGCATTACATTCATAAAACTGATTAAAAAGTCTCCCAGTCTTCCAGAAGTTGGTGGACGTTGTCAACAAGAAGTAGGTATGTCATCCCATGTACTAGGGTGTAACAGAGTGGCCTGGGTCTTGGTGCTCCAGAATGGTATAGTGGTTGACACAGTAGTAGTAGTAGACAGTATTTGTATGATCTTAACGCTCCATTCTGACACAAATAAGGGAAGTTGAGTTGAGAAAAAAATAATAAAAAAAAATAGATTGATGGCAATAAAACTAGGGACAAAAACAGGCATATGGCATCCTTTCCATTTATACACTTCAAATAAAACAACAGCAAATGTGCCATTGCTGGCAAAATGTAGAACATTAAAAAGTAAAAACAAAAAAAAAAAATCAGATCGAGCCATCCTGAGAAGAATCTGAAAATAATAAATACACCCCAGCCCGATTCTATGAGCACGCTCCTGTTGATTGATGGTGTCTGTGTTTGTGTGTGTAAGTGTGTGTCAGACAACTCAGTCCAGGCTGTGTCTGTTGGTGTATCAGTATCCTTGTAGTCCATTGTAAACCTTCTGTACTGAGCCCTGCTTCAGAAGACTCTGGATACCTGCAACAACAAAAACACACAAAATTGTATCTTCATAATCACAAATATCAAACACCTAAATGTACCATGAGTCTATTGACCACTGATCAGGCAATGACTCTGCAATACTTTGCACCCAATCTCCCTTTAAGCAGACAAAAAGACATGAATCCTGTCACAAACAATAAATCTGCTCTACTCTCTGCCCTCCTCATTTCCCAACTTTGTGTCACCTCCCCTTACAACGCATCCCTCCATCCTCACCGTCTTTCTGCTGTTCGTCCAGCTGTGTCTGAGGGAAGTCTACATCGAAGGTGATGATGAGGGAACCGCGGATATTGATGTTGTCAAAGTTGGGCAGGCCCTCTCCCTTCTTCCACAGCCTAGCGCCAGGCTTTGTGATCTTGTCTCTCACTATATGGACCTGTGATGCAAACAGAGAGCCAGCCATCCAGTTCAACTTGTGAGTGAAGTTTTCTCAAGCATGTATGGCAGACTGAAATGCATCCAGGGTGTCTGCAAGTTTCATCCACTTAGATTTGGAGACATTTTTAATGGCAGTTAGAATTAAATATAAGACCAATTTCACATTTGAAAATAAAAACAACTGTAGACCTATGAGAATACGGTGTGCATGACTGGACTAATTTCTTAACAGAACAACATCATACAAACAAAACACAATTTTTTTTGGACCTGCAGGCACCCTGGCCCCATATTGGAATACATCTGCAAAAATAAAAGTGTGTGTGCGAGACCTTGTGTCCATCTAAGTGTGTGATCTCCATCTCAAAGCCAATCAGCGCCTCCACTAGAGAGATGGTGACGTTGGTGTACAGGTCGTCTCCTCGACGCTCAAACACAGGATGTCTAGAAGGACGTGCATATCCACATTACCAGCACATTCTTTTGCCTTAAGTCATTGATCTAAGACGTTGTACTACATAGACTCTTTGGTTGCAAAACAGAGATTATGAAATCCAAGTTCGAAGTGCGCTCATACTTCAAAACTTTGATGCGGAAACGTAGATCTCCAGGCTCTCCATCAACGTGAGGTTCTCCTGTGGACAAATCGAAGACAGTGAGGACAGAGAATATTAAAAACAAAAGTCATTTCTTAGGCCTTGAGCAGGCTTTACCTTCTCCAATGAAAGGGTACTCCATCTCATCTCTCACTCCCTGTTCAATTTCCACCTCCAGGGTTCTCTCCTCATTTACTAGCCTGTGGTTAAGGTCACATCATCCCATCCATTAATAAATATCACCACATTCAAAACTGATTTTTTTCTTCATAAAACATGGCGATATTAAAGTGTGCACAAATGCCATGCTGAAGATTATTATGGATGGTTAAGTTGCTCTACTTTTTTGTCACTTTGACCATGACTTACTTTATATTGGGACACTCATCACAGACCACCTCCTGAGTCATCTGGAAGCGGCCCGGTCCGAGCTGTGTTGTTCTCATCTCCTGTCTGCAGTTGCATTTCCTCTTACCAGGGGCTTCTTTGGCTATAGGCTTGTTACGTACGACCTGAACGGCAAATTAGGAAAAGCACGATAGATAAACTAAAAAAAAATACTGGTAGGGAGTTGAGCACTTAAGCAGATCATGAATCAGAAAAGTCTTGCTGAACACTGTAAATTCATCAACTTGAATGCTGAATAGTAGTTAGTTTTCATGTGGGATGCTGGGTGAGAATTGTCATCTCTTCACCTCGACAAAGTTCCCAGAGTACACCTCTTCAAGCGTAACCTCCAAATCGAGTACAATGTCATTTCCTCTTGGGATGTTCCTGTCCTGTTGCTGTCGGTTACCACCAAACATGAACCCAAAGTCACCAAAGAAGCTAGGGAGGGAGCACAGAGTAAGATGGCTGGTAGTAGTAGCAGTAGACATTTTTGGTAACACCAAGTAATTCGATTATTATTACAACATGATGAACGAACACTATTTGTATTAATGCAGCCAAACACACTCAGTTTCATCTGTTGTAATTTAATCAAATCAAACCTATCTATCCATTTATAGACACAGACACTTGACTACTAGTAATTCATTACCAGTACATTACATTATCATGTCTTCTGGAACACTTGTCTGTAGCAGATCTCCCAGAAGTACAAATTAATATTGTAAGGATTCCTAAAGCTGTCATTAAAGTAGCTATTTCGATGCATGCAATAATAAATTACATTGTCTCTTGATGTCTTTAAATCCACCTAAATACATGAAACCAACCTGGAGAAGATATCATTGTGTGAGCCGTGATGACCCTCTTTGAGACCGTCCTCTCCGTACGCATCATACTGTTTCCTTTTCTCCTCATCTGAGAGGACCTAGAAACAAACAACCTGTTAGTCACAGAATAAGCAAACTTTACATTTCCTTTACTCCCATATTATACATCAAAATTAGTTTTCACTTGAACATCAAAGTGTGTGATGTGAACATTGTGTTCAGATACACCTGCGCATATCTGAAAACACGCCCAGTGATCCACGTCGGGTTTTCAAGAATGAAAGCAGTTCAACGTAACAGCCAATCAGATACAGCCACACGGTCTGTTTGACCAATCACGATCCCCGCAGCGTTTCCAAC
The DNA here is from genome assembly GCA_034670405.1 of Hoplostethus atlanticus. Lineage (NCBI taxonomy): Eukaryota > Metazoa > Chordata > Actinopteri > Trachichthyiformes > Trachichthyidae > Hoplostethus > Hoplostethus atlanticus. The sequence goes on from JAXDDX010000024.1 coordinate 966,224, forward strand.
GACAACCAAATGGATTGCGTACAAAAGACTTTTGTGTCAGCCCTTCGGCACACAATCACAGACAAAACCTACTACTCTAATATGGGTATGTACATTTCATACAAATCTTCCCAGTAAAAATAGCTAATAGTACTTCACTTAAACTGTCGTTGGCATCAAGCACACAACATAACATGCCAACCTCATAAGCTGCCCCCAGGTCTGCAAATTTGTCTTGAGCTTCTGGGTCATCTGGGTTTCTGTCGGGGTGTAACTGGAGAGCCAGCTTTCTGTAGGCCTTCTTGATGTCCCTGACTGATGCACTCTTGGTCACCCCCAAGATCTTGTAGAAATCTCGCCTACAGGAGAGATACAAGAGGTATGAACGACAGGGGCATGTGCCAAGAGCAAAATATACATGACTTGTGAAATAGAGTAGCATAATGAGGCACGGTAATGTATATTGTAGCTAAATTAGTTATTTTGATAGGCAGCTACCTAGCTAGTTGCTGCCATAGCCCTGAGTGGGTAGCCAGGTTGGCTAATGTAGGTTAGCAAGTTCTTAGTCATTCAAAACATGGCCGTTATATTACTAGGCATTGATCGCAGCATGAAAAACGACTACCAACTTTCCAACATGTTAGCAAGCCGGAGAAGCCGCTATTAGCAAATTAGCTTCGGACAGTATCCCACAGCCTGGTCTAGTCCAGTCCACACATGGGGAGCTGAGCTCAGCCGCCTAGACCAATCACAATGGAACATGTGTACCAGCTGGCGATGCTGTTTCACCACTGTGTTTGTATCCTGAGTGCAAGCAACTCACCCCGCGAGCACAGCCGTGATGAAATAGAGGAGCAGACAGCACACATTGCAAAGATTCATCCCTTTGGCGGCCATAGATCCCTGTATGTCTCGAGGAAGACCAAAAAGAATAGCCGGCTTTTGAAGACTGGTTTCCTGCTGTCAGTCACTAGACTGCTTCCTCCTGTCAGGGAAAACCCGCCCACTTGATGTCGAAAGATCCGCCTCTCGCATAAATCCCGCCCATTTCTTAAAGGAATAAAACCAAAACTTTAAAACTAAGACTGTATTGGTTTATTTTGAACATAGGTCTCTTGAAATACAGTGTTTTGGTTCAGAAGAGAGGCCAGCAATTGCCTATCTATCAAGCAGAGCTGGTAACCTTTGGTTGTCTGAAAACGTCTTAAGCGCGCCCCCGTGAGTTGCGCGCAACAGATGGAAGTTGTGAACTCTGTGGCGAAGAGGAGGGCGCCAAATAGGAAGAACGTCAGATGTGTCTCCCTTGTTTGCCTTTTCATAACAAACCGAATCGACGGCAGGGCTGTAGTTCCTCATCCTTACTTTTACTTATGAAGGCCTTCAGCCACCAATCCCTCTCCCTGGTACATCGAGACGGAACAACGTGGTTTTTGGACGAGGAAAGAAGCTGAAAGTAGGAGCAAATGAGACACAGTTGTCTCCCACTCTACTTTGCTAGCCTAGCTAGCTAACGGTAGCGAACATTGACAAGCAAATTTAGCTGTTAACTTGGGTGATTGCTCTAACGTTAGTTACCTTTCACATGATGGGAGAACAAAACATGCCAGTTTTATGCACATTTATTGCTGTGTGAGGTTGCATTATTTTAGCTAACCTTAGCTTGCTAAGCTGATGTGATGATGCCAAGCAAGGTGTTTTTGAGCAACCATTTTGACAGTTGTCATGGGAACTTTAAAGCGTCATGGGACATTTAGGACTAAAATGCAAGAATTTCACTATCATATGTGATGCATAGCTTTGCCATTCAGTAGCTTGAGAGTGACAGCTAAGCTGTCTTGCACTTGCTGACATTGCTCTCTTACACTGTGACATTCTTCTGAATTTTGTATGTAACTTAAATTTCCACATCTATTGTCTCCTTTATTTTCAGACATGGAGGCGGACAGCGTGAGCATATGGCCGCGCATGGAGCCCTTCCTATTGGGAGCACTGCAGGTGAGTACATTGCACTCTTGCCCACCTATGTAACTTGATTCATTGATGTTCCCATGGATACAAAGGTTGTAAAATAACCAGGGTATAATGCCATCGCAGGTGGCTCCCCCTTCCAAGCTCAGCCTGCACTATCTTCGTAAGATGGCGGCCTATGTGCGAACACGGGATGGCTGCTTCCCTATTTTGGGCTGGCCCATGTGGAGGCATATCGCCTGTGGAAAGCTACAGCTCCCAGATGATCTCGCATGGCTCTACTTTGAGACCTTTGACCTTCTTATAGGACACTCCCCTGAGGAGAGGTTGGAGTGGGCAGAGTCTCTGTCCCAATGCTCTTCCCCCAGTGAGTTGGACCACCAAAGGAGCAAGGTGAGAAAAGGATTTTGAGGAGTACATTTCAGTCATAGAGTAGGGCTCAGTTTACCCAAGAATATAATACTATCTCATTGTGTCATTTACCTTTTGTGTGTTGTGTCTGACTCTTTCATGAGGGTGTACTGTTCATTGCCTTTGTGGCTGTTATTTGCCGTTGGTCAAGGTCTTATTCAGTGAGATGAAAAGCTCAGTGTAATGTGGTCATCCTGTCCCTTCATGGGGAGTGAACTAGATATTGATATGCACCTGTTCTTTCTCCTTTTTCCTCTGTTCCAGTTGTCTGTGGACACACTGCAGTTCCTCCTCTTCCTCTATATCCAGCAGCTGAACCGTGGTTCTCTGCGCACCTCTCTGATTGGTGAAGAGTGGCCCAGTGCCCGTGCCCGCTCGCCCTCCTCAGACCGAGAGGCCAAAACCAGCTCCCAGAACAAGGTCGTGTGTGTGTGTGTGTGTGTGTGTGTGTGTGTGTGTGTGTGTGTGTGTGTGTGTGTGTGTGTGTGTGTGTGTGTGTGTGTGTGTGTGTGTGTGTGTGTGTGTGTGTGTGTGTGTGTGTGTGTGTGTGTGTGTGTGTGTGTGTGTGTGTGTGTGTGTGTGTGTATCAGAAAGGCAGACAAACAGTATTTGAGACTACAGTGCAATATTTGTTTATGAGCTCTCTGTAATTCTGACCATTGCCTGGTGCCCAATGCGTTATCCAGTTTAACATGCGACACGATTTGATTCTCATCTTTTAGTCCTTCATGACACATCCTTCCATACTTGCCTCTCATAGTCATCTCTCTGTCCCGGTTTGGCTCAGCAGAACTGGGACGACCAGGCCCACCTGTCATTTGTGCAGAGCCATATAGGTGAGATGCTGGAGCTGCTGGAGCCAGGCCTGCTGTCAGGCTCTGGACAGGCCATACGAGATAGCCAGGTCTGTGGACAGTCAGCACACTTCCTGTGGCAGATTACAGCGACAAACTTAAAAATGTGTAAATGAAGCATTTGTTCCAAAATGAGATATCCATCATTGTAAAATATGATGCCTACCCTTAGACAATGATTTCTGGTATCGAAGCAAGAATATCACAGGTTACTATTTATCATTCATCTTAAGACCTTTGCTTACAAAATAGTTCTATTTTTGAGGATACAATCACGCTTTTGAAATGTCTCATGGTTTTCAGGCATCTTTTTTTTCTAAAATGGATATATAGCATTTTGGAATGAAACCCTTCATATTTTTTGATGAATTGAAGCTGATTTTGGATTTGCATTTGTCCAGGTATCCCTTGAGGCTGTGCGGGGCTTGAGTCTGCTCCTGGAGGGCTCAGCGGGCCATGGCAGAGCCATCCAGCCCGTCCACAGACTGCTGTCCAAAGGCCCACTTCAGACACAGGCTGGCTACTCCACACTCAGCCGCTCCTTTCCCTTGCACCAGCTGCTCTCCTGTTTCCGACACAGCCTCACACTCAACCCCTTTGGGATAACCGCCTGCCTGCGCTCAGGCAAGAAACTGGCCTGGGCCCAACAAGGTATGCTAAAACCTCCTGGAATTAGGATCAGATGTAACCTCTCACAGCCTCCCCGAGGCAAATGTGCGCGTGTGCTTCTCTCCAGCCACCTTTCTATACCGGTCTGTCTACATTACTATGATGACAGTCCTCTTGTGCTATGTTTGTGCATCCTAGTGGAGGGGGCTATGAAGAGAGCCAAGGTAGCCAGGAACACACACATGGCTCCACCTGGCAGCAAGATGGTGCTGATGTCCCAGGTCTTCAAACAGACCCTGGCTAAAGACTCTGACAAGCTGACTGGTTCCAACATCAAAATACACCGATGCTCTGATGCCTTCATATACCTACTATCACCTCTCAGGTAGGGGTCCCATTCATATGGGGGTTGTTTTGGGCATTTTGTGTCCTGCTTTCAGTCATTCTTTCTTTTATTTTCACATGGTTGAAATACCTTAAAATGTAACTTTCTGTCATATGTATCTTATCTATAGCCTTAGAAATTACACATTGATCTCTGGTTTGGGTGTATTTGTGTATGTATGTCTAGATCAGTCAGCGTGGACAAGTGCCGTGACAGCACGGTGATCCTGGGTCCTGTGGAAACCAGCGTCCACATCCACAGCTGTGAGAACATGCGGGTGGTGTGTGTGGCCGGTCGAATCATTGTTGGAGCCTCCTCACACTGCACCATCCACGCCCTGACCCCTACCCGCCCTCTACTCCTACCTGGGAACACAAACATTACCCTGGGGCCTTTCCACACACACTATCCCTCCCTGGAGGACCATATGGCCAGCGTGGGGCTGGCCGTGGTGCCCAGTGCCTGGGATCAGCCCTTGCTGTTGGGGGCCGAAGGCCTCGTCACCTCCTCACTCAACTCTTCCTCAAACCCAGACCCTGCCTGCTACCGCTTGCTGCCCCCGGCTGAGTTCCACTCTCTGGTGGTGCCTTTCCAGATGGAAGGGGACACGTGTGAAGTGCCAGGGGGGCTGCCTCCGCTGTACCAGGCAGTGCTTGTGGAAAAGCAACAGAGGATTCAGTACTGGCAGAAGACTGTGATGGAGGCCCAGCTCAACAAGTGAGTGGCAGACCAGGTCCTGCTCAATCCCAATGAGCACTACTAATACGTATAGAAATATGATTAAAAAAAATGTTTAACATATTGTTGACAGGTCTGTTAAGCTAGATCCACTGATGTACACTATTCTTTTAGTCTGGATTTGTGGCATTATGTTTAAAATGAAAATCAGTTTGCCATTCAAACATCCATTAGGCTCTGTCATCAGTGGAAAATTAGAGTGGAACAGTGGCTTCCAAAATCAATGATCGTGTGAGCCAGGCAGTCGATGAGTGAGATATGACTGGAGTGCAGTAGTGAAGTGAGTGTCCAAATACTAGCTCTGGGGGCTCTGCACTGTGACTGACCTGATGAACGCACAAACTTTATCTTTATGAATAAAGTTTTATTGCTAGTCTGCCCCACATTGTACCTCTTTCTGGCCTGTAGTCGACCTCTTTCTATTACAACTGATTTTGTGTTCTCTCTCAAGGGAGCAGCGGTGTCAGTTCAAGGACTTGGTGGAGCAAAAGTTCCACGAGTGGCTTCTGGAAACGGGACACAGGCAAGAGCTTGACAGCCTCAACCCACCCACCCTGCCCTCTCAGGAGGCCTCCAATGGGCCTGCAGTGGACTCACCCGGGGCTAATGATGCCAAACATGTTGGGACCAGACGGGCAATGGGACAGACACCTATGGCTTGTTGAATTGCTGGGTCTCTCTTGTTTGGGACCTAGGCAGTAGGATATTGTGCCTGTAAACGAAGTTAGCGTGACAGTGCGCACAGACACACAGGGTACACATGGCCTTGTTGACTTTTGGAACTCGCTAAGTTCCTAAACTTTTGAGTATGTTTACTGTACCTGTCATTGTAGGTCATTGTAGGTCCTTGTGCGTGGTTGCTCACACTATGTTCTGGCAGGTCTGGAACTCTTGGTCCAACCTTTGTAGGATCTTATGTGCCTCTCTGCCATTCTGGAGTGGGAGGGTAGTATGGGCTGGCTTTCCTAGACCAATGTTAGGAAAGGCCAAAAAGTAATTGACATGTCTTGGTCAAGAAGGGGGAGGAGGAAGTTCTAAAACAAGATGGCAAGCGCCACCCTTGTACATTCGTAACAATAGAGCATGGGCATGGAGGGGAAGGGGAAGCCATTAGTGTATCTGATAAAGTTCCTAGAGAACGTTGACTGCTGTTAACCCCTTTGTCTGTTTCCATAGAATCGGACATGAGTCTCTATTTCTAACCCAAATTGTGCACACATGCATAGACTACATGCACATTAGTTTAATGTTAAAAAAAAAAAAGAAAAAAAGGCTTTTCATAAAAGGAAATTGACACATGCGCATTTAAAGATAGAGAATGTAATATAGTACTTAGGGTTTGACAGATGAGTTAGGGTATCTACAGTTGTTGGCTCAGGTTAGATTCACATATTTTTATGTTTGTGTGCTAAATAAATTAAAAAAGGGGAATCAGGTTGTTAACATGGAGGACAGCTTTGTCCAGTATAGGGAACGCAAAGGAAGAAATGTAATAATTTATTGGAGTGTAGTTTACACTCATTCAGACGTGATTACTCTGTCCAAAACCTTGACATACTTGATGTGCTTAATTTCACTTCCTCGGTACAATAGAAGCAATTAATTCAATGCAAATGTGCCAAGTGAGTCAAAATTAACATTACTTTTCAGTACAGTTGATTTCAGTGTATTTTCAGTTTGCAGGTATATTCTATCCAGTTCTTCTATAATATTATGTATATTTTTTATATGGATGCTCTTGTATGAATATGCCTTTTTCATTAGCATTAGGACGTGACCTTTTTCTTCCTCATTTGGACTCTTTCAAGAACAATTGTTAGTGTGTATTACCTCAGTGTACTTCAGGTCAGTGGCTTCATGACAATGTACATGTTTCAATGCCTTCTTCCTCTTTACACCTTTTGTTCACTGATTATGCATGAAAAAATGTACTGGTGAGATTGTTTTGACCAATCCACTCATTACAGCATGAATCACCTTGAATGGACCTTGGGTGTGTTTTCAAAGAGGCCAAACAGAACAGAACCCACATTATCCCAACTTCACGCCTCTGAGGATACAGAACAGAGCAGAACTGCAGAAGCCAAGGCAGCGTCTTTCAGGTTAAGGGAAGATAGACCTGTTGCAAAATGTGTACTGTTAAATTATGTGTTTGCACATTGTAGAGAATAATACGAATGTTGCCAAGCTGTCCAAAATGCTGTCGCACCTTTTCATCTTCAAGCCCATTGTGAAATAAGATGTATGTGATTGTACTGTTATTATGCCTTACTGCTGTAGTTTACTTCTCAAATTTGCCTTTCAGTTTAAATGCACTATGGCCACGATACAGTTAAAATATAAAAATGCATCCAAGAGCACACAATAGTTTTGATTTCATTGTTAAAAGAAATGTAAAGATGAATAAACGTTTTGACTAAAACACACTTGTTTCTTTCTGCTTATTGCATTGACTTTCTGAATCAATCATCTATATAGCGCATACTCTAATGAGAACAATTTCTTAGTCAAAGAAAAAAGTAGTTTCTAACACTTCATGCATTGCAATTTCTTAATGGATATTGATTCCAATCGTACTTTAAGCAAAAAGTATCTTCGCACAACATTGCATGAGATGCTATATTATACTGTTTTCTACATCTGTGGTTGTGTTCTACTTCTGTATTTGGGTTCATCCATAAGGCAGAATTTGGGCATGAGTTGGTAGGCACTAGCCAGGTGGGGGCTAACTGGTGGCGCTGGCACATGTGTTGTGTTATGGTGTGGGGGGGAGGTGAGGTGAGGGGGCATTGGGCCCAGACAGCAGAGAAATGGGGTCAATGGACACTCACCATCCCCTGCCATTATGCCATAATCCTGCCACGCTTTTCTGGAAAAACTGAATAGCACTAGAATCACTGACTCAATTTTTGGATCTCATTTTCATGACAGAGCGATTGTTTGCCCTCTGCCTCCACTGTTGCTGTTTATAAAAGTGGGACGGCGGGTATATAAAAGGGACTGGTGAGGGGCCACTCAGGCATCGAGACCTCAGGGGGACCACCACCACTTAACATCAAGTCCAGCCTACATACTATGTCCAAGATGGGCAGGGTGAGTAAGAGAAAGTGAGACTGGCATTGAGACTAACTCCGGTAGCATCATGGAAGGTATTGTGTGGTAGGTATGGTGTGATACAGTTGACAAGGACAATAACATTGCCTGAGGGTTAAGTGATTATATGCCTTGGACCTAAAACGTTCAACTCCATCCTGGGAAAAACAAAATCGGAAACCTAGATTTTGTGCTGAAGCTACATTCATTTTGGTTTACAGGAGAAGAGCTGCCATTCAAATCTACAATTTAAAAGCTAACTACTGATTGATGGAGACATGGCAAGATATAGAGAGTGAAACGAGAGATGACTGGACAGTCCAGTTCTGCTGTCTGTGGTACCAGGTGTCGAGGGCTTGAGTCAGCTGGAAATTGAAGCTGCACTGACCATTGAGGCATTCAGAAAGTACTGCCAACAGAATACTTCATAGGACTTCACACATTTCAGAAATTTTGGAATGATAAAACGTAGCATACCGTCCAACCGACACACTGATAGGAGACATCAGCAGTCATTTTGAATGCTGAGCCACCTGTTAGAGAGTCTGTGACACAGAATGTGAAATAATCTGGCCAAGAGTGAAGAGCGGCATTTGGTGTCCCCCAGATTGTCTTCTACGAGGATAAGAACTTCCAGGGCCGTCGTTATGAGTGTGACAGCGACTGCTCAGACTTCCACGCCTACCTGAGCCGCTGCAACTCCATCCGGGTGGAGAGTGGGGCCTGGGTGGTGTATGAGAGGCCCAACTACATGGGCTACCAATACGTCCTGACCAGGGGGGAGTACCCAGAATACCTGCGCTGGATGGGCCTCAACGACCGCCTCAGCTCCTGCAAGATGATCCACTTTGTAAGTCAGCCATTGTGCCTTCTTGTCTCCAGTGTCTAGTGGTTTCAACTCAAAGTCTGACAACTTTCATTCAGATCTCATCATGTACAAACTCGACTCCTAGTTGGGTCTGTATCTTTCCTCAGTGTCCAGAAACGTTTGGTGCTACAAGTAGAGCCACATAACACCAGCTGACAGAAGTATAGGCATGGTGTACAGCCATGGTGTTGATGCTACTGGTGACTGCAGGGCTTTGTCAATGGAGATCAATAATACGGTCATTCTATCTGTATGATCAGGCTATGCTGCAGCTCACATTTGACCCACTACCAGGGGGCAGATTTCATACAAAAATCTATCTAGTTTGTACTAGCTATGTGTACCAGTAAGCTAACACAACTTGGGGTCATAGATCTAGTCAGTGATCTGTGGTAGACCGTGTCAGATACAACTGGGCACTAAATCTGTAAAAGGAATCATTTCTGCATTACATGTACATTATGATCAATGTACATGTGCTAAAAACATCTTTCCCCGTTTTGTTGGATGTGAATCTCATCTCCCTATATATCCCCCCTTCCCCCTTTCTCTTACCCCACATCCCCTCCCCTTTCTTTCCCAACCCCCTGCATTAACCTCTCCCCTCCACCTTTCCTCTCCCACACTCGCCATCCTGCCACCTCTCCACCCATCTCCCGACATTAACGGCCAATCACTCACTCAACTCCCCCATCACTGCCAACTTCCTTGCAATCCCCCGTCCTAAATCCAAACCCTCTACCATCTCCCATGCTTCTCCCCGCCTCCCAGGCCAGTGGGACCCAGTACAAGATGCAGCTGTATGAGAAGGCAGATTTCGGGGGCCAGGCCTACGAGGCCACGGAGGACTGCCCCTCACTTCTGGAGAAGTTCCGCTGGAGGGAGGTCTACTCCTGTAAGGTCTTTGATGGCTGGTGGGTCTTCTACGAGCACCCCAACTACCGCGGACGCCAGTACTTCCTGGAAAAGGGGGAATACCGCAAGCCCGGTGACTGGGGCGCTGTCAGCCCAGCAGTCCAATCCTTTAGGCGCTTCACTGAGTGATTCACCCTCCATTCAACCAAGTCCCAATACAAACAGACCCACTATGATCTATGACAGGGCTTGATGAGTATCTAATATCTAATATTATATATATATAACATTCATTGAATTGAGGTCTCACTTGAAATAAAAACCTGTCTGGTAAACAGAATAAGACTTTTCTTTGGATTTTCTGTGTGATGCATCAGTCGGTTAATGTGTGTGCATGGGTCAAGCATATTTGAATTAACATTAGTAATTGCTTGATGGAAGTTACAAGAAGCAATCCCCTTCTGTAGGATTGAATCATTCACCATTAAGGGCATGAATACAATTACACTATCATTTGGAGCTCTTCTTTGAGCATATCAGACCTGAGCCAAACTCTCAAATAATCCAAGTTTATTTGCTTAACTCTGTCTGGGATGCCTGTCGGTTGGAGTTTGGAAGGATAATACTGCTGTTTTTGCTCGTGTCAATAATCCCAAATTACCCCGTCTGGCCCTGACAGCTCAGTCGGTAGAGCATGAGACTCTCAGTCTCGGAGTCGTGGGTTTGATCCCCCACCCCCATAATCCATCACAGTAAACATGAAGCCTTAATTTGGTTTTGTCAAAGTCTGTTTTATTATTATTTCATTGTGCCTGAGATGAGTGTTTTCATATCAGTGCTACATTACGCTCTGCTTACTGTCAGTCACCTGATATCTACAGGAAGAAAAGAAAGTCTCCGCCAGGAAATAATCCCTCAAAAACGTTTGTTTTTGACAACCATATCTTCTTATTTGGGGCATCTTTGTTAACCGGGACAGCAGTTAATTTCAAGCTAGGTTTGAAACTGTAAAGATTGTATTTTAAAAATGAGTAAATGGTAAAAAAAATCTTACATACGGCATGCCTTGGGGGAAATGTAAACTAGACACAGACAGTAGTAAATGGGCTATAACTCATATTGACACCAGTATTCCCATTTAGGTCCATTGTTGCAAGCCTGGTGAAACTGAAAGTCTCAGAGAAACACAGGCCTCTTTATCCCAGTACAGGTCTGAGGTCCACAGTGACAGGCTGAGGGTTGAGGTGAGTCCCAAAGGAGAAACAGTTTCCTCCCCCACCTATTAGGAGCATCACTGGTTCTTCTGGGTCTGTCAGCTCAGCGCAGAAGGAGTGGAGCATCAGAGGCCAGGGCACTGAGGTCTACGGATGACAAAACATTCAGTATCAACTCAAATGTCTAATGGTGCCGTCACCAGGCTGCATGTAGGTATTTGACTGCTGTACTGGATAGTAAGCAGTAGTGAATCTCACTGAAGAGTTTCTGTGCCAATGTTAACTCACTGTGTCAAGAGTGAACTCCACACTGCTCCCAGTGGTCAGGTCTATCACGGTAACACCCGGTACACCCTCTGAATGCAGCCAAACTCCACCCACCACAACCATCCTTTCACCAATCACATGGGCAGAATGGGAGTACCTGAGGGAAGAGTACAGAATATTAGCTGTTATTGCTTTTTGGTTTACATTACATTTATTTGGTGGAGGGTTTCTTGGGGGTGTTGCTGTACTTGAACTTTTAAGTAGAACAACATTTTTTTATGGGCTCTGAGTAGCTCCAGACCTGGGAATAGGAGGGGGTTGGACCTCTAGTCTTGCCCAGTGGAAGCCTCTGTCTGTGGGCCTTAGCACTGCTGTGTCTCCCAGTGGCACTCCTCCTCTCCCCAGTCCTCCAAACACCACCACCCCTCCCTGGTATGAGCATGCCGAGTGGGAGAGACGGGCCTCAGGTGCTGTGCCCTCTACTGGGATCTGGAAAGATACACTCACACACTGACTACAGTTGCAGAGAGAGACGACTATGACAACATCTTTTAAGTGCCGTCATTGTGACGGTGAAATAATAAACCTTTCCATGTGAATGATACATGTGTAGGAGCTCAGCACACCTCAGTCCAGTGCTGCTGGTGTAGACACAGGAAGTAGCCGTCACCCAGAACTGCTTGCGATTCGTTCCTGCCACCAAATACAAACAGGAAGTCTTTGCCTGTGGGGAAAATGAGAAAATCAGCTCCTTGGATCCTTTATGTTCACAAACAGTAGAACAGATGTTTCCAGATGTTGATGTGTCTCTGTACATAATGGACTAGGAGTTTTCTTTCAAGCAGGGCTATGAGGTGGAGTGACAACATACAACAAGGGGGTTCTCATTTCAAACTTAAAAAAATTGAGTTCCTGCTTCAGCCCAACCCTCTCACCTCTATGACTGAGCCTGGTTGCACTGTGCCTCCATCTTGGCTGTGGTGAGTCACCCGTACAGGCCATCTCCTTTACACAGAGATGCACTGTGTCCTGTTCCTCAGAGCCAAGGCAATCAGGTGGAGCGCAGCGGTCAACGGTCACTTTGAGCAGGCTTCTGATTGGGTTGAGTGGAGAAGAGCGACCTCCGTATACCACAGCGCCTCCTCCAGGGAGGGAGGTTACAGTGTGGTGCAGCCGAACACCTGGGGGACAAAAACAGAATTAACCCTATGTTCAGACAGGAAGCAGAAAAGTTCAGGTGAATATCTTGACCTAACACCTTTCCACCTCAATTTGTGTTGCAAGTTTGCATTGTATATACTGTACATAGGGTAAGACCAAAAGCTCCTACTGTCAGAAAACAATTGATCAAAAGTAGCAAACCCACTTACCCCACTCTACAGAGGGCTCCACATGTGCACATCTCCAGCCAGCCTGGCCTCTGAGGAGGACTGTAGCTGCCGTGCCCCTGCCTCCTCTGCTGGAGCCTCCAGTGAGCAGGACCTGCCCTGGGCCCAGAAGGCTGGAAGCCATTCCCAGTCCCTCCACACACACCTTCCCTGGCATGGTCATCACGCTCAGGGCCTCCGAGGGGCTAATGGGAGGGATTGGAGATACTGAAACAAATAATGATCACAGTCACAGTCTTTGTAAGGAAATACAGACTTGCAGAGAGAGAGAGAGTGTCTTAAAGACATAAAATGAGTCAAAGTTATAGAAATTAGGAAAAGAAGGGACAGTGGTTTACATAAGGATTAGATATAGTGATACCTGGAGGGTGTGTGAGTAAAGCCTGTGTGGTCAGAAAGCCTCGAGATGCAGTGAGGATAAAGTAGTGGGTACATTTCTGGTGCCACTCCTGGGGGAGGACAGATATACAGATTCTGAAGGACCATACAGAAAAGCACCAATAATATAAACTATTAAGTGATTTTTAAAATGGTGCGCTATAGAGAACAGCCACAATCCCACAAAATAGGAAGCAAAATAAGAATAGGATGCAGATGCAATCCAACAGCTCACCTCGTACTCATCAAAGGGTTCCAGACTCTCCACTCTGCGTCTCTCCTCCTCAGGGACCAGGCCCAGGTAGAAGTCGTTCATATCCAGACACACACACTGCTCCCAGCCCTGAACACAACACAGGGGGGATACCATGACTCATTCTGACTGAACATTGGAGCACGCTTAAAACAGATTCTGAGATATCATCGTTTTCATATTCCCTGAGTAATGTATGTATCCTATTGGGTATAATACCTGATTAAAGTGGGTACACATGCTCTAAAAACACTACGAGATGCAATAAGAAGTGTGCGTTGTCCCACTTCTACAGTCTGTATACTTGCCTTGTCCAGGAACCTGTGTCTCTGTGCAGCAGCGTCTGGGTATTGTCGAAGAGCGTGTAGAGTTGAGTTCAGTTTCATGAAGTGAGCCTGCATGATCTGGCCAAAGGGGTCATGGGGATGGATCTGCTCGTACATTACGAAGAGCGATTGCGGCAGGAGCTTCGCTGCCCAGGCAATGACAGCATCCGACCTGGGTAGCACACAAGATGCAATTGCTGCCGTGCCATCATTACGAACACAAGCACTCACATTAGGGCTGCACGATTATGGCTAAAATGATAAAAAGAAATTGTGTGGCCTTCTTGAATATTCCAACAACTATTTCTAATTTCTATTTCAACTATAAATATTTCTACTACTTCCATGGACATTCTAAACAAAATTTTTTTTTTTTTTTAAATATTGACAGTATGCCAATATCCTACAACTATTAACTGTGCAATTTAAAATCAATATATATGAATATACACAATTAATTGTGAGGCCTGAACTCACATATTTGGACACAAACAGGGTGATCTGGTTATCTCCACCCCTTACCATTGTGTCTCCATGTAAGTAAGCACAACTTCAGACAGAAGTAGGGTGGGGGCAGCCCAGTCCAGCCCAGCCCCATCTAGAGCCTCTTTCACCTGGGACTCCTCTCTGATATCCACCCCTAGCAGAAGGTACTGACCACTACACACATACACAGGGCCTGGAGTCACACAGGCAGACATGTGAAACATAACTGGTGGATATGAGACATGTAGTCCAAACAAACGTATAAACACAATTGAAACAGATTTGTGTTGTGGGTAGATGACATGGCTAACCTGTGAGAGAAGACAAATAGGAGTCTAACTTTCCCCTCAGTGTAATGTTGGCACTGATCAGGGCAGCCTTGCGTTGGGCGACATCAGGGAAATCCATCTCAAACACCATAGCTCTATCAAGAAGTCCCTCCGCATGTAGGCGAAAATACAAAGAATCGAAGCCTGCCCCCAAAGACAAAATCTAGAAAAAAAAGAAAAATAATGACAGGGAGCCAGACAAAGAAAAGCACAGGAGGAAGAGGTATGAAATGCACAGTCCTTATGCACATCCTCTACGTAAAATACTGTTGGATGATTCACTGTTAACTTGTACTAACAGTCTAATACATACCTGTCTCCTGGAGCAGTTTTCAGTAACCTGTAGAAACCTCCTGACACAGTGATCCACAGCTCTCCAGCGCACGTAGTAGCCCCTAAAGCACGCACAAATACTCAAGACCTTCATGTAAACAACACCTTATTATTATATACAGTATCTGGCAGAACCTTTTATCCGAAGTGTCTTACAGTACCATGAGTGTATAAATTTGCCACATTATACTTTCCCACCTCATTGTATTCCACATTGTGGGTGTGCAGGTGAATAAAAGGGCAGTAAGGATTGCTGGTGGGATTGACCCCTCACCAGTCTTTATGGGAAATGACAGAAAGTTATCTACTGTGTGTCCTGCACTGTCCTCTTGCACTGTACACGAGATCCAGTTGAGTTGTCCCTGTACCATGTGTGTTAAAGTAGCTGGTGAATAAAGTGATTGTGATTCTGATCATTAACTATTGTATGCAACGAGCTATAACCTGTTGATGAGTGGGGATCTCCTGGCCACTTTGCAGACAAAGTGTTGGAGGAAGGGCATCCTGGAAGTAGCCTTGTGCTGCAGCAGACACCTTGCTAACCACGCTGCTGTCGTTGGTTCCCTGTACCTGGGTCAGACACAGCAAAGCACAGAATCATTATAATGTCTTCAGTTTTCAGACACTTCCGTTTATACCTTTAGCTTACAAACATGTCAGGTTTAGTAATGTGGTAAAATTGGTTTAAGGCTGAATATTCAACAGATATTCGGGTCCGCTCATCAGTTTCTTTAGCAGTTGGTTAGGGAGGGAGGGATCAATGGAGGGACAGATAGAGGGATGGATGGATAGATAGATAGATAGATAGATAGATAAATAGATAGATAGATCCCTAACGACCGCTATAGAAGGTTCAATAAAGGTCAATAAAGTAATTGCATAGTTGTACATAAACTTCAAATTCAATAGCTTCTCAACCATATGACAAAACACCCCACAAAAACAAGTCATTGTGTTACAATAATAGAGATACACCATGCACAACTAATGTTTGTCTCAATAAGTGTTTATTTTATTTGTTGAAATGCTGAAAATATATATGAACTACCTTGTTTATGTTTACTAGCAATGGCCACATCATGCCATTTGATTTTCTAAAAATGTTGAAAATATTTTATATTAAATATTTTTCTTTCAATAGCTTCCAAATCACATGTGCTAGTAAACATAAACAAGGTAGTTTGGTGTCTTTGGGTCATGTGACTTGGAAGAAAGAAAATCTATTATCTAAAATTATTATTATTTTTATTAAAATATTCATATAAAATATGTTCAAATTTTCAACAAATAAAATAAGCACTTATTGGGACACGGTGTGCACGATAGCTCTAATATTGTAACACAATTATCTGTTTTTGTGATTTTTTTGTCATATGGTTGAGAAGTTATGGTATTGGATTTTAACTTGATGTACATCTATGCAATTACTTTATTGACGATCCCTACTGAGGAGCGGAGATATCCACTAAGCTTCACGGCAGCGAGCACTCATTTCGCTGGTGAAACCAATTTTACCGCGGTAAGTTTAGTCAATTATGAGAGTCCAAGTAGATGAAGAAATGAGTCCTTACCGCGGTGTCCCTCCCCTGCTTTCTTCTTGTTTCTGTTTGTGGTTGGCATAACGTTAGCTGTCACATCGCTTCACCAGTAAATTCCAACAAATACTAATATTAAATGCAATACATCACTTAGCAAAACAATTCAAACAATCATTCACATTGTAAAGACTTCCGGGTGACTGCAGGTCATGTCTGTGCTCGTACGCCCCTTGGCGGCTCGGATGTCAAGGCAAATAGCCCTTAAATCAACCACATAATGTAGTTTCTGCATGGATTATAAATTCCACATACGATTGTTTAAAATTATTAGTTTATACAGTAATATGTGCGAATAAATAGGCTCTCAATTGCGCACAAACATGCGCAAGATTATGATCGTCAGATTATGATCGTGATTAATTGTATGAACTAATATATAAAACTTACGTCTCAGGAAAGAAAAATATAATAACAATAACACACAATTTTCAAAGCGATGCGTTTACTAGACATTTAAGCATGTGAGCGGTGTCACTGTAGATTGTTGAGGAATGCGGCTCTAGAGAATTCAGAGATTTGACAATGCGACACTCACTGCGCCTGCGCCAATTTACAGGAAGCGTTAACGTTTCTCTCACCAGCTGATAGCCAAATTGTCAACACTGAAGCCTCCGTGATCTCCGCTGCTGAAACGACGACATTGCCCTGGGTAAATATCTTAGTTGTATCGAAACAGTAGGTTTACGTTAGTTAAATGTAAAGGTAGTAATATCATATTGTACGGGGCGTCGAACCATAAAGCTTTGACTCAATTTTGTCTCATCCGACGTGACTGGACGGAGCGGAGTCCATTTAGCACACCACCAGTAACGTTAAATGAAGTTGGTGGTAACATTACATTACTGTGTAGGTGACAGTAGTTAGGTGCCTAAATGCCAAGTGCCCTCTAACCAATCACCTAAAAATATAACGTTTAAATGTAAGAAATGTTCTCTATGAGGTTGGAGACAGCAATGTTAAATGTAGCATCCCTGATAAACTCTTATCTTCACATTGTATGTGACCCAGCTGGGACATAGAATAGACATTCAAGACTGGTAAATGTTAAGCAATGGCACTTGATTATTGTCTCTCCTTGATTTATTAAAAATGTTCTGCCCCTCCTTATATAATCATAGGTAGGCCATACAAAACCATAGGGGGTGATTGATATTGTGACAAAGAGAGATGAGATGTAATAAAAGGCTTTTGGCACTGAGAAAATATTGCGCTAAAACAGACCCCAGGCCCTCATCAAACCTTTTGATTTTTCATTTCACATAGATAAAACAAGGAAACAGTAGTAGAAGAAATCCTTGCTGGGACTTGACTACACTGAGAGGCAACGTAAGCGACTGATATCCCAGAAGCTCCCGTCCCCACTTCAGGGAGGAGGCCTAGTCCCCCTGCCATCTCCTAGTCGGGTCGGTATGAGCTCCAGAGGGAGTGGAGGCCGCTCCAACGGTACACTACCACAGACCAAGATCTGCCAGTTCAAACTGGTGCTGCTGGGAGACATGGCCGTGGGCAAGTCCAGCCTGGTGCTGCGGTTCGTCAAGGGACAGTTTGATGAGTTCCAGGAGACAACCATCGGAGGTGAGGGGGATGTGTATGTGTGTGTGTGTGTGTGGATGGCAGTGAGGCAGGATGGGGGGGATCATAAGGTTGTATCTCAATGTTGATCAGGTGATCAAAAGGGTACAAGGAGAAGGAGGGGCTGTAATGAAGGAAATCTTGGGGAAGGGGTGAGTGGATGAAGATCTGAAGGAGGCTTGTAGCCTTGTGGAGTAACCTGTCCTAATTTCCCCTTTTCTAGCTGCATTCCTGGCGCAGTCTGTGTGTCTAGACGACACCACAGTAAAGTTTGAGATCTGGGACACAGCAGGACAAGAGCGATACCATAGCCTGGCACCCATGTACTACCGTGGGGCTCAGGCCGCTATTGTGGTCTTCGACATCACCAAACCGGTATGGTTTAAACAGATGAATTTATGGAGCCTATTAGTTAGGTGTTTATATCAACAGCATCTGATGTTCTACACTGTGCACAGGATGGTCAAGAGTTTGCATAAAAAAAACATATTGATGTATACTGCATGCACAACATCCTTGACCTCTATTAAACCAGATAGCATTCCCTCCCTCTACTTGTGTGTTCACATTTTATCTTATCTTGGACCTGTGTTTGTGCAGGAGACATTTGAGAGAGCCAAGGCTTGGGTGAAGGAGCTGCAGAGACAGGCCAGCCCTAACATTGTTATTGCCCTGGCTGGGAACAAGGCTGACCTGGCAGAGAAGAGACTAGTAGAGTATGAGGTAATGCACTCTTCTCCAACCACTGCAGAGCTAGGCTTGTGCTCCAAATTCTTCACTTTTCTCCTTAGCCCAATGACACCCACACATGCCTATTATCACAGAAGATTTGTTTTCAATCCAGTTTCTGTAAAGGGGATTAACTGACCAAAAAATGTCTGTGTGTTGTATGGTAAAGGAAGCTCAGACCTACGCTGAAGACACTGGCTTGCTCTTCATGGAGACTTCTGCCAAGACAGCCATGAACGTCAATGAACTCTTCCTGGCCATTGGTGAGTCTGCACTCATTCGCTATTTATATGTGAGCAAATGGCACAAGGGTTTAATTGGAATTAGATCTTACATTAGAAGAAACTAGTCTAGTTAAAGGGGCATTAAGTAATAGATGATTTTTATCAACCTCTATCTGTGATCAAAGAATTGCAACATTGAAAATGGGTTTTTAAAGCCAGCAAGGTATATAATGGGTATTTTGTGCTAGGGGACAGTAAAATCTTACTTAATGCACCTTTTTAAGCTGAAGGCTAGGACTAATTCTTAGAGAGTATTGTTACTGTTGACCTGCTAAGACACAACAGCCTGTCATGTCAGTATAATTGAAATGTCAAAAATATTTCACTTCCTCCTCCTCCTAGCAAAAAAGATGCCAAAAACAGACACCCAGAACCCTACACACGCAGCGCGGCACAGGGGAGTCAACCTCCAGGACCCCGATGCCCACTCTACCAGAGCCTGCTGCGGTGGAAACTAGACTCCCCCCACCCCCCCTCCGCAACACTACCACAGTCCTTCAACCATCCCGTCTCCTTCAACCAACCTGCAGGGCTGGGCCAGGCACGCGGAGACCCAGCCTTCACTCACCCCCTTACCCCTCCAAACCCCCCACCTGTCCTCCAGTCCACCCAGACAGATGGCCTGGGAGAGAAATTCAAAGTTAGAAGAGAGAGAGAGAGAGGACAAAGACGGCACCTTTTTGTATGTCTCCTCACCGGCCGAGAGATTCTTCATAAAATAAATTACAATGAGCGGTATGGCAAAGGCTGAAATGGAGAGGAGGAAAAAGAAGAATGTGGAAGAAAGAGTGACAGACCTGGTCTAGTATTTAGCACTAATCGTGAATTATTGTTTCTTGTCTCTCTCTGCCTTGAGTCATTTCAGTCACAGTCGTGTTTGATTGTGTAAGGAGGCACAACACTGTCTGCAGCGCGCACACACACGCTTGTGAGTGGCCCAGAAATAAAAGAAAGGGCCATGGCATTTGGAAGATGAGCAAAACAAAAGAAGCCATTGGGATTCCCAGTCTGGCCGTTTTCTTCTTCTCTGTCAAAGCTTGCACCTGTTACTCTGCATTGCCCCTCCCTCTTCCTGAATGTGCATCACCACCTGCTGTGAATAATGCCACACGTTGTACCTCTGGAATGATCCCGTAACTCCTAATCCGTCTCTTACCTGCCTAAACTCTGTTTCACCGACACTATCAGACCCACACCAGATAAGACCCATGTTAGAGGGCACAGTTGACCCAACATAAGTATATATGTATTTATTTAATTTATTGTCAGATGTTTTGGTTTCTCTGAGTGCTGGGAGTGACCCTGACAGACCGGTTTGGTCTGTACCACACTTCCCCCTCCCTCTCTACTGGTCCAGATGGTTTCAAAGTACACACAAACAATGTGTGAGGCCAGTTTAAACCTAACTTTTACATAGCTGTTAGAATACGTTCTTTGACTAGATTCCTTGTCCACACAAGATGACTTAGACCAATTTACCTTAATTGCATATTCCTTAGATTCAAGCATTCAGCCCCGTACAAATATTAACAGGTTAGAATGGAAGGTTAGCCGTTTCCCCTGGAGCAGTTTGGGTTTCTGTGCCTTGCTCAAGAGCTCATACGGAGTGATGGTTGGCCTCACAGGCTCTCTTGATAGCAACAATATAGGCTAGATATGGAATGTACCTGGTCCCACGACTAATATAGCTACGGTATAAACTGGACTCTTAGGTTTAGCCAATAGCACATCGGTACCGCATTGCTTGAACCGAAACAAGAAACAACACAATTCAGTCCCTCTTTTGAATAAATATTGAAGTTACAATCAGTGATGTGGGCGCTAATTGGTGCACCACCTCCATTTAAATCTGGCCATGCCCTGGTGGACAATTGATTCTTTAGGGCCACTTTCCTTGACCTTTTTAAGGTTCATATCCTCATGACCAGTGTTAAGACAATGGAAAGAAGACAGAATGTGAGGAGACTTGTCGAAGACCTCCCTGCCCCGTAGGAGACCATATGGTAGCACTCAGCCCATCTTGTGTTTAATGTGCCCCTCATCTGTCCAGTGTCTTAAGGCTAAGTTGTTGGTGAAAATGAAAACATTGCAATCTTTAATGTTTTTAATGATAAATATGACTTGATATGATGCTCTTGAAACATTTGTGTGCTTGGTTGCTGTCCAAGGCTTGGCTGAAGAAAATAAGGAAGAGATTGATGAAAATACAAAAAACAGAAGTGCCTATTCCCAGTTTGTTTTCTGTGAATCATGGTTGGGGCTTTCTTAGGGTGTGTGTCCAATAGGCAAAGCGCAAGAAAACCATTTCCCTAACATTGGCTTACACTATTAACCAATAACACCCTGTCATTAGGCTATCTTGGCTCTTTGTATGGTTGTTAAGAGCACTTGTCAAATACACTGTATGTTATGTATTGTCTAATTTTAATGAAAGCATATGTTGTTGATTTTACCAGAGCACACCTGTAAACCTGGAATGAATCGTTTAAAGACTAATCAATGTTATAAATCTGTTTGATTTAAACAAATGGTGGTGTCCTGGAAAATCCTTGTTCAGCTTTATTTTCAGATTCACGGCCATGCATATTAGACATTATACAAGAAATGTGCTAAATTTGTTCTAATGGTCACAAAATGGGATTGGCATATGAAGATCAATGCCATTTTTGACTAATAGCTCAAATTGTTTTTTTTTTTCCAACAGGACACCTACAATCAGGTCATCATGTAAAATTGTTTAGAATAATTAATAGCATTCACTCATTAACTCTTCATTAATCACAAGTAAGTTCAGTGTCACGTGCAAATAATATGACAAAGTTCATTGAGTGTAAATGGACTCAATTTCCCATCAGCACCTCTGTAAAGTGTTGTTCAATAAAGCTGTGTATGGCGCCATGAGCGCAGAATGCTGAATGCTTCTCTTTCAGTCGCCTAATCTCAGGTGGTAAAAGACTTTAACCATTCACACAGAGACATAGTGAACAAAGACCATTGTATAGCCAACAGCTGTACAATGCTCTGTATTCACCATGTGGCTTGTCAACTCAATTCAGTGTAAAACAGGATATTTTCAGAAATCCATCGTTTTTAATCATTGCTAATTTTGAAATGACTATTTACAGCAAAAGGTGAAATCATACAACTTAAAAATTCATTTTAAACACAGGACTCAAAAAACCCTTTCTTAAAACATCTTTTGGTATGATAAAACATGACTGATTAAAAATCATTGCCTCTTTCTGTAGAAACTGAGTCCAGAACCAACTACATCGCTTTAACTTTAACTTTGGTCTACAGGTCAGTATTATTGTATTGTATAAAAGGCAGTACATACATAAACTTAATACTATGTTTTACATAGTATTAGTCCATAGTAATGGACAAATTACATGAAATAGAGGCGCTCCATTTGTCTTATCTAATCCGAACCCCTAATTCTCACTCTCCTCATCCTCTACTGTTGCGTAGATGACCTGGTTCCTGCGTTTGATCCTGGGAGTTCTATCTGTGCTGCCAGTGTCCCCCGTCTCGTCACTGGTACGTTTGGGGATACGGACCACTGGGGCATCCCCTTCCCCACCATTGCCGAGTCCTTCCCTTTCTGCTGAAGGCTGGGACCTAGCTGGGGCTGGGGTAGAGTGGGAGGGAGGAGGCAGATTCATGGGGAAGGAGAGGTGAGCTGGCGAGGCAGATATTGGCTCTGGCAGAACCATACGGCTGGGGGTATGGATCTCACCCTTGTCTCCCCTCACCACTCCCTTTGAATCAGTACCCCTCTTAGCCTCTTCCTTACCCTCTCCTCCCTCTTCTTTCTCTTCCTCCCACTCATCCTCTATTGTAATCTCATCAGGATTATATGAATTTGACAATCCTGACGTGTCTGTTGGATACTCACTGGGTTCATCAATACTCCCTGTACTATGTTCATCATCTTCATCCTCCCCTGTGGCGCTGCCCTGAGCTCTTCCCAGCTCATCACCACCCTGTCCAACCTGGGCATAGATGTCTGTCAGGCCCAAAGTAGCACAGAGCTCAGTAGTCTGGGGGTTGGTGTTGTAGCTGGGGCTGGCATAGGGCTGGGGCTTGGTAGGGTCATAGGCTGGTACAGTCCGGCTGAAGTTGTCTGGAATAGCCAGTTCACCGCTCAGATCCTCCACCACCTCCATCATAGCAGCTTCTGAAGCACTGAAGTCCCACCTGATGGAAACACATATTGTACATGAGAAGCAGCTGTGTCAGTGAATGAGTTAGTGAAAGATAAGTATGTCTGAGTCAATTGCAGAGAGTATGAGAGTGTGAGAGTGAATTAACATGGGCAAAATTGAGCTGGGATTACGCTTAATCCATAATGCCTTTGTGTTGCTGCTAAATGTGTGTCGAATTCTATGCAAGGCTCTCATGGCTCAAACATGTTGAGATGAAACTGGTTAGGCATGACCCAAACCACAAGTCTGACGAATCCATTTGACAACATATTTGAGATTAGCCTACTAGCTAGCTAACATTCCACAATGGAGAGTAACGCTGAGTCTCAGGGCACTTTTGCTACGAAGGGTCTTTTGAAGTGGAGGATTTCTCTCTTCAATGTATCCGCCCATCTCCAGTCGGGGTGTCAACTTTTTAAAACATTTATGCCCACTCAGCTCCTACTACCCCTCTGGGATTTCATCACCGGCCCGGATGGAGCCAGCAGTGCAGCAGAGAGGAAATTTTCAACCGAAGGGGGGCGCAAGACATATTTCTACAAATACATTTTTTGGTGCTGAAAGCAGCCTGCTGAAATTAAATCTGCAGTATTGTTAGGTTTCACAATATAGAATTCATACAAATATATTTACAGAACAAAAAATGTGACTTAATGTTGCATATTTCTTTCAAGTTGATTGGCCTTCGTCCTTCAAGTTTATTGCCCTTCACAGGCAAATTTATTGCCAATTTCTCAAGTCTTCGCCTCAATTCACACCTCTTAGAGCAAAGTCGATTTTTATTGATTTTGCACTGTCTCAAAATTTTGTTTTGTGTTCTGTCTGAACATCAGATTTGTTTGACAGACTATGGTGTGTGCATGTGTACCGTTCATGCAGGCCGTTATTCTGTGGTGGGTTCCACGGGTGAGGGGTGGTCCTCTGTAGACTGTTGGTGGCCTTCAGAATAGCAAGCCACTCTGGATCATACTCCAGACCTCCAGATGAGCCTGGTCTGTCTGGAACCTCCACAATCTGGAACACATGCACATGCCTTCTTGCTTACATCCATCACACCTACACTTGAGTCTAACTAGCACCATGACCAACAGTCAACAGCTCTGAGCCTTTGCATATCCCACTACAACAAGACCTCTCACCTGTAAGAACTCCCTATAGGGCAGACATTTATCCAGGGACAGGAATTTGGTTGTACGTGGGGCATAATTGCCTTTAGCCTATGAGGAAAAGAATATTCAGTTGGTATGAACACTCAAAATTATACATACACACAATATAAAAATATCAGGGCTTAATACTCACAAGAGCAACAACACAACCAGTTACAATACAAGTAGCTCTCACCGGATGCTGCATAAGGGCAGCAAATTTGACATGGAGATGTGCAGAGAACCAGTAGCTGGGCTGGAGGTGGTCTAGGAGCTCTGCAGCAGCAGGACTTCCCAGTGTGTTCGACTCCACCTCCTGACGCAGAAACTTCTTCTTACGCAGCAGCTCCCCCGTGCTTCCGTAGTGGTAGATTCCACGAGGCCAGTCATGGCTCATGAAGATGTCAATGGGCATCTGGATCTGGGTGGAAAGAAGGGAGGAAAAACACATGCATGAATAAATAAATTTTATTTAGATAAATAAGTGGAGGTCAAGTCAGGTCATAAGTCCAGGCAACTATGATATCCACCTGGTTTAGTTTGAAGACCTCAATATTTCGGATGTGATATACGCTTCTCAGAGTCTCAGGGTTGTATGGAGGGAATTCATGGTGACCTGAAAAGGTAAACATCAATTGTTTTCTATACTGTATATTTGTATATAACTAAACCAATCATTCAGAAATAGTAAAGAACTAACAAAACTCACCCTTTCTATAGTCATGTGATTTGAAGATTCCAGATAAACCACCAATTCTAATCCCATTGTAGCGAATGACACCAGCATAACCTGAGGACATATGGTCAGATAAAGTCAGTGAATGGATGGGTGAAAGGGCAGATGAATCACATCCACTGTGCGCTGCTCCCTACCCAGATAGTAAATGTTAGGGGCCACCCAGCCTCCATAAGGCAGCTCCTGCATGTGGTTGGATGCCTCATGATTCCCTCCAATGAAGACGGTCAGGACTGGAGCCTTCTTCTCTCCAGAGTAGTATCTGCAACAGCGACAGTGATGAGAAAATGTGACTTAAATGCTCTTGCTCAAATCTTGCACTTTTAAAATAAACGGGAGAAAATCAGAGAGCAAACTGACTTGTAGAAAGTCTGCATTGTTCTGTATTTGGATGGTACTGCCATGCACTTCATGTCTCCTTCATTTCGCACTGCCTGGAAGTCCCCACAACACAGCAGCAGGTCCACTTTCACCCCTTCCTTGTTCTCCAGAAAGCCAATTGTCTCATAGATCTTGTCCAGCTCACCATGGCAACAGCCTTCTACTGCGATCTTCATGGTGGACAAACAGGTGAGCTGTGGATTCTCAGAGGAATTCACACTCAGAGGATGTGGCAGTACTCAGGACTACCCAGCCACTTGAGTTCGGTTTCTCTGCTCGTCTAGAGGCTGTCAGCCTCCACAGTGAAGCAAACTTAAGGTTAAGTGTCCTTCTACTTTGTAAATGATCTTGGCTTTAATGGAGTCTGAGTGATCTGTATAGAAACGAGTAAAGGGCAAACATTTGAGAGTGGGCATGATGCCTTTCGGCAAATGTGTCAACAGTGATAGGAGAGGCAAATTATCACAAGTTTGTAGTTGCGTAATATACTTAAGTTCTGTTACAATGTACTATTACTCGTATTAGTTTGCAATTGCATTACAGTGCCGAGCATGTAATTTGTGGCTACAGTTTACAAGGTGCCATTCGTATCGTGTGGTAATCACACGAGACAGGCTTTGTGAACCACATTTTCCAACGTTCATGCTAGAACAAAACAAATGTAGCTAGCTAACTAAGTACTCACGACGATGAAAGAATAATTGAGGAAGATGTTTGTCCAGTCTTTCACGCCCGTAACGTTACAAAATATTTCTCAAAATCATGATTATAATAGAAGTCTGCAGAGTCAAAACAAAATGAATTTTCCCACCTTGTCGATCGGCGAAGACGCATGCGCAGTACTTCAGGAACTTGAGTAAAAACATTTTCGATCGGTGGCAGCATATTCTATTACACTCTTGACAGATGCAATACTCTCATTGATATATGTCATTTAATTTAAGTTATTAATATAATATGGATAATGGATTTCGGTTGTTGCATAAAAATATTTGTATTTTAGCTCAAGTTATTTTGTCGAATCAGTCACAGGCAGGTCTCAAATACGTCACATTTATAAACAAAATTTACTTTATTGACAAATCCATTCTCAACCAGAGAGCTCGCTAAGTTACGTTGTTATTTTGGTATATTTCAGCTGCTAATAGTTATAGTCGCGCCCAAAGCGGTGCAATAACTACTCGTCTACGTTTTCAACACTTCTGGAATGTTGCGTGATTTAGCTACATTTACTTTTTAAAGCCACTCACAGCTGCTCTGGGGGGCGGAGTGTCTGGAAAGTGCTGCTCCGATTGGGGCGCTCGACCGGGGGAAGAGAGATGGCGTGCTTGTTGGAGGCCCCTCTCCGCATCAGTGTGCTGTCTGTGAGTCTCATACTCATGCTTTGGAATAGAATTTTCAAATTTACACTGTGTTCACTCTAACATCGAGCGGGTAATATAATTTGATATGCCAAGCTAGCAATTGGCTTAGTTAATGAAGGGTTTTAAGTTGCTTGCTAGCTTGCAAGCTAAGGGCTTTGCAACATGTACCATTAAGGCGGTCCCCCTACGTAGCTGTTAGTGAGAACGTTTTTCATCCCGGGCTTTCCCCGGCGGGTGGAGAAATTACGAATATGTTGTGGAATGCGTGCGATTAACTCATCGACCCACCTCGTCGACGTTCTGGGTGATACAAACCAAACGCACTACGAAGCTGTCAGTGTCGCCTGGAATGAGTTAGCAGCTAGCCAGATTGCAAGTGCTGTCACAATCCCGTTTTGAAAATAGTCAAACACGTTAAGGGAATGTATTATGGAAAATAACTTGCAGTAAGGCCCTTGACCCCATTAATTCCGATCGACAGTAATAAATTGTCCCTTAATATATTTAGGAGTCAATTATAACAGTAAATTGAACGTAAGCTAATTCCAGTTGATGTAGACAGCTAGTGTATATCGTTACAATGTTAATTTAACGCTAGCGAAGTTGGCTCACTACTGTTGACAAGTTTGTGACTGGGTAACGTGAGCTGTGTTAACAGCCCAAAGTCGAGCGGTCAGTGTGTTTGTTATTTTAGCCTGGTGACAGTGGCTGACAGATGTGTATAAGTGGATTCTCAAGGCAAACATCCTCAACAATGTAAAAGTGGAAACGCCCCCACGTCTCTAATGCTGCATGTGTTACTGTTTTTGGTCAAAAACTGGTGCTGTCGTTGCTTGCTAGATAGTATTGATATTCCATGTTTGAACGGAGGTCAGACTGGTAAATGGTAGAACTAATGACCGTTTAATTTCATTTTAGACTCCGTTAGATCATATAGTGCGTTTACATTTTATTGAGCCATGTCTACATTTTGACCATAATCTCAACTGACTGTATACCAACAGTGATACATATCTATGCTAAGCATTGTAGCCAATACATCATTGATCTCTATCACGTTTGCTTGCTAAGCAAAATGGCAGAACAAGTTCAGGTATGTGCTAAACACCTTGTCCAGCACCAGAAGCCAATAGTACCAACTTGTAGTAAACTGGTTGAGAGCAACATCAGTCTGTATGCCTCATCAGAATTAGGTGGAAGGTTCTGGATAAGGCTCCCGATGATATAAACATAAACACAGTTATCAGGTGACACACACGCAGCTACTTAGTGCCATGGACATGCAATAGCTTTTCAAGGGTGCTTTCATGGATGCTACTGTATATGTCAGTGTGAATGACTGTGAGTGTGTTAACCGTGAGTTAAGTCTGTCCTTAAAAAGTCTAAAAATGCCTGAAATTGAATGATCTGAAATCAAGGCTTTAAAAGCAGTTAATTGCAGCCAGTTATGCAGACCTATATTCTGATAGGTCCTGTTTTTTTGTTGTTGTGAAATTGGTCTTCAATTTTATTCAAACTATCATTAAAAAGAACTAAATTTGACTTGCTAAAACATGCGTGTGTGTGTGTGTGTGTGTGTGTGTGCGTGTGTGTGTGTGTGTGTTTCAGGTTACTATACCTGCTCCAGCAAGGCTCGTCCAGTCCGGAGCTGCGGACTGAGTGTGAGTGTGAGTGTGTGCGTGTAAGCTGTGGCCCTCGCTGGAGAGTTAATATGTGTAGGTAAATTGTGTCCCTCATAATTGTGTTGTCTTGTGTCCTGTTCCCATGCAGGAGGTCACTGCCACAAGTCGCCACTATGTTGACCGGCTGTTTGACCCCGACCCACAGAAAGTGCTGCAGGGAGTCATGTAAGTTCAGCAGCACATATTGTAGGTTGTCTTCCTCAATACAGACGGGGAGGGGATATCCAGAAGTGGAATGGCATTATTCCCTTCACTTGCAGGGAATTGACTAATTGACATATGAAGTGCAATTGGTGTGTGTGTGCTGGATAGAGCTTGTTTTGGGGGAAAAAAAGGAACTGATGGTGGTGTTTCTGAGTAGTTGTGTGCTTAGGTGTTTACATGTCTTGGCTGGCTTGCACATGACTATTTCAAAGTGTATTTCACTGTCCAGTGTCTCTCTCTCTCTCTCTCTCTCTCTCTCTCTCTCTCTCTGTCTCTCTCTGCTCTCTCTCTCTCTCTCTGTGTCTCTCTGTCTCTCTGTCTCTCTGTGTCTCTCTGTCTCTCTCTCTCTCTCTCTCTCTCTCTCTCTCTCTCTCTCTGTGTCTCTCTGTCTCTCTCTCTCTCTCTCTCTCTCTGTGTCTCTCTCTCTCTCTCTGTGTCTCTCTGTGTCTCTCTGTCTCTCTCTATCTAGATAGCTAGCTACTGTGGTGACCTGGACTCATTTCACCCATTTCATTTTATTTTTAACCCTGACTCTGCTAGCTCTAGTTACGGCTTGAGCTGCTCCACTAGCAGCTGCCTGACTTGACTGTCTGCTACAGCTGTACTTTTCCACTAGCCTCATTCACCTGCTATTTGATACCATCTGGGGCACATTCAGAGCAGTGGAAATGTTACATGAAAAAATGATGGTGAATAGAACTGAACAGGTTCATGCTGTGACCTGCTTGATGTATACCTGGTCTGTTCCTATCAGAAAGTTTGACAATGCCTTACCCTACTGACCTTGGTCTTGCTGGTATCTTTATGATGTGTCAGATGATCTAGCCCAGGGTCTCTGCTGTGGTCCACATTATGGCCCATAATGCTCCAAACAGTCTGAGAACTATTAGCCAAAACGAAGGCTTATTTACATCATTAAGAGTTGATCTAGAGTCCAGGTAGCTAAGAATACCATCTTACAAATGATTGGTTGCTGTAACCAACACCGAAAACATTATCAAGGCACACCCCAGCAAATGTTCTGCTTGAAACTCTGGGTGGTGTTGTGATGTTGTTCCTCAAAATAAATGCATCTTTAATGGAAAATAACCTGTGGCTCTGCACTGTTGTTGCTGTGGTTGCTAATGGATAGCCTAGAAGGATCCACTCATCTGTGTCTGTGTGTGTGTGTTTCTGACTTCACAGTGACATGAAGAATGCCGTCATTGGAAACAACAAGCAGAAAGCCAACCTGATTGTCCTGGGAGCCGTGCCCAGGTCTGTCTCTCCCACACCCTTCACTCATTGCTCCTTTCTGCTCTTTTCTTACATCAGTACAACAGTTCACAGGTAGTAGTGATGTGACTTTGGTGGTGCAGAAGATGCTAATGTACAACAAATAAACAAAAAATATATTTTTTTGCAGGTCCTTAAAAAGTCAATCAGTTAAGTCAAATTGATTTACCTGAAATCAAAGTTTTAAAAGCAATTAATTGCAGCCTTTCAAGTCTTAATTACAGTAACAGAGGTCTTACAAAGAGCTCTTTTGCGTGATGTAATATTTTTTCACTTGTTAGCTTATGTTGTGAAATTTGTCTTAAATTTTATTCAAACTACTGTGTGTGCGTGTGTGTGTGTGTGCGTGTCTGTGCGTGTTTGTTCCAGGTTACTATACCTGCTCCAGCAAGGCTCATCGAGTCCGGAGCTGCGGACAGAGTGTGCCGTGGTGCTGGGCAGCTTAGCCATGGGCACTGAGAACAACATCAAGTCCCTGGTGGACTGTCACATCATCCCTGCCCTGCTCCAAGGTCTGAGTGCAATACATGCACGCACACAAAAACACACATTGCAGAAGACGGCATCTCCCATGACTTTGAAAGAAGCAGTCCTAAGCAATACCTGTGGTGTGTGTGTGTGTGTATGTGTTCAGGTCTCTTGTGTCCGGACCTGATCTTCATCGAAGCGTGTCTCCGATGTCTCAGAACAGTCTTCATCAGTCCAGTTACCCCTGTGCAGCTGCTCTACACTGTAAGTGGCCTTGTACACGTGCAGCTCAGAATTTCTGAACCAAAGTGTTTAACAGTGTTGCTTTGTCACTCTGTTTGAGGCTTATTGCATGCCTGTCTCTCTTTGTAGGACCCCACTGTGATCCCCCATCTAATGTCTCTACTGAGCCGCTCACAGAGGACCCAGGAGTACATCACACAGATCTTCTCCCACTGTTGTAAGGTTGGTATTTGCACACAAACACACACAGTGGTTGTGCATCACCCTTATTGCTTGGCTGGGATTCATTGCTGATAGGATGTTGTATGTGTGCTCACTCCAGACCCCAGAGCACCAGACGGTTCTTTTCAACCACGGCGCCATCCAGAACATCGCCCCTCTGCTTATCTCTCCCTCTTATAAGGTAAAATGGTGTGTGTTATGTATGCTATGTATTCTCTGTTAATATGTACCAAGATCTAACCCAGTACTCTATCACTAATCTTTACTTTTTCTTTTGTTGTATGCCTCCCTTTCTCCTTCCAACCCGATCACTCCTCCAGGTCCGGATGCAGGCGTTAAAGTGTTTCTCAGTCCTGGCCTACGAGA
Organism: Hoplostethus atlanticus; assembly: GCA_034670405.1. Lineage (NCBI taxonomy): Eukaryota > Metazoa > Chordata > Actinopteri > Trachichthyiformes > Trachichthyidae > Hoplostethus > Hoplostethus atlanticus. Next base: position 997,438 of record JAXDDX010000024.1, read on the forward strand.
ACACTCAGGTCTCTATGACACTGGTGAATGGTGAGAAACGTCTCTTCTCATCTCTTCTCTTCTCCTGTGTATGATCATCATCTTTTTAACAAGATCTTTTCAATGTATGTGTTGCCAGTGCTGGTGGACGGCGAGCTGCTCTCTCAGGTATTTGTCAGAATGATGCAAAGGGATCAGCCCATTGAAATGCAGCTAACCGCAGCCAAATGGTGAGTGGTCACGATGATTTGTCATTTCTGTTTTTTCAGTTCAGTGTAGACTAGTGTATGCACAAGAAGATAAAAGCCTTTCTGTTGACTGTTGCCAATATTTTTCATACAGTATTTCATATTGTACTACTCCCTCTCTTCGTGTGTGTCTTCCCTTACCTCTCTCCCAGTCTAACCTACATGTGTCGAGCGGGTGCCATCAAGACAGACGACAGCTGCGTAGTCCTAAAGGTCAGGTTTATCGGAGACCTCCTGCATCTGCATCCCATTCATCGGATCATTAAACTCTAATCAAGTTCATGTATGTGACGTGCGTATACTGTTCTGTTTCCCCTCCAGACCCTGCCTTGCCTGGTGCGAATGTGCAGTAAGGAGCGGCTGCTGGAGGAGCGGGTGGAGGGCGCCGAGACCCTGGCTTACCTGATGGAGCCCGACGTGGAGCTGCAGAGGATCGCCAGCACCACCGACCACCTCGTGGCCATGCTGGCCGACTACTTCAAGTATCCCAGCTCCGTCTCCGCCATCACCGACATCAAGAGGGTGGGTCTGTGGATGTGGGTGGGTGTGTGAGTAGGGGAATTAGATTCAAGAAAAGCTGCTGCACTTTGTCACCCCCCCCCTTACATACAAATGGCATACAAATGTGTTTTGTATCCGCATTGTGTCTAGATGTGACGTAGTTGGATTACATTTACATCTGACTTTAAAATGTCCCTTAAAATTCTTCCTTGCTTGTTTGCTTCTTTTTTTGACAAACGTGTTACTATCCGGGATGCTTCATTGAGAGGCCCGTTGAGAGCTAAAATCCTTTGGCTAAACAAGATATCACTCATGCAGTTTGGCAAGCGCTCTACAATATTTTTATTTTCTTTATAGTCTTACTGTCCAGAGAGAGTTATGACACTGAAATTGGCCAATGTTTCCGAATGCTGTAATTTGGTGTCAACGTTTCCAAGCAGCTCATAAAAGTCCAACCAGTGAGCATAATTGTTAATACAGCTATTATATCAAGGAAGGGAGTAAAAGCTGTACTACTGAAGGCTTTTGAAAATGTTCTTGACTTTTATTTTTTACTCAAAGCTTTCATCACTTGTTGACGGTATAAACTGGTTGACATTCTGTCCACTGTGTCTCCTGTGTAGCTGGACCATGACCTAAAGCATGCACACGAGCTGAGACAAGCTGCTTTCAAACTATACGCTTCACTGGGCTCCAACGATGAGGACATCCGCAAGAAGGTGACCTTTGTGTGTGGATGTGTGGGTGTGTGGGTGTGTGTGTAGGTGTGTAGGTGTGTGGGTGTGTGGGTGTGTGGGTATGCTCTCATCCACCTCTCCTTTTTTGTGTCCACAGATCACAGAGACAGAGAACATGATGGACAGGATAGTCAGTGGCCTATCAGAATCCAGCATCAAAGTCCGACTAGCAGCTGTCAGGTATGGTTTGAACCCGCTCTCCACTGCTCCATCCATCCATGCCGTTATGACAGTTTGACTGTGCTTTCTCAAGGGCAAGCGGAGTCAAACTGCTTACCCTGACTGACAAATGACTGCAGTCTCTCTGTATTTCCATTTGAACTATGTGTTTGGTCTGTCTGTTGTTTTGGAGACCTGTAGTCGGCCCTCTCGTCTGCACTGAATACTGATGCTGCACTGACTGAATCTCTGCTGTTTGTGTGTCTGTCTGTGTATGTGTGTCCGTCCAGGTGTCTCCACAGTCTCTCGCGGTCGGTGCAGCAGCTGAGGACGAGTTTCCACGACCACGCAGTGTGGAAACCCCTCATGAAGGTTGGTGGTGTTTCTGGGAGTCAAATGCCTTGACGAAAGCTAAAATATGTGCATACAGCGAAGTGCGTCCTCTGTGATTCTCTGTAGGGGTGGTTGGGTATTATTGTTGGTTGTTTTTGGTTCTTCATCCATTCAGCATTGGTTCAATCACAGGTTGTTGTGATTGGGTTACTTTTATGATAACAGTATTGATTGTTAAATATAATGACTATACTTGTTGAGCCAAATTATTTTGTGAATTGTTTAGTTAATGTACTGCCTGTGGTGGTCCACTCTCAAATCATGAACGGGGCAGCAATAGCCTAGAGGTTAGAGAAATGGGCTTGTGACCAGAAGGTTGCTGGTCCGAATCACTGGAGTAGATGTGAAAAATGGTGGTGAGGAAAGTGAGTGAGTAATGCTCTCTCATCCCTCAATAACCTCATTAACCCACCCCAACTGCTCCAGTGGAGCAGCTCAGTAGCCAGCAGTGGAAGGCTGTGGTTGTACTGTATGGAGATTGTTTGGTGTGTGTGTTACGTATGTTTCAACTAGTAAGATAGCGCTGTATGTTAACTTTGCTGTTGTGTGTAGCTGTTGCAGAACGCCCCAGATGAGGTCCTTGTCATGGCCTCCTCTACACTATGCAACCTGCTGCTGGAGTTCTCACCCAGCAAAGAGGTACACACACTCTACATTTTGTCCATAAGTGCACTAGCACTTTCTAGGTGAAGGGATGAGGTGGAGGTTATCCATGATTGGAGTGACTGAAGCTACACTGACTTACTGTCTATGTGTGTCTCCAGCCCATCCTGGAGTCAGGGGTGATTGAGTTACTATGCAGTCTGACCCAGAGTGACAGCCCTGCACTGAGGGTCAATGGGATCTGGGCCCTGATGGTGAGAATATATACCTGTTCTTTGTCCCACCAGCCTCCTTTTTACACTTTTTCATACTCATTCATCATCAATTCATTCAGCCAGCTATCTTTACATTTGCACACACTGGCTGGTACCACCAGATTGTTTCAGTGTGCACTTATTCTGTGTGTGTGTGTGTGTGTGGTTGTGTATGTAGAACATGGCGTTCCAGGCAGATCAGAAGGTGAAGGTGGAGATTGTTCGGTCTTTGGGTACAGAACAGTTGTTCCGCCTGCTCTCGGACCCCGACACCAACGTGCTGATGAAGACCCTTGGGTTGCTGCGCAATCTGCTGTCAACACGCCCGGTGAGACACACACACCAGAATGATCATGCTGAAAGCATCACTTATATAAATGACACATTGGCATAGGTGCAGATATATTTGTATACTCAAGAACTGCATTGGAAATAATACAAAATAATCAATTTGAAAGTGCAGGATTTCCACTGGTCATGGAATTTCTGGAATATCATGGATTCATGAGCGGTGTATTCCAAACAGGGAATGTCACAATCATTGCATTAGATGGTGTTATTCAGTTGTTATTCTACACAGCAAGCCCAACTGTAGTGGAAACCAGACTGTACCCCTTTACAACTTTTCTGAGCTGAAAAAATGACAACCCAGGAGGGAATAACATTTTTACGTTATGGAAGCACTCTGACTGACTTATGCCATGTCATGGAAAAGCCATGAAATTTTACATCAGGGATACAGTGGGTACTCGATTATTGTAAAATGCATGTACTCTTGTATGTATTAAAAAAACAAATCAACTAAACTCTGACTAACTCTCCATTGTCAGCACATTGACCAGATCATGAGTTCTCATGGGAAGCAGATCATGCAGGCAGTTACCCTCATCCTAGAAGGAGAGCACAGCATAGAGGTCAAAGAACAGGTGAGGCACACTCTCTCACTCATTGGTGTATGAACACGGTTATACATACAGAATTCAACCGTCCAACTGGATCAAAAAGACACATCGCTATACAGGTTGACCATCGGGCCAATGTCCCAAAAGGTTGGAGTAGTGCTTTTCTTCTGTTCAGACAACACAATGTATCACGCTTGTCTATTTGTTAGACTCTGTGCATCCTGGCCAACATCGCCGATGGCAACACAGCCAAGGACCTCATCATGACCAATGACGACATGCTGCAGAAAATCAAATACTACATGGTACAGTCTCTCCTCTAATATAATACTAACTATACTATACAGTCACTCACCCATGCACTCTGTTGACCAAAGTTTGGTGTGGTTAGATGCGGCACTATGTTGTACCTACTGAATCTGCAGCATTTATTTTTTATTATTATTTTATTATTATTTTAGTAGTTAGACATCTTATTGAGCCCATGTGACTTGAGCTTTTGTTCTGCCTCCCTCCTTCTGTCTCTCTTCTCGTCTTCTCTCTTCTCAGGGGCATTCGAATGTGAAACTGCAGCTGGCTGCCACCTTCTGCATCTCCAACCTGATCTGGAACGAGGAGGACGGTAAGGGACACACCGGAGGGGTGGAAAGGGACTGGGCTAGCCTGCGACCGGACGCTGGAGGTGAGAGGAGGAGGATGAGATGTGAGGAAGGCGGAAGGGGACATGACAATTACATAAGGGAAGATTGCTAGTAATCAGTGCTGTGTTGTTAAAGGACATTAAAGGAATAGTTCACTCTAAAATGAAAATTCTGTTATCTACTCACCCACCTCAGTCGAAACTCCATTGAAGTTTGTATGACAACAATGAGCGAAAGAATCTCCTGACCACCACCTCTATTGGCTCACGAGTTGTAAACAGCCTATTTCCTTGTTTGGGTTGCCACATTACACAAGAAGTTAATATTTCCTCTACCCAGATGATAATGTGCATCTGATGACAAAGATAATTAGATAAATATTGGCCTTTTGTCAAGTTGTTTAGAGAAATTTGAAGATCATCATTTTGACTGACATGGGGGAATTATTAGATAATGACAGAATTTTCATTTTGGAGTGCTCCTTTAATTTCCCTCTGTATTTGTATTGTGTTTTGTCAGGTTCTCAGGAGCGCCAGGATAAACTGAGGGAGATGGGCTTTGTGGACATCCTGCACAAACTCACCCAGGCCTCGGACCCCAGCCTCTGTGACAGGTGGGCAATGATAGGGAAACAGATAAACACACACAATTCTCATCATATACTCACTGAACTGTTGAGCAGGACACCAACTCTTCTCTTGTCACACCCATCTCTCCCTCAGGGCAAAGACAGCGATGCAGCAGTACCTAGCGTGACCACAGAGGGGAGAGAGTCCCTTTTGCCAGCCTAACTAACAATCGCCGGGAGGATACCTGCCATTGTTTTTTCATTTCTTTTTATGTTTAATCTCAAGGTTTTGTTTTGTTGCACAACGACACCTTTTTTGAACTGTGGCGGGCCTCTCTTCACCTCTCTCCCCCCTGTGCACCATCACCCCAACCCAGCCTCCCCAGTTTCTCTCACTCCAAACCTCATCTTGGAGACTCTGAGACGATGGTTGTTGTTGGGGAAAACAATGGTTAGGAGGGGGTGTCTTGAGAGTTTCAGTTTTTCATTTTTCCACCGACACAAAGCTGAGGTGAATTTTTTTTTTTTTTTTCTCTTGGACTTGTTGTGAAGATTTTTTTTATGAGCAGCAGCCTGACTAGCGCCACCCTGTGGCCTGGAGGCCTTGGTGCTTTTGGACTCCCAACAGTGGAGACTTGGGTCTCAGAGAACCGGACTAGGAGTTTTGACACAAGGGCCGGGCTGTGGGAGGAAGCTTCTCGGTTTTATTTTGTTAATTATTCATTATTGATATTACTATTAATGTTATTGTTTCAATGCATCACAAGAAAGGACATATTTTGAAAAAAAACAGACTGCTTATTTTGACCTTTTTGGTGTTCAATTTTTTTTTGTGGATACATACCTCGTAAATATATATAAATATAAACATATAAATATATTTTTTGGATTTTTATTCCCCCTCACCTTTTTGTTTTCTTTCACTATCTCTGGTCCTTGATTCTTGGTACAGTAGGGTGAATCCACCACAGTGTCACACGAGTATGTATTTGACTTGAACGAGGTCTATAGAGGTGAATAAGGAAAACATCAGCTGTCATTTCTGTGCCCAGACACACACACACACACACACACGCACACACACACACACACACACACCTGATTCTGTGTGCACTTAGTGTAAGGTCAGCAACCAGTGGAAGCATTTTAGTGTAATGAGACCCTGTCACTTCTGTCCAATATCCTTATAATCCCAATGGGAAATGTGGTTCCCAATCTGATAATGCTTACTCTGACCTGACTACTTCAAATTAGCAAGGTTGCGTGCACAGACTAACACTGGAGAGAAGAGGAACACAGGGTGCATGAATCCTGACACCTCTATAGACTAAAACCTTACGTTAATGGCCTTTTCTGCATTCTCTGCATCCCCAATCTATGTCTGCTTATCAAAAGACACCAGTGAAATTGCCTAAACTCCTAGGTTTCTCTTTGTCTTTTCTCTAATGTGCTTTGACAAGCAGACAAGGACAGAGCGGATGTGAGGAATAAGGAAGAACGATTGAGACTGGCCCCTGGAGGGTAACGCGCTAAGTGGGTCTACCACAGTGGCATAAAATACTACAGTATGTTTCGTCCCTTGGCTGTATGATTTCTTCTCCCCTCAGAATCTTTCTAGACTGTTGTCCCCTGACATTTCAAACCTTGTTGACGCCCTGATGGAATGAATGTCACCATTGAAATATATGCAGAACTGAAAGAAGGACCTCCTCTGTGTTGTGTCTTATTGATCAAACGTTGGAGGCTACGTAATCTGTAGGTGAATTTGCCACTTCTGTTTGAGTCACAGTGCAAAAAGAGAGTGAAACCTTTACTTTTCTGCTGCCAATATTGTTTCAGCTTACAAGTCTGTCTAGAGTGGAGACCGAAGTAGAGGATTATGAGTGGGCTTCAAATTCTCTGTCCTGTGCCCAGAGATAGTCGAGTGGTTAAGTCCCCTGCCTTTGAAGGATGAAATCCCACCAGAGCTGTCTCTCCTGTGCCTCCCGCTCTACTTCCCCACTGTCTAAATAACACACAAAAATATCAAAGTAGCGTGTGCTGACTCTAGGCGTCTCAACAAAGGGCTGCGGTGCAGGTATGTTTCAAACAGACAGACAATGAATTAGAGTTGTGATCAGTACAGGTTGGCAGAGCAGTAAAACAAGGGGAAGTCTATTAGGTAACGGTTTGAAGCTTTTGCCCGGTGGTCCTTGAAAGTAGCACAGGAGTCTGAGGTCTTAGAAAACAACACTTGTTTATTGTTGTACAGTATGTATTCCTGGTAAGGTTTCTGTAACAGTAGTCATTAATAAAATACATCTGAAGCCCAACAGCCTCCAGTAGGGTAGGCAGTTTGTCTCCTCCCACCACGCCTCGGTCCCCAACAGCTCAGAAGCAGGCACATTCCTCATGCAAACAGCTGTGACATGCATTTGATTTAAAACCCTTACATGTACCCAATACACCCCGCCCCATAGGAACCCACGTCCATCAACCTCAATGGACAATCTGCTCAACGGATCCCTATATTTCAGTGTGAAAACGGTCCAGACACCCACCCAAGCCCTCCCCTTGTACCCGTTACAGAAAATAGAAACCAGAAATCTGTCTATATTACAAATAACGTGTGATGAACCCGTCCTGCAAAAGGCAGTACCTTACTGACGAGATAAGGTAGTCCTCAGACCTCTGTGGTGATGCTGCCTGGGTATTGTTTTTAGAGTTAGACTGTTGTACCAGCATTTAGCTCAGTGGTTGAGGAAGGGGTTGCAATGATAATTGTGTGTGTTCAAGGTCTCGTTGATATTTATTTGCGTGTGCTACATAAGAATGGGAAAGGCTACACTGCAATGCATCCAGTTATGGTGTGAGTGTAGTTGGAAAGTAAAGAGACACCCTTTAATCCTCAGCCAAACCCCGCGTCGTCTGACCTCCCAGGTACACAATACATTTCTTCTCAATCGACAAAAATCAATACATAAATAAAGAAATGAGTTCCATTCTACATAAAGGTGCATGCTCTATAGGTGAAGCTGATGGCTTTCTATGTAAGTTGTCAAATGCTTGTCTGTAGCTGATAGGTAAAGGACTACAGGGAAGTCTATGTCTTTAAATGGAGAAGGCACAAATGGTTGAATGGCTAAAGCTTGGGGGTGATATGGGAATTGTCTTTGCTGTACAATCTGATAGGCTGGTAGTAAACAGTCATAGATGGTGATATACAGTGATGCATGTGTGCCGTCTATGACTTATGTGTTCCTCCCCCACCTTTTCCCCTAAATCTAGCCTTGTCTTTGGCACACTAACTCCATCTCTAGCCCAGATGTTTGGCTACGTCCACTGTGGTTCTCCACACTTGAATAGAAACCTTTCTGGTCCTTCACTTTCTTATTTATTGGCTTTGCTTTCAAGGGTAAGGGGAAAGGAAATATGGAGCGTTCTGTCCGAAGTCAGAACACGCTCACATATTTGTGTATGTCTGCAGATTGTGTGTGTGTGTGTGTGTTTTTGTGTGGAAATACGTGTGTATGGACATACTGTATGTCGGTCTCTGAAGAGATGGTTTGATGTCAGTTGAATGTAACAATTTACCTCCATCAGCCTAGTGGCCGATAATAGTACGCCTTTCAACGGGTAGCCCCATTGTTAAAGCCAACAGGGTTTCCAAGCAATGATATGACCGAGACTGAATAAGGAGTTTACATTCCCAGTCCCAGTGAAATGGCTCGGATAATCTGGGTAAACACATGCTTCCTGCTGAGATATTTGTTCACGCCTGCCCTTAGAAGAGGAGGAGGCAGCTGGAACATCTGGAGACATCCATGTTGGGTTAATAGCACTATTCTAACAGAATAGTGCTATTAATGTTCAGTTAGTTGGCAAGAGCCAAATTAGGCTGTGGCTCACAAGATATATGTTGTATGACTCTGAGTCAGTCCCTGTTCGAGTGTCCCGATAGCTGTACAGATTGATAGATGCCATTGGAGAGTTGAAACTGTAAGACAATTTGTGCTGCTGTACTGTGGTTGGGCTGTGTAGAAGAGAAGGGAGTACTCATTCACACTGATGAGTGACAGCTTGGTATCTTATCACAGCCTATCTGTCTTCCTGTCTGTCTGATAAATTGCTCCTTGTATGAATTGGACCTTCTCTCATCTTTCGCCATTGTTTTTTTCATCCCGTCCACTCAGCCATCACTTTCCCTGGCCTGGTGTTCTTTTTCCACCTCTCTTATTACTCTTTCGTACTCTGTCTGTCTAGCTCTGCTCCTTTCACTCTGTGTCACTCGTTCATAGAGCAGGTCCGTCCTCATCAATGAAACTGATGTGCTCCATGGAGGACTTCCCCTCCTCTCCCTCTCCTCCCCTCTCTCCACCCCACTCCTGCATCTCCAGCTCCTGGGGTCGACCACCGGGTCTGGCGTCCCTCTGGCATCGTTGTGAGTTAGACCAGGGGGGAACCTGGGTACATTCCTCCCTTCTCCTCTCCCTGACGGAGTCCAGAGAAAAGGGGAGGGAGATGGTGGAGGGATGGAGGGAAAAGGTGGGAGGTATGAGAGGGATGGAAGGGGAGGGGCATAAAACCTTCAGCCTATGGTCTCTCGGGGAGGAAGTGAGTGATGGGGGAGCTGAGCAGTGGGAGGACGGAGGATGTGGGGTGTCTTGGGAGGGAGTAGGGGGGAGCTGATCTCTGCTAGCATGGCTGCCGGGTTGCGAGTGGTGGGGGCTTTGGCAGGGGGAAAGGGAGGAGGAGGAGGAGGAGGAGGAGAGAGACATGGAGAAGGAGAGAGAAGGCGACGGGGTGTTAGAGGCCAGGGGAGGCTGGTCCTGAAGGGAGGGGAATAATATCCCATTACTGGAAGAAGCATGGAGGATCGGGGATCCCTCCGGGTCTCCTTCCCCAGGCGAAGGAGGGTTGGAGTGGGCAGGGTCCTTGATGCTGCCCCCTGGGGAGTTGGATCGGGGCTGCGACGGTGCTGGAGGAAACGAAGTAGGCCTGTGTAGTGAATGCGGAGTAGGAAGAAGGCATCCAGGCAAGTCTACATCCCCCATGTCTCTACTGTCCAATAGGGAACGGGCCTCAGGTCTCCGATGGAAGCAGGGCGACATCACTAGGCAGGTGCTTGTTGAAAGTTGGCTGGCACTTGTAGGAGGCGAGGTGAAATTTGGCGTCAGGGTCGTCATTATTGGCTGCGGTGCCGCTTGGAGGAGGGGCTTAAGCAGGCATGTCATTTGCTGCAGCTCTTGGCTGAGCTGGGAGACTTGTCTGGAGAGACTGCTCATCTGGATGGCCAAGAGACACGACATAAACAGATAAAGGTCAATCCACATTATATCAATTGATTTATCTTCTGGTAGATAATGGGGTACAAAAATACATAGCCCAGTAACTTGAGACAAAGTGAATCTGTGTTTGTTTAAAGCATAAACTGATACACACTCTCTGCATTTCATGTTTGTGTATCTTGACTTGTGTATCAAGTCAGCACTCACCTGCTCCGTCAATTTAGACACACTCTGCTTGATCTCAGACTGCTCCTGGACCCCTACACACACACACACACACATGAATCCTTTTCACAAACTGTTATTCTGAGAGAGGGTGTGTGTGTGTGTGTGTCTGTGTGTGTGTGTGTGTTACCTGGGTATGGAGAGGGCGGGGCTGCAGATGACAGGCTGGAGCTGTACTCAAACTTCGGTGATGAGATGGAATTGCTCTCTGTTTCAATGCCGTCCACAAATCTAGTCAGACAGGAGGAACAGAGGGATGGAAATTGAGAGAAAAGTGTGAGAAATCAAATGAAAAAGGAGGAGAAGAGCCATGGAGTGCAGTGGAGTTTCTAATATGGCACTGTGGACTCCATCATTTTGTCTTTGGTTTGTAGTAATTGTATTCAAACATAAAAAATCCCACTAACAGCAGATTCTGCTCACACACCACCCCGTCGTGCACATATTGTTATTCATCTCTGCACATGCACAGCATCCGCATACAGTGAAAATATATACATCCTCATCCCCCTGTGGCTTACCAACACTATTTCCTACTAGTTGCCATAGCAGCCAGACACCCCAGTTGGAGTGTTAATTGTGGTCTCTGCAGTTATTCCACTGGCTCTCTGTGTGTGAATGTGTGTGTGTGTGTGTGTGTGTGTGTGTGTGTGTGTGTGTGTCTTTCAGTCTTTCAGATCAGTAGTCATACTAGGCTGCTCCTTATCTGTCAGTGACCTGTGTGTGTGTGTGTGTGTGTGTGTGTGTGTGTGTGTGTGTGTGTGTGTGTGTTGAACTGATCCCCCTAGTCTTTCAGATCAGTAGTCATACTAGGCTGCTCCTTATCTGTCAGTGACCTGTGTGTGTGTGTGTGTGTGTGTTACCTTGGACTGAGTTCAGGGGATGCGCTGCAGAGGCTGACCACCGGTATCTGCAGGGTGGTCGGGCGCAAGTGGTCAGAGGGGGCGCGGAACGGCTTGGGGGGCAGGAGAGGGGAGCGCAGGGGGGAGCTGAGCCCCCTGCCGAGACGCAGCGGGGAGCGAGGAGCACGGGACACCGAGCTCTGCTCCTCATCGCCCTCCTCGTCCTCCCTTATGGACGGCAGCTTCTTCACCAAGCCACCGTTACTCTCCCAGTCCACCTGAGAGAGAGAAAGGAGGAGAAAGGAAAGAGATAGAGAATGACCAAATGTTTGGTGAAAGTCGTACTTGGATGATGACGTGGTTTCTGAACTGATGAGTAGGCTGTTACAAGCCAGGAGATTCAGGCGTCCCTTTAGACTATTGTTGTTGAGACCAGTAGTGCTAGAAAGTGTTTGGTGTAATGTTGTGGACTAGGAGGTGCCTCGATAACCCCAATGACATACCTGCTCACACCCACCCAAGATAACACAGGATCGAGATGGTGAGATAATATCAGCTTCTGCGCTTTGGTGACTACGGTTCAATTTATTGTTGGCTGGTGTAGCGACATCCTCATACCAGCAGGGGGCAGACAAACACAATAGTTCCTCTGAACCAGCGAGTGTTCTTTGTTTGATACAGTGTACATATATCTCTTGGATTCACCATGTGAGGAGACATAAGGCCCAGACTGTGATGTAGACAGCACCACGGTTGTGTTTGGTTCTGGTTGAAGCATGCCTTTACTTGTACAGCAGCTGCTAATCTGTGTGAGTGGACACGTTTCCATTTCACATCTGTGACTTACAACGTAGAGGGAGAAATGCTAGAGAGGAACTAGGAAAAGAAATTTGGGAAAGTTAACTGGTTGAATTCAAATTATTTACCAACTTGTTCCTTATGGTTTGAATGCATAGTAGTTAGTGTTGGTAAAATAAAAGCACGGGACAGCAGTACACTGTGTGAGAATAATATTCTTCTTAGTTCTGATTGTGCAGTTTTGACACATATATATTTCTTCTCTTGCTTTGCTACATTGATTGCTGTGTCTGATTTCACCCCTCCATCACTTTCTTCCCCCATAATCAAGACACACACTCCCCACCCTTACACTTGGCCCTGTTCCCTATGGACTCTGTCCCTGCCCATGAATTTAATAATTTAGGCTGTCCTCGGTGTTGCTGCTGTGTCAATCAGTTTCCAGAAATGAAGAGATGAATAAAAGAGAATTTGTCTGCCATTGTGATGACATGAGAAAATGTGCAACGTGCAGTAAACAATGCTGAAAACACGGTCTGCTAAAAAGACCAACACAAGCGAGCTTGAGAAAAAGATGACGCTTATTTTATTTATCGTAGCAGATCGTCTTGTGTGTGAGTGTGAGTGACTCATGGTTGACACCCTTCTAGCCCTCATCTAGACAGTGCAGTCTCCAACTTGTACTAAACTGTTTGTATTTCGAGCAGTACTCAGGTTCCTACTAATTGAGCGGGTCCCTGACCAAAGGGAACAAAATGTCACAGAGTGATTAACTGTGTGTGTCTGCATATGTACAAGCATGCATATATATGTGTGTGTGTGTGTGTGTGTGTGTGTGTGAAAAACACTGATGTGGGGCTTGACTTGCCTCATTACATTTACTGTGTTTTATAGGAAGCTACTCTTACTGCGATGAGTGATTGCATCTTGCCATTTTGCTATACTGGCTTCAAAAATCACTTCACGTGTTCCCAGCATAGCATGACTGTTACAATGACTAATGAATGTATTTCATATCTCATCATGCGGACAAGCCAACGCCCCATCAATTTTCTTCCTGTTCCCCTGCTCTCTCTCTCTCTCTTTCTCAGACTCGCTCTTTCCCCTATCGTTTTAATCAGTCTCTCTCTCTTTCTTTCTCCATCCCTGCCTGCTCAGCATTCTTTCTTTTTTCTTTCTCATTTCTCTCTACCCTCCTCTCAGCCAACCCCCCCTTTTCCCTCATGCCAGTGCAAGTTATTTTTAGCTCTCTCATTCTAATCTTAGCTCCCAGTGCCGGAGTGGAGGAGTGCTCCGCGATGCAGGGTGTGATATGTGTGCACGTGCTGCATGTCTTTGTGTGCATATGTCCGTGTTTGTGTGTGATAGATTACGTGATAGAGTCATGCTGTATGCAGGAATCTGTAGCTACAACCACACTGGGTTAGGGTGCAGGCAAGTATGTAAGTGGTGCGTGTGCGTGTGCGTGTGCGTGTGCGTGTGTGTGTGTGTGCTTGGCATGAAATCAATGAACAACAGCTTATGGTTGGAGAGAGAGAGAGTGCTTGTGAATACACTTGGGTGCACGCACATGTGTGTGCCTCATGTGTGCAGGTGCAATATGTCAATATGTTACTGCAGACTATTAACATTCTGGTGCAGAGAGGGAACATCACATGAGCATGGGGTACGAAACGTGCCATAACCCTCCCTCTGACTGTAGCGCAGCTCAGTGCACCGAGTTGACTGGTTGCTCTGGCACATTGTGTCGTTTCCCTAAAGGCTCCAGGGTCACGAGAGTCCGTCAGCAGCCTGTGAATCAGCAGGGAGGGACAGTGGCAAGTACAAACACCGCTCAGATGATGGATCCTTTGTTTTTTTATTCTTTTCTGACACCCTCTCCTTCCTTCTCCTTTGCTCAGTACACTTCCTCTACCTCTTCCAAATTTGCCAACCCTTTTTTCTATTCCTTCTCGCCCCTCTTCCTCTTATACTTCTTCTTCTTCCTCTTCATTGTCTTCTCTATCTTCTTCTTCTGTTGTTTTCTTCTACTTCTACGTGTCTCTACTTTTTTGCTGTAAACATCTATCTGTATTCATCCTTTGTATCTTGAAGTATTTGTTTACTGAGCAACGAGGGACTGGATTTCTGCAGGCTTCATTTTTTGGCGGTCTTGGCTTACCGCTTTTGCTATTCTACTCTGCCAACACACTCATACTCACACACACACACACATACATATGCAAGTGCCACACGCACACACTGTGTTGCTTGGGCTGCTGGGACCAGATGGTTTTGCATACACAACCAGGTTGGACATCTGCATCCGAGACCTAAGATATGGGCTGTAGCTCCTACACCTGTCCCTGTGCACCCTTTAGATACTGCTAGAGACACACACTCATGCACACACTTACATATGTGCACACGGTTGCACATACTCGTCTGCACACACACACACTCACCCGCTCACACTCTGCAGTGAGTGTGCCGTGCCCTGGAGACGCAAGTAACATTGCAGCAGAAAATGAGGGAGAGTGCGAGAGCAGAACACAAGATGAGATAGTCGAGGTTCCCCCTCCCCTCTGTCCCTCCTCCTCTCGCCTCCTTTCCCTCCCCCTCCTTCTCGGGCTGGCTGGGCTATTTATATCAAGCAGTATCCAATCTTAGCAGCGGCTGCGGGGGACAGAGCCAGTCAGGGAGAGCCCCTGCCTCCCCCGCTCTATTCTTAGCAACAGAGCTGGCTCTAAACAGCAGCACCCAGCTATTCCTGTCCCTCTGTCTTAACTCTGCTGCTGCTGCTGCAACAGCCTCAAAGCCTCTTTGTTTGTGTATGTGTGTGTGTGTGTGTGTGTGTGTGTGTGTGTGTGTGTGTGCGCGCGCATGCAAATATGTTTGTTTTTGATGGCAGTTGATAAGAAAAAACACTCCAAGGCTGTTGTATTGTTTGCGTTCATCCATGTGACCCCTCTCAAGGTGAATGTCTCAAACTACATTGGCAGCTGGTCCTTGAAATTTTCCATCCACGCTTCCTAGGCTTTCCAAGGAACGAGTGATATGAGTCAACAGTATGTCTGAGTGCAGATTTGTAAATTTCTGAACTGCATGCATGTACTGTATTTGGTACTACGTATACAGCATACACAGACACTGCTTGCTCTCATGCTTTTCTTTGCCTCTCTAGATTACTGTATGTACTCACATCGGCGCCGTGGCCCTCCCGCAGGTTGTACGTGAGGTCGTGTTGTATCTCACTGATGAACTTCTGGGCGTACTCGGGGTAGAGTCGAAGGACCTCGCGCAGGCCCTTGAGGCTGATGTACTGCAGGTCACAGTAGGTCAGGGCTTTGACGTTGGCGTTGGTCTTGATCACCTGCTCCTTGGTCAGGGAGTCTGAGCCAATCAGGTCTCCTTTACCTGAGGAGGTGGACCCACATGAAGACAGGTGCACGACAAACACACACATAAAATGCAATACACAGACACAGACACACACACACACACACACACATACAGGTTTGTGTCTTTGAAACAGTAATTTGCAGTGTATACATTTCCCCAGCTATCTCCACTTGAGGAAAAGGGCATTAGCATCAGGAAGGCTGGTTAAATAAATTAAACCCACAGACTGTTTGTGCTGCAGATCATCAAAGAGACATGAAAGGGGAGCATTTCAACAGAAGCTAAGAATATGCTGTGATAGTGTGTTTGGCTTATTTAAAGGCACATGCCACCCACAAAAAGGACCTGGTATTGGACAGTGGTATCATTATTAAAGTGTCAAAGTTAGCTTGTTTCTCCTGGACGTCTAATTGCCTCCTAGTTAGCTTCCCTGTATTATCTACATTAAGAAAAATCCCCCAGGCTAAGTATCTGAGGGTGTGTATTGTGGTTGAAATACTAACTTTGTTTAACCTCACTTTTCCTCCGGCACTTCTTCAGACACTTAACTCAACCAAGCCGCCTGCATTGTTTTCATATACAAAACGCATTACAATACCCCAATACAGATTATGATGACCATCCGGATCTAGTTGGGAAGAGAGTTTTGTTTTCAAATAGTGCTGGGAAGCGAAGTGAACACCTGACCGCTGAGAGAAACAAGCTAAAGCTGAGCGAAAGACATTCAGGAGGATTGATGAGGATTGATGGGTTTTTTGTGGAAGGCATATCCCCAATTCTTTGACCATACATTGCCATGTATCCCTGCAATATGACCAGCTTGATGAACAAAATTGTTATTGTAATGGAAATGTTATATTACTGCCTTTGGGGGATAATTACAGTTAATATGTGAGGCATGTGATTGGCAAAGACCTCTGCAGTAGAATAGAGAGAGACACACAAAGGCTGCTTCAAGAGATGGAAAGAAGGGGAGGGAGGGGGCTGGAGGGAAAACAAGAGGAGAGAGAGGGAATAGTGGTGAGATAGAGGGAGGGAGGGCAGGGCAGAGGGGAGGAGGGAGCTCAAATGGGTGATGGGGTGAGGAGGAAGATTGAAAGAGAAGGATGGTGGGTATGAAACAAGGGAGGGGGAGGAGGGAGGGAGGGAATGGGAGACAGCGAGGTGAGAGAGGAAACGGAGAGGGATGCGGCAAGGGGGTGGGGTTGGCTAGAGACTGCCACGGTTGAAAGAGAAGAAATGGAAAGGGAGAGGTAGGGTGGGATTGATGCGTGCTTTGTGAGCAACAGCAGCTATTTGACATGGCCCTCCTCCCTCCTACCAGCCTCCATCCACCTCCACATCCTGCTGTCAGTGCACTCAACTCTGTCCAACAGACATGTTCTCCCTCTCTTACTCCTTTCTCCATCCCTTTTCCCCTCATCTCTCCTCCTTCTACTTAATTTGGCATGATGGCCTCTTCACAGTCTCTCTCTCTCACATCAGATTCCCATCTCCGTACCTCCCTCCTTCTCATTTCCCCCTACAATTCAGCTCATATTGTCTTTGTCACTGAGGTGATTGGTGGCAATGGAGCTGAGAGCGACAGCAATGTCAGGGAAACCTTTCATTAATAATCATAGAAATGTTGAGCTGAACGGGAGATGAATACATGAAAGTGGTTTATAAGATTGTGTATCTGTCTAGTCTTCAGAGTGTCTGTGTGCCAGGAGGGTGACAACTGCAAAAAACGCTCATTATATCAACTTCAATGAGACTTCAGTATGTTCCACCAATTCATTTATCTCTGGTAGTTCTTTTTTGACCTCCACGTAATGAAATCGGGCGTTGGAGAGGTGGGAGTGCCATCTGTCCATCCGTCGTGAAATCGTCTCTCAAACAGGCTGATTCTCAGGTAGGTTTGATTTTGAGGACACTTGGAGGGATGACGCATACATTTTGAAAAGTGTTTTGGCATTTAAAAAAATACACGAATTGTCCTGATGGGGGTGCTAAACGGTTACAATTTCTATATTTGAAAGGCGCTAACTCCTACATCGTAAGTCCGATTGACGCACGAATCGCTGTGCACATCCAGCTATCCCTACAAATTACCCCGATTGGCCTAAAGGAGGCGCTATAATTGAAGGTCAGAATTTTAAACTTAAACCTGATATCACAGACACCGCTAGTCCAATTTTGACGAAACTTGGAGGGATGATGCATCTTGTTACTGATTGGTCCAAGGGGTGCCAAATTTGTGGGAGGCGACATGTCTCACTTGTCATATAGATTATGGATCTGAAGGATACTTACAGCATGCATACAGCATTAATTACAATTTTCATTTGATGGAAATTATTTCAATTGTTATTGATTAATTTTCAATAAAACATGACGTTGCTGTTCCTTGGTTACTGTCTGTCTTTTGGAGAGGACCTGAGATTTGATGAAATGGATCGACCATTGGGTCGAACATGACGTTGCTGCTACTGTGTGGACAGGTGATTGTGTGCGTGTTCACATTTCAGAAATTGCCATTGTGTGCTGGGGTTATACGACGGTGACTCTTTTGTGTGGCTGCAATGATTCGTATCTTTACCATATCATCATCTATAATAAGTGCCTCCCAAACTGAAACACTAGTCCTTTCTTACTATTCCAAGTCACCGCATCTTGTGACAAGACCTGTTTCACACCACTGCAACATACCAAACCACTCAGGGACTATCGTCAACGATTGGTCAACAATTCCAGGTGAAACGTACATTTCCCCCTCAAAGAACCCATTTGATGATAACATGGTTGCTATCATCCCTAGAGAAGCGCTGTAGGTGCAGGAAAGGTTTGTAAAGGTCAAAGGGGGCTGCACCGTGAGAAGAGTTTACTGGGCTCTGCTCCATCCATACTTCAGCATTAATAATCAAGGTGCTTTAATAATGCAGAATCTATCCATTATTAATACCAGCACAGCAGCGTCTCCTATTGATGTGTGCGTGTATGTGTGTGATGATCAAGATCAAATATATGGGCCGGGGGCTTGGCATTTAAAAATAAATCTCCTCTACAGACACACAGACACACACAGACACACAGGTACAGACCATTAATCCAGTACCTCATGACCTTTTGAGAAACTGACTTTAGAGACATGTACATCTATCCTTGGCATACACATACAATCCTCCTCCTTTCTGTCTCTCTCTCTCTCTCTCTCTCTCTCTCTCCTTCTTTCATCCTGTCTATCGCGGCTTTGAAGCAGATCCAGAGGAAATTAGATTCCAGCGTGCAAGACAGATGGCTCAAGAAATGCTTCGAAGCTCTTGTCACAGGTGCAACCCCATGTGTGAGAGTGTGAGACTGACCACATGACTGTTGCGTGTTGATCTTATACTGCGGTCTGATTTGTCACAAAGTTTGTCAGTGTTGCTGTGATGAACATTCACAAGCAAACCTTTGTCGAGTTCCTTTAAAGCAACTCAAGAAATGGATTGTATTGTTAGCTAATAAGCGTTTTGTGTCATGGTATGAATATGAAAAAAAGCAAAACAAAATACGAACCCAGATCAGAACCCAAGGCAAGTGAAGTGTACGAGTCTAAATAAGCATCTCTGATAGTGACAACAACTGACACTCCTACACTGATCTGGTCCAGGGAAGGGAAAAGAACATCTCTTTCATTTTCACCCATGCATTAGCTATTATCAACCTTAGCATCCATACATACAGTACATCTATCAATGTGCACTAAAGCCTGTCTGTCCAATGCCAAGGTAACATGCCCCAGATATATATATATAATGAAAATGTATCATGAAAGGATGGTGGATGGATGCATAAAAGAATATATGTTATGCCTCTGAATGAAACTAAAATGGAATTGATGTCCATATAGTGACATTTACCACCCGTTCCATCCATCCACCAGTCCATCCTTCCTTCTATCCGTCTGTTCATCCATACAAAGGGCATATTTGTGTTATGCTAAAGTGAAATTAATGAGTCTACAAGAGCAATGGACCTTTTCACCTCAACAAAACCAGCCGCTTACTCGGTACGTCAACAACTTCAGAGGGAAAATTAAAGTTGTAATCTGGAAACTATCTGAGTTTTTATTTTTGTGACATCTTTGGTATTCAAACAGTGTCCATCGCTGTCGCTGCTCATGCCAACTACCCAGTTCTTCTTTGGTTTATTCCAAGCAAATCGCTGCTGCTGCTGCAGCAAAGGTGCCGGTAATCACTAATGTTTTGCATCAATCTGCGATAGAGAGTAGCAAAACAGACGTTTATTTATATGAAAATGTCACAAATTATTACTTTAACAAGGGAAAACAGGATGATGATTGAAGCGGAAACATCAGCAACAACAACATCTGAAAGAAAATATATTCCACTGCCTCTTTGATTAATAAATATGATGGAAGAAATGAGGTGTGCAAGAATTACGCTGGAGGTAGAGAGATTATAAATACCACACAGTTTTTTGTATTATCCATAGTTGGGGGGGGGGGAAAGAAGCCATGACCGTACACAACATGACTCTCCAGTGTCTGATTTCCACCCACACACTGTCTGGGAATCTGCCTCCTCCTAATATTAGGCTTCACTGGAAGACATCTCCGCCTTCACGCCCCCAGAGACGAGTGTGTGAGGACACATGATCGCACCACTACACATGTGCCCACACACACACACAATCATCACAACTGCTATGGCTGCCCCTTATGTTATTTCTGTCTTGCATTCTCTCTTTCCGGCTCCATATGTCTTGCTAATGTCGTCCTCGTTGTGCCGCAGCTACATGCGTATGGCAGTAATCAAAACTGATCTTCCATGTGTGGAAGCTGCAGCGTCTCTGTGCTGCGTCACTACCTATTCCAAGCTTGCAGCCTTGCGCTTATACAAGACCTGAATATATGTTCACAGATGCACATTATACACTTGCACATAAACACGTGTACTTAATGGGCATGTGTGTGCGCACATGCACCCATAAACTGACACACACACTTATGAAATGTACTTGGATAAGATAATGCATTCTGATGCATCGACACTTACACAGGCACTTCAGACGTAAGCATCTGTGCACAAACCATCTGCCTTTATGTATGTATGTATGTATGTATGGAAAAAGATGAGTGCCAGCAGAGATTGTATTTGAATTGTTTAAATTCGTCATGCCCCTATTCAACTATTGAATAAAAAAAGATGAATTTATTGGATAAATGAATACAAAAATTGAATTTGTAAGGAACGGCCCGGACAGCTCAGTCAGTAGAGCAGGAGACTCTCAGGGTCGTGGGCTTGATTCCCATATAGTGTCAAGTACCTTTGCTAAATGACTGTAATTGAGCTATCATTTCAAATGGTTAAATATGGACATTACAAATTCAAATGTATACACTTCAAATACAACCTCTGTTGGCACTTTCCATATTTATGCCTCATCTACACTCAGATAAATGCACACTATTAAATATTAAAGTGGTAATGTGTGAGATTTTCTCTTAATTCTGGCTTCATCCCAGAGATCACTACACAGTGTGGCCAGTACTGTGATGTCTGTTGATGAAGTTTCTTTTCTCTGTCAGTTCAACTATGAACAGAACAAATGTAAAAGCTTTCCTAAACTTAATATAGGTTAAATCACTGGTGTGTTATATCTAGCACAAGAGAGAGCGGCAACATCATTTCTATTATTATTATTTTTAGGGGCATTGCTTTGGATCATTACTTTAACATCTACTGCATATGGACTGCAAACTTTATGACCTATGACCACTACAAATGTCCAGGTGAAAAGGATAGTTGAGCAGAGATTGTGAGATTGTGGATTGATGTGTCCTATATAATGCATCTGTATTATGTACTGTAGGCCTAGTAGGCTTAGTTATAGTATCTGGGCTTGCAACAAGATGTAGCAATAGGAGTGTCTGACTGTCTGAGAAGAGCCTCCTCCATTCACTCCTTCTCTTTGCAGTGTTGCTAAGCTATATGCTGCCATATGCAAGGTCTGATAAGAAGACGTCCTACACCTCCCTTCACATTCACACTGGATAGGAGGATTACGTTGTATAACTCAGACTCAACCTGGTGGGAAATCATGACTGTGTGTCTGTGTGTGTGTGTGTGTGTGTGTGTGTGTGTGTGTGTGTGTGTGTGTGTGTGTGTGTGTGTGTGTGTGTGTGTGTGTGTGTCAAGCGTGGTGATAACTCTGTTGGGAGTAGAGCACAACAGCACTTTATCAGGTCTCTGTCAGCCCTGTCTTCCCTACTGTTTGATAGATAGAGACACACATTTGTCTTCCCTGCCTTTGGTCCTTTGGTCCTTCCTTCCTTCCTTCCTTCCTTCCTTCCTTCCTTCCTCAAATCCAGATCAATCCAATCCACAGGTCTGATTGGACGAAAACTCAGCACTGTAAAATTGACTTGACTGTAATTGCCGTACTGAGACATAATTTTCTCTCTCTCTCTCTCTCTCTCTCTCTCTCTCTCTCTCTCTCTCTCTCTCTCTCTCTCTCTCTCTCGGGGCTTTCAATCTCATTGCCCTGCTTCCATGAAAACTCTCCCTCTCTCTCTCTCTCTCTCTCTCTCTCTCTCTCTCTGAATATTTGAAGTTCCTAATCCATTTTTAAGGGTTTATTAACATCAAACTGACATTCTCCTGGGTCATATCAGAGTCGTATCCAAATAAATTATTCTCACATTCATTAACCTATAAAGCAACGTGTCCCACAGATTGGGATCATTCATCGTATTGAACTGCATGGTAATATAAAGTGTAATTAAAGTGTAAATTTCCAATAATGTTAGTTTCAGATCTCATTTTGTGAGAGATTTTAATTACTATTTGCCTTTCAAACATGAATTTCGATAACATTTCTTTATGATATTGTTCTACTGAAAGAATGAGAGAATGAGAATATTGAATTATTGTCCATCCCTACATGACATGATATGGTAGATCAGCAGATCAGATCATGACATGTTTGAGAACCTCTGCATTATTACACGACCCACATTGCTATCTGCTAACCACATTTCCTGTTCCTCTGACCCACCCAGTATGGCCAGCACGGTGTTGTCCTTCAGGACCTCCATGGATCCGGAGCAGACAAAGTAGATGGCCTGCAGGGCGTCTCCCTGGCGGATGAGGAACTCCCCTGGAGCGCAGAAGGAAGTCTTGATGATGAGGGAGAGAGAGCGCAGACAGCCCCTGCTGGCCGACTCGAACAGGGGTAACTGGAGCAGCTCCTTGTTCAGGTGCATGGCGATGTCTGCCCTCAGCTCGTCTGGGAAGTCCTTCAATAGCTGTGTGTGTGTGTGTGTGTGTGTAAAGGAGGGGGGGAGGTGGGGGGGCAGGTAGATTGACAGTCAGACAAACAGACAGGCGGACAGATCAGTAGAGTGTGGAGACAGATGACAGCATGCTCTGCAGCACGATGTTGCAGTCCAACGTCTCTGATGTTACTGCTCTCATCAAAGACGTTGAGGCCTCTCCTCACCTCATTGACATCTATGCCATTGTTGACAGACCAGGTAGTCTGAAAGCACTCCAGCATGCGTTGCTCCAGGGCCTTGGGCAGCCGATGGACCCTGATGAAGTCCTTGAGGTCCTTGGTGCGCGTGTGGTAGAGAGAGCGCCGCGAGTACATCCTCTGGATGATGGCCGTCACATTACCAAACACCACCGCATGCATCAGCGCTGGGAGACAGAGGATAGAGATAATGTGTTATTCACAATGGGTTTTAGAAAACTAGAACGGCTCCCCTCAGGCAAAACCCACAATGCTTATGTGCAGTAGGAAGCAGCACCTTTGTAAGTTACCTAAGCCACAAGAAGCTGCAAAGCACAGTGCTTAAAACCTCTTAGCTCCTAAAGTCACTATAAAGCACTGCCTGGAGTGGCTTGTTGCTTTTATAACATGACAGTATTACACCCTTGTAGAAAATGTAATCCAAATGTTCAATAAATCTGTTTTTTTTAAATCAATAATTTAATAATAATGATGATGATGATGATGATGAAGTGTTAAGTGCATTTATTGGATATTTTACAACGGCTGTGAACGTTGAACAATCAGTCTATCTGCTGTATAATATAGTTTCTTTAGTATACAGCTGTGTCTTTGTTTTCGGCAGGGTGGGAAAGCCTCTGAAACAGCATTTAGACCGTGGGACACTAAAACTCTCCACTGAAACAGATTGCTAATGAAATTCTTTTAGGGTTAGCAGGTCTTTGAGGCACGGTGACCAATGGTAGGGGAAACGCTAACCACTACGGGAACCCTGAACTCAGTGAGAATAAAGATTTTGTTGAGAGAGATAAAGAATCTCTGAAGAATTGACCTGTGACTTTCTCGTTGCCTCTCTCTTTCAGCCTAACGTCTTTCATGTCTTTCATGTCTTTCATGTCATGGTTTCTTTTCCCTCTTCTTCTCCATCCATTTCTCCATCTCATCCCTCCTGCAGTCCTCCCTTTCTCTCCTCCTACCTCCTCTTCCCTCTCTCCTCCTTGTTCATAACACCGTAGCTTCCAGTCAGGCATTCACATTCACACACACATACACACACACACACACACACACACACACACACACACACACACACACACACACATACAACCACAAAACCACCTGTTGAAAATGACACATCTTTCTTCAGAGTGTGTAATGGGCTGTCAGATCATGTTAACTGGGTTTACTGGAACTCTCTCCCGTCCAATACACTTCTAATATTCAAGGGGTGGTAATGCTCATTTCTGGTGCATCCATTAGCAGCTTTGGCTGGAATTAGGATTATTTTTTTTAAACCTTTATTTATCCAGGGAAAGTCGACCAAGCAAACTTCTCAATGTCTACAGTGTGTGGTATGATGTATGACTTATGAGCTGTGTGTGTGTGTGTGTGTGTGTGGCGGGTGTAGGCGGAGAGACAGGTGAGGTGGTGGCATGAGATTATTGAGAAAGAGCAGATTTATGAGTGTGTACGTGCATGTGTGTAACTTTGTGTGTGTGTGTGTATGTGTTTGTGTGTGCGGGTGGCCTCTTACAGCCCACTTAATGTGCACTGAGGCCTGAGACACCCCCACGCTTCATTGCACCCTCTGACCATAAATCTCTGCATCTCTCACTCACCAGATAAACCTCCTTTCCCTTCTCATTCCCTTCCTCTCTTCAATTCCCTCTTTTTCCCTAAACGCTCGGTTCACTCCAGAATGGATCAGCACCGGCTAAAGTAAATATAACCACTTGAATTTAGAACAAGATGTGCATGTGGAGTCCTGCTGGTATGTATCCAACACATTGATCACATTGTGGTGTATTGGCTTTACAGTGACGTCCCTAGTCTTTCAGCTCTGCTCAGTCCCGGATCCCAGTGGGTGGAATGTCTCTCTTCCTGTTTCTGTCACCGGTCTACTGGTCTTTACTGATTGACCAGGAGTTTCATTTCAAAATGAAAAGTCCACACCATTTGAAAATGTGACACCCATAGAGGCAGCTTGTGCCGATGTGCTGCATGTAGATTGATTAATTTGCACATGAGATGGTGTAGTGTTTAATACCTGTACTGTAAGAACTGGTGAGTGACTTTAAATTGCACTATATGAGGCTAATGACTCCCTGTCTGGTCTTATAAACTGTTGTGCTTTCATTGTGTGTTTTTATGGTGTGTTTCTATTGTGAGCCCCTTGAGGGAAAACAAAACTTCCTTTACAATTAAGGACAATTAAGTTTGAAACAAATTCAATTGAACCCATTCTTAAGAATGATTGCTGGCATTACAGCAAAACCCCATTATTGAAATGTATTGAAGTTAAAGGATCTTAAGGAGTTTGCCAATAAAAGGCTACTTTCTAGATGATGTAATCATCTGTGCTTTGTACATTTTGAATAATGAACAATGCATATACAGCATATTTTAAATGAAACACCTCAATTGAGAAAGTAAGAGGGAGACTGAGTCCCTTCTTGGATGTCGAAGTGTGGCCTGGTGGGAGGTAGTTTGAGGTCATGCATGATTTTCATGTGCGTGTGTGTGCGTGTCTGTACATTTGTGTGAGTTGATTTGTTTGTGTTGTTTGATGAAAAAAGTGAGAAGTGTGCTCAGTTGCATGTTGATGTCCCGCTGGTACCAGCTAATGAGTTGAGGAGACCGGTAGACAGACAGACGAAAACACTAACACACATACAGCAGAAACTAATAAGAGAGGGGAAGCATGCATGTGAGCATACTCAGCCCACACACATGCACCCACACACACCCACCTGCACAGACATACACCTCCTTGTTTCTCACCTCCTATGAGCATGGTGCAGATGGAGAAGATCTTCTCTGAGTCTGTGTTAGCTGAGACGTTGCCAAAACCCACACTGGTCAGACTGCTCAGAGCAAAGTAGAGTGATGTCACGTAGCTGCTACGCACCGACGGGCCCCCACCCAGCACCCCCAACCCCCCACCTCCACTCCCAGTCCCCGACATGGCCACACCCCCAGACATGCTTCCATTCCATAGGCTGGTGTTCCAGGAGTCCCGCCCCGCCGCCTCTGACCCAGACACGTTCCACTGGCTGGCGTTGGTTGGAAGGCCATTGACTACAGCAGGGGGCCAGAAATCAGGGGCCAGCGTTGTCAGGGGGGACAGGAAGTACGGGGTACCCAGCCGCTTGGCCAGCTCATGGAGCCAACCTGAGAGAGAGCGAGAGGAAGGGGGGTCACCACAATGACTACAGTCAAGCTAAGTTTACAGCTGGCAAGAAGAAGATTCAGCTTCAGAGGAAGGAAGGTAGGAAGGAAGGAAGGTAGGAAGAAAGGAAGAAGGAATGAAGGATGGGAGAAAGGATGGTTCAGAGGAAAGAAGGAGGGAAGGTAAGTAAGGAAGGAAGCGAGGAAAGGAAGGAACAAATGAACGACAGTACGAAGGAAGGGAGAAAGTATAAAGGGAAGGAAGGAAGGAAAGAAGGACATGAGAGAAGAGGGATAAATTATTGAGAAAGACAATATTTGCAAGACCTGTGGAGCAGTCACATACTGACAAGGGGAGAAAGGCAGAATCAGGAAAACAGAAAAAGACAGTAAGAGATGAAACATGAATAATACATCATGGATACATCCATCCATTGACCTGCAGCATCACACTCTTGAGGGAAGCAGCTTTGA
This sequence comes from Hoplostethus atlanticus, assembly GCA_034670405.1. Taxonomy (NCBI): domain Eukaryota; kingdom Metazoa; phylum Chordata; class Actinopteri; order Trachichthyiformes; family Trachichthyidae; genus Hoplostethus; species Hoplostethus atlanticus. The sequence goes on from JAXDDX010000024.1 coordinate 1,024,078, forward strand.
CCTACTGTGTGTGTGTGTGTGTGTGCGTGCATGTTTACAAATGTTCTCAGAAAGTGAGACCGGCCTGCCAGTATAAACAGGCTGAGGTGATAGTTGAGCTGTGTGCCGAGTCCCAGTCAAGCAGATAAACCAACAACATCAGAGGATTTCACACCTCAGTAGCTTCCTAATTACTTTGTTATTAACATACCTCCACCTCTGCCATGGGGAAATGTGGACCAGAATAAGAGAATAGTGTGTGTGTGTGTGTGTGTGTGTGTGTGTAGAGGTCTGTATGGTTGTGGATCTGAATACAAAGCATTAAGTATAAATATTTCTCTTGTTTGCTTGCATGAGGCAACATGGAGGGCAAGGGGCAATCTCTCCGACTTACATTAGGATGCCCATGGGGGTGCAAGCTAGGTCTGCTTTGTCTGCATGATAGTGAATAGCCAATCTCCTCTGTATAGTAGTGATGTGGCCTGTGCTCAGTTCTTCTGTCAAGTCAGTCATCATACAAGCGTACACATGCTGATCATAAAACTGTGAATCAAGCACATGGGGAAAATGATGAGTATTAAATAACACTGATGATTTTACATGTCACGTCAAATCTCTTATATCCTGTTAACTCTTCCTTATATGCTCTTTTTGGTGGAGGCTAGACAGTGTAGCCTCTTTGCCTCTGTCCATGGTGCTGACTGAACTCCCTTAGGTGCTGTCTATGGTCCTGAACTGTCCTCTCCTCTCCTTGAACTCCTCTGCTTTACAGCGTACAGTTGGATTTTACATGACTTTTCACTTAGATTTTCACCATTTACAATTCAGTGTGAGGAACTGGGAGAGTTAAACTGGTTTCACTGTCTGCCGCGGGCCGTGACGCAGACAAGAACACACGTTTCATGATCAAAAGCCTGAACCTGGCTCCGTGGGCCATAGTGCTGACTGCTGGGGTCTTGCTTGTTTATTTCTGTTACACAAGCCCTTATTCAACTAAACTATCTGAGATGATCTATTTCTGACCTGTAGGAGCTACACTGCTCCTCTGTCTCCACCTCCTCCCACTATCTCTCTTTCTTCCCCTCCTCCTCCCACTGTTTCCCTTCTTCTATCTCTTCTATCGTCTCGTCTGCCCATCCTACTCCTGATTGACTCTCTTCCTCTTCCTCATCCCTCTGGTCCTCTTCCCATTGTCTTCCTTACTCCTCCTATTTTTTCTGTCTCATTTTCTCCCCCTCCTCCCACTGTCTTCCTTCCTCTTCGTCCCATCGTCTCTCTCCCTATCCCATCGTCTCTCTCCCTTCCTCTTCGTCCCATCGTCTCTCTCCCTATCCCATCGTCTCTCTCCCTTCCTCCTCGTCCCATCGTATCATTCCCTTCCTCCTCCTACAAAGGTTTTCCTTCCTCATACCTCCTCCTTCTACTGTCTCTCTCCCTCCTCCTCCTACCGCCCAGTGTCATACTTCCTCCTCCTCCACTATATCTTCTTTAACATCCCTTCTGCTCCTTTATTCTTATGCTACACCTTCCCCATGTCCAACACATACAGTAATCCTTTTCCAAATCCCTTTTTTATTTGATTCCTTTCAGTCCAACATCAATACTGTACATTAATCCAGCCTCCTGACAAGCTCAGAAAAATAGCGTAGCTTGCGTTTTACAAAAAGCTGTGTTGTTTTTACAATGTTAACTGTGTGTATTTGCATAAGTGTGTGTGTGTGTGTGTGTGTGTGTGTGTGTGTGTGACTGACTATAACTCCATAAGGGGCTATGCACAACCAGCGCAACACTGCCCTTGAATTATTGATAGGCCTGCAGACAAAAGACTCAGCAGCTGCGCCAAGTACCAACCAATTCACACACACACACACACACACACACACACACACACACACACTAGGCTAGCTCAAGTTATATACATGCCACTATCAGACCTCCATTGTGAATCACAGTTGATTTCATAGAAAGGTCAGACTGGGATTCCCCTGTCTGCCTGAATAGTAAATGGAGTGACCACTGACAAGTATCGACTGAACTTCTATTGTCTCTCATTATGTGGTTTGTCGGAAAGATTATGCTAGGTGGCTTGGTACAAATCAATAGAGAGAGGGAGAGAGAGGGAGAGAGAGGGAGCGAGAGAGGCTGAGACAGTAAAAGTAAGAGATGCAGAGAGAGATGCAAAACTGTGCATGTTTGTGCAAATGTGAAATAAAAGGACGTTGATGTTAAAAAATAAAAGGAAGAAATATGACAGGAATATATACAAAACCTCGTCTTGTCTGTGCAGGGTTCTTAGCTGAGGAAATATATGCTTATTTGCAATTTGCCATTAGACTCAGCAACATGCTGTGTGTGTGTGTGTGTGTGTGTGTGTGTGTGTGTGTGCATGTGGGACAGGGACACTGTGTGTCCCTTAGGTGTTGGATCTGGCAGGTTAAAATGAGAGACAGACAACGTCTGATGTTCACAGTTCTCATCACAGTTTGCTCCCTTGGAAATTGCATGTACATCTGTTTGTGTGTGCAAGTCTATCAGACCGTATGACTTTTATGTTATGAGGATTTGAGGTTTTCCAATGAAAGATGCTTGTAGAATATCAACTAAATTGCATCTTATTAAAGGCATCGGTCGTGTTGACAATGAACACACGCGGGGGCTAACATCATTCTGCTGAAGTCAGATCAGTGTGATCTTAGCTGAGATGTGCAAACAAGACGAGATGTATAAATGTACAAATGAACCGCTTCACCATCTTCACCCCTCCCAGCCACTGAGAGGAGTGTGCAGTTTCCATTTGGGGTTTTTGACGTCTTCAAAATTCAACAGTTACTTGTTGCTGCCAACAAAGTTGCCTAGTGCAGCTTTAATCATACGTAATAGATATAGTAATGTAAATATTACATAATAGACACCTTGAATTCCCCCACCACACGTGTGCACACTAACCGATATCCCAGGAGCCGGGGCTTTCAATCTCCCTGCGGCCTATGAAGTACCAGACGCAGGCCATCCAGTGGGCTAGCAGGGCAAACATGGACATGAGCAGAGTCAGGACCACGGCGCTGTACTGGGAGTAGCGCTCCAGCTTCTGCAGCAGCCGCAGCAACCGGAGCAGCCGGACCGTCTTCAACAGGTGGACCCCAAAGTACTGCACAGATAGATAGATAGACGCCATGCCAGTTCACACACACACACACACACACACACACACACAGCCTCGTTTATCAGGCAAAGCACAAACATCTGTTTTCAGAATATTTATAATGGTATCTAATATCTAATTGTGGAGCGAATCTCTTCATATCTAATCAAACATGCTTCAGCTTAACACTCATTTGGTATGTGTGTTACATGTTGTGTAACACACACAGCAGCATCTTTCAGCAGCATCTTTCAGCAGTCTGAGCATGGAAGAAATGATAAATTAGACATGCATGCATGTGCAAGTGTGCACTCCCATCAGCTAGGTTTGGAAAGCTTGGCTCTGTGCCATTGTTTGTTGATGAATAGCAGTTTGCTTGAAACGTTGAACTAATAAATCCACCAGGGAGCTCATGCCATTATGCATTCATTTTGCCCTTCCTCACAGTTTGGCTCCCTGCCATCAGTCTGTGCACAAAATAAATGTGGGAGTTTATATCTTCACATTTAAGAGCTTATTTCTTTGGTATTTGTTATTTAAAAGTGGGTAAAGTTGACTGCTTTGTCACACACTTGATTAATCTGCTGTCTTCGTCCACACAAATGAAGACATGCACACACACACACAGGGAGACTCACCACGCTGACATTGAAGGCGTAGAGCAGGTCAAAGGGCAGGGCGGCGATGAGGTCGACAAAGAGCCAGGTGGTGACGTAGTGAACACAGATGGAGCGGGCGTCGTACACCACCTGACCTGATGTACTCACAAAGGTGGTGCGGAAGTTCAGCACTATGTCTGCGGAGGACCACAACCACAACAGGACTTACTAACATGGTACGGGTGTTGTCGATGCTATAGTAACATGGACTATGCCGACTCCATGGTACTGTTGTTTCTATATTGGCATCGCCCTGTTTTTGGATGTGTGCCTGCCTATATGGCTCATACACCAGAATGGCCCAACCATCACTAGGGACATCCAGTCTTGGCAATAGATGTCATTATTACTGATTGAGTTCATTCAGCTCATTCAAAAGACTGAATTAGTCAGGGGATGATATTTCTACCAGAGGAGCAACTTCTTCAACTCCTTCTTCAACTCTCTTACAGACAGATCGATTGTCGCGACTGTAGACTTGAAGATGATAAAAGCGTTACATGACAGACAGCTGTGTATAGTATATGGAGCAATTGTTACTCCATAAGTCAATTTAATTCATTGCCTGATGATAACAAGATATGAGATGTTAGCGAGGCATATGCTGTTGGCATACAACGGGTAGCAGTTACTTCAAATATAGGAACCAATGTGTATATATGACTGCATGGTTGCTGACCTTTAAGATGCTACTTAAAACCAGCCGTTGCTTGTTGCTGGTCTTACTAGGATATAACTCTCGGGTAGGATACAATTCATTGATGAAGGCCAGCTAAGTAACAGAAATGAATTAACAGCCATAAGAAGCCTGAGATGGATCATTTGAATCCTCCATTGTGGGCTGAGTGAATGTATTGGTAAACAGACAGGCCTATTAGTTGCAACAAATGAGCTATCGACTGACAGGAATCAGCCATTTAATTGCGGGTGGCTCGTATAATTTCATTACACAAGTTTATTGATGAAGGGCTCATATTCACTCCAGTCCATTAAGGGAAATTGTCCATAGAAGAGCACTCACAAAAGTTTCCTGCAGTTAGATGGACTAGAGGATGAAGGGATCTATTGTTTTCTCAGAAATGAGTTAACAATGAGAAGTAATGGTCTATTGTGAATGGCTCATATCCTTTCACTGCTGTGCTTGCATCATTAAAAACTACAGTTGAAACTTTTGTGATGAACTTGTCAGACGTATGCTGTTCGACTGCCTTCCCATCAGAGGCTGGTAATTTAATGATGAACAAATAACGACCATTACAATTAACTCTGGTTAATTACTGCAGTTACCCAGATTCCCCCTCACCTGACTGCAGGCGTCAGCATTAGTGTTGGATGAAATTAAGAAAGCACTTACAAAATGAGTGTCAACAGGAGTCAGTGGAGGCTCGAGTGGGCGCTGAGGCATGTACAGGTGCTGTGTGTGTTTGTGTGTGTGTTCATTTAAACCATTTCACAGCAGAAATGATTTGGGGAACTATCTAGACTACTATGTAGAGTCAGGTCAGGTTTGATAACGCAGTGTGTTCTCTTACCCAACATGAACAGGATCTCTACTAGGATGTCACTGACGCTGGGCGGGCTGCGCGGGGCGGTGCTACTCCCCTCATCCCGCCCGCCCACCACTGTGAAGCACACGTTATAGGGCACGGTGACTGCCACGTAGAAGGTTGCCAGCAGGATCAGCCAATCCCAGCCCGCCTTGAAGTTTCCATAGTGCAGCAGGATGAAGCGGGACTTCTGAATGGCTGCTACCTTGTACTCCGGGATTGGAGGCTTCTCCCCAAACATGTTCTGGATTGGATGACGAGGATACAAAATATTAACACCACTTTTTCTCGCTGTGTTTTTTGTTCTTTCACTTTCACTCACACACACACACACACACACACACACACACACGTCTGCCTGCACACATGCATGATCAGCGAATAGGTAGACATTATACATGTAATGCATGATCAGCGAATCGGTAGACATTATACTTGTAGAATGCACTTACACGCTTACATAGATCCACACGTCTGCTTTTTCTCAGAGATCAGCTAAACGCAGGGCACTCCAAAGTCAGATAGGAGCGTGCATACTCCTGGTGACCTTCATACCATCTGGCAATTGTGCGGCAGCAGGCTTATGGCCAACACAAATAGTGCATGGCTGGCCTGTTCCTTTGACCCAGGTGGGTGGACCAACTCCTGCTTCTTATGGACAGTATCGATCGGTGTGCCTGAGCTAATGGCTTCCGTCTAATCCCTCTGATGAAATCTCAGCAACAGTTTACAGTGATAATCTTATGTCGATGACCCCTGACCTGGCAGTAGTGTGTGTGTGTGTGTGTGTATGTACGTATGGCATGCATATGTCTTGGGGACACTACTTCTGAAACCCTTAAGTTCTTAAGTATCTTAAGTTGATACCTGAGACCAGCCATTACTACTTACCTGTCTTATCTGGACAACAATTCAGATTCACTTCATTGATGAAGGAAGAAAGTAACACTCTACACTGATTCAAATACATGCACCAATGTAGATAAATATAGATGAACTCACGTTGTTGAGCTTGAGCTTGCTCTTGTCTTGCTTCTGCAGGTGTCCTGACAGGTGATAGAGTACGGCTCTGCTGCGGCGCCGGTTGGCGTTGAAGCCGGGGGGGGCGGGTGACCTTATGCACCTCCAGACCCGTCTCCTCGTCTGGGGGGAGAGACGGAGACAGTCCAATCCACACCGCAGGGTAGGAATGTAAATCAATATGTTACTTACCCTCTACATGTTTCTCATACTGCCCTCTGTCAGTATGGAGATATTGCATTGTCAGCTATCCACACAAGTTGTACTGATATGGTCAGGAATAGGAACAATGTAATATCTGCCATAAAAAACACCAGGTTTTACCATGTTCCAGTGTGTCAGTGAAGCATCCTACAGTATCAGATGGGTCACACTTGTCTCTCTGTTAACTTGTATCTGGTTTTGGTCCCTATAGGAGACCCAAATTACTCTGTAGGACTTGGGACTGGGACTGCCTCCTCGGCTCTTCACTGATGCTGGTGTTCCTGATTCAGAATTGACTGTTACCTGAAGCTTTCAGTCTGATTTGAGTTTGAGGTCAAACCAGGTTTTTTTTCCCTTTCATGCTGGGCTCAGGTCCCAAAATCATCTTTGCTATTCATAATGGATCAAAGAAACTTTTCATTGCTCAGTTTGGGGAACTAGCCTAAATCCTATTTTAAGTAATGAGGCTCAGATGCAGTGCCCACAAAAAACACACTGTATGCGTTTCACTTTAAGCTGCTTCAGGTAAAACAGGCGCTGAATCACTGTCTTAAGTCAGGTTTCTTCATCATCCAGTTCTGGTTTGATTCAGTCAATAATGGAGGGTAAGATCAGGTAAAGTTATCCTCACGCAGACAGTAGAGGCCTGGGCACCAAGAAGGGAGGACGTCTTGGCTAAAACACAAACACATCTATTGATCTCACAGAGGCCTTGGAGGCTGATGGGGATTAGCGGAGCTTTTGTACATTAGCCCTCACCCAGACAGAGGATGTTTCCTCTTTCTCTCCACTTCCACTTTACACTCCCTATTATGATTCTTCCCCTGTCTGTCCATGATTCAATGTCATGCTTGGCATAAACCCACCCCTGTAACTGAATTCACTTTCATTCTCAGGCAACAAATTTGATTTGTTCACCGCATCAAGAATGGATTTCAAATGGTTCAGGGCGTAATGGAAAATGCACCACTGTTGCTCTGTTGCATTGTTGCTCTCTCTCTCTCTCTCTCTCTCTCTCTCTCTCTCTCTCTCTCTCTCTCTCTCGTCTGTTGCGGCCTAACTGTTCTCTGAGAGGATGCCAGCACTTCCTGTATAAACCTCCCGTAGCGAAGCGTGCTGCTGATCTACTGTGGTGGGTTACTCACAGGCCCTTTGCGACTAACAGACATGCGCCACACCATGATCCAACTGTAGGGGAGGAGTGTATTTTCTGTGGCAAGTGTGAAACAGTGGATCATCTGTTTTGACAGTGTTCCAGGTTGGGAGGCTTGCTAGAGGTCGCACAGGGCTGGAGTGCGGGGTTAGACACAATTTTCTCCAGGGAGCTTCATATAGGGTTGCAGTGGCAGGGAAGATAAATGTTTGTCTGCTGAACTACAGCCTAGAGCTGGCCAAGCTCGCCACGTGGAAGCGTAGGAAGAATGACTAGGGTCAGTGGAGGCTGATAGGGCTGCAATGATTGCTGGGGGGGGGGTCACTGTGTCATGTTGATGAGCAGGTGGAACTGGGCCTTACTTTTTAAAGGTGTTGGGTTTTTTGCATGGTGTGTGTTTTGTAGGATGAGGAGTTTTTACTGAGTTGATGTATTTTTGCATGAAATGTGACAATAATGTTCTTGTTTTGAACAGGCATATCATGCTGTGCCAAGCGCCAGAAGTGAGTCTTTCAGCCAGTCATCAGAGAGCAACAGAAAGAGGTGAAAGTTGTCACAGTGGCCCTTTACTTCAACATCACCTTATGTCAACTCACCTCAGCAAGAAAAACAGAGCTTTGGTTTTCTTTCATTTCCCCTTGTTTGCCCATCCTGGTCTTCCTCTCTTATGCACACACACATTTTCCCTCTATAACACGTCCTCCTTCCTTTTCTCTCTCTTTTCCCCAGCCTTGTTAACATCCCTGGCTCCTAAGGCATGTGCATTGACTTTCTAGCCTTAGGCCACACACGCTTGTGTTCGAGGTGCACTGACCTGGCTTGGGGCCTTTCTTTCAGATCCTACAGGTGGAATGTCCTGCCAGATTATTTTTTAAAGGGGATTGGACAGGTAGAGATGGGAGAATAGTCCCGTGGGAGAGTCTGACCCAGGCTTCTTGTCAGGTCTTGTTTGAGTTGGAGTCAATTCTTAACACTCAGTGCACAAGTTTGAGTCCTGCTCCTGTCAGAGTTGTAAGCGGGTGTTATTCATCTGTACTGACCTGTGTCAGGTCCCTGCTCAGGGTCCTGGTTCTTCTTGTTGTCAGTGATGTCCTTGTGGGACACCAGGAAGAGAACCACCTCTCCCTTTTCATTCTTAATGGGCACAATGTCCAGAAGACACCAGAACTGGGTACCTGGAGTGAACACACACACACACACAAACCCAAGAACACACAGGAGATAAATGTAAATGTACATCAAAATATGATATACCACTTTATTTTAGGGTGGAGTCAAATGCACATGAACACACACACACACACACACACACACTCCATTTCCCTCTAGATCATCTCCGGCAGCTGGTGGAACTGGATGAACCTACTGCGATCGCTGCAACAGCTACTCCATACCCCACGCCTTTCCTCGGAGTCAAATTGCCGAAGCTATTTCAGACGCCCTAGCCCCAGCCGGTCCCAGCATGTTCAAATGGCAGGAAATCACAGGAAGCCACATCTCATTAGAGTTCACGTGACTGGGATGGGAAATACTCACTCGTTACTATTCAGTGTTCATCAGCGTGTGTGAGCCACAGAATAATGACTTAACTCTCTGAAAGATTTACCAATTACATTTACTGCACAGAGGAGGAATCTCAAAAGGTCCTGCAGCCTGTGGAGGCCTTCTTTATATCTTCTATATAAAAAGTGTAGGTGCCCGTAGTGGTCAATAATGTCATGTACTGTCTGCTGAGATGGGGTTTCCGGACAGTGGGCCACCAATATACTACATATTACACTGACTGACATTATTACACTGACTGTCTGTCTGCTGTTTATATGAGTGTGTAAGTGGCTGTCTGCTTTGAGTGTGTGTGTGTGTGTGTGTGTGTGTGTGTGTGTGAGCTGTCTGTTTGTCTTTCCTCCGCTCTCAGGCACCTGTCGCCAGCAGTGATCTTACCTGGCAGTGGACGTGGGTGCTGGGCCTAGCTGACCGACGTCTTATCTTTCTGCCTCGTCGTGTTTGCTTTCTTTGTTATTGCCCATTTTATTATTTCGTCCCGGCACCTATTGCACGTTTTGCCGTCCCGGTGGCGGGTCTCTCTTTGAATTGCCCCGCCCCCGAGGTTTTTTTCCATTTGTTTTCTCAATAAGGTTTTCCTGGGACATTTCCTTGTCTTCAGTGAGGGTCTAAGGCTGGTGGTGACAGTTAGGCTAGGCTAGGCTAGGTAGGTTATGTCTTCTCAACATGCTATTTTGTGTCATGTGCCTTTTTTTCCAAATCAAATCAAATCAAATCACATTTATTTGTATAGCCCTTAATCACCGTGACAGTCTCTAAGGGCTTCGTTTCCCAGTTTCCTAGTCCCTAGTTGTTTTGTTTTCTTACTGTATTGCATCGTTTTGTTCTGTGATTTATTGTTGATTAGTTGACTCTCGGTAGGCTCGTTCTCTGTAAAGTTCGTTGAGACATGCTTTGTGATGAAGCGCTACATAAATAAACTGTGGTAGGGAGTGGGGGCACGCACACAGGAAAATAGCTTCCCATTTCCAAGTAAAATGGCTTTTTGTCTAATCATATTTTTGCATTTGTTGTGTCAGTGTGTTCTCGTGTGCTTTGTGTGCTAAAACCAGGTGGTCAGGGGCCAGAGCACTCTGATTAGTTTCAGCTGTTATATCTCGGGGCACAGAGAGAGAGCGGCCCCTCGTAATGGAAGCCCGGTTGGTTTTTCTTTGGTCATTTAGAAAGCAGAAATGAGCCTGCTGCTGGCAGCCGACCAAATAGGATCATTAGGTGCTACGCCACTTCTACCTGTTCGCTCGGCTCCCCTGCTCGTTCCTCTGAAATACGTTCTCTTTTATTGGAAGTTTTAGTCCATAGTGCTCCTCTACCTTTTCAGCACTATGGATGAAGAAAAAAGAAATAGATACAATTATGTTCCTCTGTGAATCACTGGTGGCTAACATCAATCACGTAGAAACGATTCACCTCAATCAGTCAAGAGGGCATCGTGTTCCTTGTCCTTTCTCATGGGTAACCAATGTAACCAGCCACATTCAAGGGCACTCTATCCAGGCAGCTGTAATGAGACTATGTTCACCGCTGTGCTGAAGCTCGGCAGTCCAGATGAAAAGCTACTTCTTCCATAAAATACAACATCCCCATGGGTGTGTGTGTGTGTGTGGACCACGGGGAGACCAGATTCTCTTTGAAGCTCCCTCTCTTTGAGTCCGTGCCTCAACTTTTAACTGGAATAATACAGAAAACACATTTACCTTCACAATGGATGAGATTCCATCTGACTGCCTTGCCAAGGGAACGTTGTCCTCATCACATTTGATAATAACAGTTAACATGCATCAGTGAAGCCGTGTTCTGTCGTACATATCTTGAATTTCCTTACCACAGACACCGACAACTGATAGTACTGTTACATCGCATATGTTGGTGAGAGAGACTGAAGTCAAAAACCATTTTGGAAATTTTGCTGACGAAAATCAATTCACCTCAAATTACACAAACATATAAACTTGGATCCACATAGAGTATCCACACTAGTATTTAACTCTCCAACGAGACCTGCAACTGACCCCATGTGACAGCCTACATAAATGCATGTCATCAGGCCGAAACAAGCTTCTCTTGTCTCCTATTACCTACCTGTAATCTCTGGCCGGGCGGCTTGCTGGGCTGCATTTGCTACAGTACATACTGTTTCCTGCAACACTGAAACTAAATCCCAGCAGGGGATCCGTGCACGTAAATAATGCATTATAACCAATGGAGGATTGCCTCAATAAATACATCAGCTGTATTGAAGTTGGATTTGTCCCTGTTTGACTGGCACACCATGGTAACCAACAGTGTATGTACTTCTCTGTTTGTGTCTCTCAATGCATAACTATCAGGGGGATGTGAGGACACAAGCTGTTGATGGAAGACTGTCATCAATATATATGGCTTTTTGTTGCCTATTTCAACGGAGAACAGCATGATAGAAACGCATTTTTATTTCCTTTGTTCAGTACATCTTTCCTACATCTTGCAATAAGCCTGCTGACAGTTTCAGGCTTAACTTGCCTGCTTGATTAAGCCTAACTGATTGTATCCAATCCTAATGATATGAATATGTCACAAGTGAGTAAAATGCAATTTTAAAAAGTTCCCTCTGAGCCCCCAGGCTTTGGAGAGAAAATTGTGCTGACCTGACCATGTATCATTGTGTTTTTTCTTTCCCTCGTACTCTAAAAATGCAAATGTGTGCTTATGGAGAGCTGATAAAAGCGTGAGACAACTTCTAATTTGTCATCCTGTATCTTTGTGAGAGAGTAGCTCCCATATCCCTCCGCCGTGCTTTGTTACAGGCCAATATCTCAGACTATCACATGTGTGCAGCGTTTCTCCTGTCTAACCATGCATGATTTCAATTCCTCCCCCTCTTCTCTCTATTTGTGGCTCTCCATACATCTCTCGGTTGTTATTTGTCCTTCATCCATCTTCGTCCCCCTCCTCAAAAGTCACAGCATTGATTTATTATTACACATTGGATCAAAGGAGGATTTTCTTTTCCTCTGCTCTTCTGTAATTACTTTCGTCTCCCTCTCAAATACTTCATAATCCTGTTTCTCGCTCTCGCACACACATTACAGTCATTTAGCAGACGCTTTTATCCAAAGGGGATAGTTGACACTATGTGGGGATCGACCCACAACCCTGAGACTGAGAGTCTCATGCTCTACCGACTGAGCTGTCCGGGCCGGACACACTTTATCTCTCACGTCCTTGTTGAAATCACTCTCTCCTACTATTTTAAACTTGCACCTACACACACACACACACACACACACACACACACACACATAACACAGATCTACACCACACAATCAGAACAGTCTCATATTGAATACAATTTCAATCAACGACATTCATTCCCTAACCCCTGACCTTAATCTTAACTGTTAACACTGTTAACCCTTAACCTAGCCGTAACCTTACTCTTAATCTTGAAATAAGCACAGAAACACTGTTTATATTTTTTGATTTTAATGATGTTTTATTATGTGTATTCCTGTATGTTTAGCTGCTGGAATGTGTCAATTAATTGTACCATGAATTAAAACATCTTTTTTAACTTTTGCCAAAAAAAAAAAGTGCCTTTCTTGCAAAAGACTTTAATGGTTTGGAGCATAAAGGATGCAATCTGGTCTCCCCTCTCAACCTGCATGTGACTGAATTGTATTGTGTATTTTCTTTGTCTAAATTATGAATGTTTTTGTTCTCAGGTCTCTGTTTCAATGAGACCATGCAAAGTGACTGGTTTTCATAAGTATAGTAATCTGAGTACAGAGCTACACACACACACACACACACACACACACACACACACACACATACACACACACACATGCACACACACGCATCATGTAGTCTCACCTCCTTTCTTGTAGAAGACCAGCTCTGTCTTGAACTCCCTCCTATCGTCCAGGGCTCCTTGGATCTGGGCCGTCAGCCGGTCGCTGGTTTCCTGGCCGTACAGGAAGTGACACGCGCAGCTCTTCTGCATGAGCTCGGCACGGGCGTAGCCAGTGAGCTCACAGAAACCGTCAGAGCAGTAGACAATGGGGTAGAGGGACTGGACCTGGGCGTTCCCCAGAACAAAGTTGCTGTCTATAGGAAGAGAGAGGAGGGAGGAGATAGTTATCAACACAATGAAACTATAAAAACTAGGTTCCATTGATGACTAGTACTGCAGTTTATTATTATCCTGGGTGGAGAGTTTAGTGTCCCATTATCTACGCTGTTTCAACATATCCAACCTGGTAACTCCTTTAGCTACCATGTAACTGTGATGTCCTGGGATCCAATCTGGCCTTGGACCTTCCATTTCTCTCTATTGCATCCAATCTTTCCTGTCTCTCTTCACAATAAAGGCAAAGATGCCCAAAAATGTTTTAGACTTGAAAATCAAATTCAAGGATTCAGTATTCCTATTGAATAACATCCATATTGGTACCGGCCTTCATAACCCCATAAACAGACGCACTGTGAGAAAAGAGAGGGATTGGGATTACAGAAAGAGAAAACTGTGGCAGATCAGTAACAAGAATTGATTGAGAATGGTAAACGCTGTAAACAGTCATGCTAAAACTTTCACAGTTTTCATCCACCTTCCCCCAAGTACCAATGTTGTGTACAGGCAGGAACATGCTGGTGTGTGTGAATAGAAATACTGAGTGGAAATTTTTTGTCTGCCAGTGCTGTATTCAATGAATGCCCTCAGCCATCTAGAGCTAGCCATCTCGTTCTAAAGTAGACTATTTATTACTTTGTGCTCAGGCGTGCTCATTGATCCATCTATCCCGAGGACCCAGGGGACGCCCTTGTTAAATATTTCATAACACTGATGGAGGTGTGTAAGTGTGTATGTATGTGTGTGTGTGTGTGTGTGTATACGTGTCTTACGTCAGCTGCTCTGCTCTGCTCTGCTCTTCGAGGTCATTTGAGAGACAACATAAAATAAAGTGTGTAGACAAGGAACTAATCAAATCACTGAGACAGGAACATAAGCAGGGCAGGATATACGTTTGTGTGTGTGTGCGTAATTTTGAGCCTGAGGGCCTTTTGCCATGTGTGGCTCTCTATCCAGAGTGTGTGCATGCATACATTTCTATGTGTGTGTGAGTTTTCTTGGGTTTTCAGATGCATGCTAATCTCCATGTAGCCCTCTGACCAGCAGCAGCCAATCAGAGCAATCCATCTCTTCAGTTAATTACTCCCCTGTCAGACTCCTGCCCACTCTCTCTCTCTCTCTCACACACACACACACACTATCTCTCTTCTTCTCTTTCTCTCTCTCAGCAGATATGACATGGTGATGCAAACAAAAACTGTGAATAAACAAGAAGTGAAGACCACCTTGCTGAGAATCCCTATTGGCTGTGAGCATAGGCCCCGTACTTCGTCCTATGGGGAATAACCTTGATGTCATCATATCAGCATGCTAGGCTACACTGTTAGTCAGGAGACATGAGGCTCAGGGGCCGACGTCCCCGAGGGCTCTGACGTGATCAGTCGTAATTCAACACCAAAAACAAAGCTTTCAATGCGGTTTGTCCAACCAAACAAAAACACACCAAAACAAGGACAGACACATATACAGCTTTCAACACCAGAGACCCTGCATTTCAGGCGTCAGTAAAAAAATCAATACTTTGCCGAACCAAGAGAAAAACAGAACATTCACAAACTGAATCCACACCGCCCGCAAGCTGGTCATACAAACACAGTGTAGGCCCCCCCAAAAATTCAATTACAACTTAATACTAAGAAAACCAACACCTTCATATGTTTTACCAAAACGTAATATACAGTCAACCAGTGTATCACATGTAGCTGAAACAATGTGATATACTGTACCTCCTATCCTGCCCTTGTGGTCTACAATACACGGGCAAAATCTGATACTATATGTCTGTATATATACAGTATGTGTGTGTATATATGTATTCTGTATGTATATGTTTAGATATATACTGTATATATATAGTATATATACAGTATATATATATAGGTTTGAGTCTTTTTAATGGATCTTTTGCAATGATAATGGGGTAGCCCAGACTAGCGGTGTGTAATATAAACATAGTCTTTTTGTATACGTGTTTTTCTTCCATCGGTGAGTTCAAGCCCATCTTGCATCTATAGTTCCAACCCAGAGAAACCCACAGCAATGCCTGAACATCAATGAGTGGACCCAGGTCACCAATCTCATCAACTTGTAAACAGAGTGATCCACTCCTTTCTCCGGGCAACAGCTGACTGACTGACTGAATAAAAGCAAAAGCTGTAAATGTCAAGTTGTCCAAACGAGTCCCTGGCAAGGCCCATTGTCCAGCCACTCTATTGGAAGCAAACTGGCCACTTCAGCCCGCTGACAGCTGTGAAATGAGCTTGTGGAAATGCCTGTTGAATGGCTGTCATGGGACACAGCCAGACGGTTTAGTCCTGCTGTTGGTCCCCTGTGTATATTGATGGATGTGTGTCTGTGTCTGTGTGTGTGTGTGTGGGGGGGGGGGGGGTGTCAGTATTTTCATCTCTCAATTTCTCTTCCCCTATAGCCATATACCAACAGGTTGGACTATTCCATTCCTTCATTTTTCATTCTTCCCCACTCCTTTTATCCACTTCCATGTTCACACAGCAAAGAGCAAGGCGGCAAGGAACGAATGAGGGAAAGTTGTTTATGTTTGAAGACCTAAATAAAGGTTGTATCTGGGGAGTCAGTGTGTATCAGGCTACAAAGTACACTACACAAGTATACACTAATGAGTTGACAGCAGTAATACATCCACTCCACTCCTACAGCAGAATGACCTATAACCGCAAACAGCCACGTACAGAATGCATGTGCTATATTACATGCTAATGGCTGGGCTGCTTTTAGCCCAGTGGTGTGAATGTCTAAGTCAGTTTCATCCACAGGGGAGGAGAGTCAAGGATCCTGAACCAGCGATTAAGGCAATACGTACTCCTTTCATAACTAACTCTTGTGCCCTGCCACTCTCTCCATTATACTGCAGGATATGAAGCTGCCTTAATGGTTTCTTTGAACGTGTGTGTATTTGTGTGTGTGTGTCTATGTGAAGGAGAGAGAGAGTTAAGGTGATGGGATTAAAGGTCCGCCAACTTTATGTGATTTGTCTGCCCCTACGTCAAGAGCTTAGACATACAGTTCTCAGTGGCTATATACATTGTTCCTCCCTCTCTCTCTCTCTCTCTCTCTCTCTCTCTCTCTCATACACACACACACACACACACACACACACACACACACACATATAGAAAGAGACCAAATGAGAGAGAGAGAGAGAGAGAGAACTTGAGAGAGAACAAGTACAAAGGAATTTATTTGTCTTTAAATGTTCAATTCAAATCCAAAGTTCAATTACAACTTATTGCACTTTATGTAATGAGGAAAAACATATTGAGTTCTGTAGAGTCAAAGTACAAGAAGAATCCTTCAAACCCTCCATGTAAGACAGAATCAATTTATCATCTTTACCTCCATCCCTGTTATTCTTATTAGTTCAAAACATTCAACATGAAATTCCAGAGACACATCCAATAAAGGATTACCTACATAGCTCTTACTGTTATAACGCTAGGTGACTAAACACCTGCTAAGATCACCCCCCCCCCCCACCCCCCCCATGCTCACCACAATTACATCATTACAACATCAGACTGAACCATGAGTGTTCATGTTGTTGCTGTACTGTTTGGTTACGGTCCAAAACACCAATACTAATGCATGCACTAGAATAATGAAGGTTTTGATCTGATGCTGTCATATATATCGATCTAGATCTCCTCTCCTCTCCTCTCCTCTCCTCTCCTCTCCTCCTCTCCTCTCCTCTCCTCTCCTCTCCTCTCCTTCTTGACAACACATGTCAATTGTCATGCCAGTAAGGCCCATTGAACTGAAGTGAACTGAATTCAGAAACATAATATGAGACAGAAACAGAGACAGACAGAAGAACACAGAAAATCTGTTTCCTCGCTCCTACTCCTCTCCTTGCAGTGCTGTCAATCATTTAATGAGGCGGACTGCTCTGACTCCTTTCCTTTCCTTTCCTTTTCTTTCCTTTCCTTTCCAAGTATGATCAAATGCTGAATTTACAGTCCAGTCACCAATAAATAGAGTAGGGAGTTAAAAAAAGCCAAGGTTATAGTTTTCATTTATTTCACCACGGCCTACATCAACATCAATTTCTGTACAATTGTGCATTCAATGACAAATGAATATCCTTCACGACATCAGCGCCACCGTCTCGAGAGCTTGTGAATTGTCTGTAAAAATGACTTTCATTCATTCGTTCACTTCTCTCTGATGTAGGAACACATAAACTGTCTACTGGTTATTGTGATAGTTGTAACACAGTATGAAGTTAGTGAAAGATGGGAGAAGGTTTTTTTTTTTATTAGTCTCTCTCATTGTTGTTGTTCTACTACTTTCTGTTTTATTATTTCAAGAGCGTGGTGCACTGTGACTGCGGTGCAACTGCACAGCAGGGTAAAAACATCCTCCAGTCCTCTTTGTTACTCTTCTAAATATTCACCCCTCGTATCTCACCTATTCTGAGACTTTTTCCCAGAATGCAGCAACTTCAACTCTCAAACTTGGGCTCCTCCATGAAGGCCCAGGAGTTGAGCTGGCCATCACTCTTGGTGTGTTTCTGCCCTGAGGCCCAGCTTCTAGCCTCCAGTCCTCTCCACTAGGACACTCTTTATCAACACCAAACACCAAACACTCCAGTGGATATGGATAGTTGCAGTATAGAACAGCATTTAGACGACGTTACACTAAAACTCTCTAATGAAACCAGTATTAATGAAATCCTTTTAGCCTTGGTGGCTGGTTCTCCAGGCAGAGTGACCCACTCTACCTGTTCTGCTCATTCATACCATACCACTCTGTCGGTTATGAAACAAAGTGGAGGTATTCAGACTATGAAGAGGGACAAACTGCCCTACATTTATTCCATTTCCGGCAATGTAAGATTGTGAAGGCCGATGTTAACGACAGTATGTACTGTAGATATGTTGAGTATTTGCCTCACTACTTGTTTGTTGGTACAGGGAGCGGGTGAAGTTATCCTAGCCTGTGTTTGGGTGCCTTATGTGCAGTGGATATTGTTTGTGTTGTGTTGAAGGAGAGGGGTAGATGGAGACTGAGAGAAGGGATCTATTTGGCAAACATGGCTAGAGGCACAGCAGCTGTATGGCCTTGATGAATAATCTAACAACTACAGACGATTATAGGGTTGGACACTGTGTTTGTTTGTGTGTGTGTGTGTGTGTGTGTGTGTGAGAGTGAGAGAGAGAGAGAGACCAAGGGGATGCTCAAGGTGCTTGCATTGATTGGGCAGCTCCTCTGCTATTGGATTACCAGGGTTTGCCAACCCACTCGTGATTGGATAATCTTTCTACTCCCCACTTGTGATTGGATTACGCTGCAGCTGGAAGCTGTGCATCAGAACCCGCATACACACACACACACACACACACACACACACACACACACACACACAGTACGCTGTACAAGTTGAAAGACTATGAAGTATACTTTTTAGGTCCTTCACATGGATACACAAACATGGCCAGTGCTATTACTGATGCTTTAAGTTAAGCTCACGTGTCCTCAACTCACGTGTGTAGATGTGTGTGGGGGTACACATTCATAGAGATACACACACAGCTGGGGCCAAAGGGACTAAAAAAAGACAAAACATGAAAACACACCAGCGGGATACACAGCCATCTGCAGCCCATATATTAAAATCCCAATCACATATTCTTCCCAGGGTGCTTTGGGCATTAAGAGTCAAATTCAGTTCAGCCAGTCAGGTGTCAGGCACTTCACCCCTCTGTACCTGCACACCATCAAAATTCAGCTCAGTTTACAGCACTTCAGAAAAACCATTTTCTACAAATCGTGCCTGTTGTTTACTGAGTAGTATCGATTTAATAAAAAGAAACAGATAAATATAAATCTCCACGCCTCGGCTGAGAATTCAGAAACAACAATTTCGTCTACTCCATCTTGGGGAACTCATTTCAACACCTAAGGACCAAACATACTTTGTATACTATTGGAAATACCTATCTTAATACATATCTTATCTACTTAAAGGTTGGATGTTTGTGTGTATGTGTGTAGAATAGCAAAATTAGTACACAGCGGTTTGTGATTGCATGTGTCCCCATCACTGCCAAACCCGCAGGGCTGGAGTGAGAGATAGTGATTGGCCATGCGGGGAACACAGCGGGGGTTGGACATACTGTAGAGACAGACGAAGATGGATAGACAGGAAGAGA
Organism: Hoplostethus atlanticus; assembly: GCA_034670405.1. Lineage (NCBI taxonomy): Eukaryota > Metazoa > Chordata > Actinopteri > Trachichthyiformes > Trachichthyidae > Hoplostethus > Hoplostethus atlanticus. The sequence continues at coordinate 1,043,641 of JAXDDX010000024.1, forward strand.
CAAAGAGAGAGGGGAAACGAGGGGCATAAACAGATAGAAATGACAGCAACCAGCAAAATAGTAAAGAATGAAAGAATCAAGTAAAGATGCGACACAATGCACAAAGCTGGGTGAAACAGCATGCAGTATAACAAAAGCCTGCCCCCCTCCAGTGACTTCGCTAACAATTTGGAAATGTACAAACAAGCCTAAATCAGTGATTAACAGCGGAAAGTAGGAATAACAACTGATTCCTGCCGACTGAAAGAGACACAGCTGTACAACCTACCCTGACTCCTCAACTGTACATCTGAAACTCATTCAGATTGGCATTGTGATTGGAGGAGATACTCATACATTCAGCTGAAGTGCTTAGACGTGTTTTAAAAATGGTACTGGAGCTGATAGCAGTAGAAATTTGATGACTTTGGTCTCCTTGAGTTTCTTGGAACTGGAATAAACTTGTGTAAGGACGTGAGTTATCTTTCCCATGGTGAGAGATGTGGGTATCAGGAGCTAAATCGAGTCAGTCATCAGACACCCCTAACACCGAACGCCTCTCTCTCACTTGCCCGGTGTTTCAGTCTTGCTAATGTGTTAAGCTTTGCAACTGATTTGAGTTTTGAGTAACATGAGAGGAATTTAAGTTTGGCCAACGCTAATGAAACATTCTGTCAAACAGGCTAACCTACCGGAGCGTAGCGATATAGTAGAGTGGATCTATTCTTCTTGGAAGTTCATTGGGTGGATGATGAATGATTCTTCCAGGACTGTGATAACGTAAACTACAGCAACAGACAGTTGATGCTGCACACCTAGCTAGGTGCTGTGGGACTGTACAACATCTGTACTTGTCTGGGTATTTGTTCACGTACAAACAAGTAGAGCAAATCAGAGTGAGGCAGTCCTCTTCCTGTTCCTGAGTTTTGGCTAAGTCAATCCTGCTCAAGTCACAGGAAATCGTACCCACATAGAATAAACACATAGACTGAGACACACAGAATAAACCAATTCTCTCATTTTTTCTACACATATTATACTATTCTATCAATAGAGAGAATGATATCTAAATCCCTCCAGTGATGCCTTTCTGTAGTTCACCGTGGCCTCTGACCTCCCAGTGGAGGAGGGCAAGCAAAAAGAAATCAATACTGTATCACGTTATTATTATGATGCCTATGTACCCCACATGAATCAGGTGGAAACTGGCGATGTGTCCATCTGCTGACCTAAGTTCAGTTTAAATGGACCAGTAGAGAGGCTGTTGACTGCCACTGCACATTAGACAGGTGGTCTGATGTAGACCTTGTCAGCAGCACTGGAAAGCTAGTACACTCATATCAGCTATCAATATCCATCACTAACACTTGGCAGCTCTCGCTCGCTCACACACGCACACATCTTCCTCTTTCTTTCTCTCTCTCCTTCATTTTTCTTCCTCTCTCACGATCACTCACGATCATTTCTCTCATCATTCTCTCTCTATTCCTCTCTGTCTTTCCTTTCTATCTGTGCGAACATGCAGTGCGGTACAGTAAAGCTGTCTCATTCATATTAATCAGGATTGGTACGTGAATGGACCACGATATGAAGCATGAATGGTTTATGTGCAGTCCGACAAACACGCGCATGCACTCATGCATTTAAATGCTCACGTGTACGTGTGCACACGTGTGATGCATGCACACACACACACACACACACACACACACACACACACACACACACACACACACACACACACACACACACACACACACACACGCAGAGAGACTTACATGGAAAAATACATGGTTTCTTGATGTAGTCTGAATGAGTGGTGGGAGTTTACGTGTGTGTGTGTGTGTGTGTGTGTGTGTGTGTGTGTGTGTGTGTGTGTGTGTGTGTGTGTGTTTGATGGACTGGTGGCTGGATGCTGCTAGTTATGGGCTGCCTGGTAATCAAAGCGCCTTTGAAGGGTCCCTGGGCAGCAGCTTTGAAAGGTGGAAGTGGGGGGTGGGGTGGGGGTTGGGGCACAGAAAATGCATCTCTCTGCACAGGGTGTACTCACACATGAGAATAACACACCTTTGAGTTTGTGTGTACAATTTGTGTGTGTGTGTGTGTGTGTGTGTGTGTGTGTTTTCATGTGATACTTCCTCTGATGCCCTTTAGGGAATGGAGCATTTTATAACTCCGGGGTCGGTTCATTTCCAACAAAGCAGATTCAAGCAATGAGGAACATCAACATCAGCGCCTTTGTTGTCATGTCTGTAAATGCTGTAATAGTCACAGATTAAACCTAATCAAAGGATTAATCGGAGCATGCCCGCACTGCAGAGTGTGGCGCTACGATTTTATCAGCAGACTTGAAGATAGAATATCAGCTCTCATGAGGGATTAATGCAAGATTAAAGACACACAGGCCTTGACTTGTCTTTGAAAGACATGTGTAGAGACAACAACACCAGGAGCGAGAGAGAGAGAGGGGAGGATTATTATTATTATTTTAACTATTTCAAGTGAGCAAGCATGTATTCATGATTTTTAGCTATACGTTTCCCATTGCCCACCATGTTCAGTTCCCATGAGGGAAACTAGTCCCTGGTAGCTCAAAACAGTACCTGTGTGCCAAGAACATTTCCCGCCACTGGTCGTGCCCAACCACAAAGGATGGAATGGGTTGGTCTCATTCTTCACCGATGTGTGGATTTATTTTCTTCAACCTAAACACATTACTTTACTTAGACTGAAAATAAGGCAATATTGTTTTGTGAAAAAATAATGTAGCTTGGTAAGTTGACCAATGAGCCAAAAACTTGGTGTATTCCTTTAAGAAAAGGGTCTGATGGGCAAAGAACCATTGAAGTAAAGAACAAATGCACACACACACACACACACACACACACACACACACACACACACACACACACAGAATGCTATTATTTCGGGATCATCAGCATGACCTCCATAGTGAATGGTGGAGCCGTTGACTAGCCTCTAGCTAGCGTTGTTCCACCAGGCCAGCCTCCTGTCATCTGACTGATAGATGAACTAATCGGGTGAAATAAGGCTTTCTCTCTTCCTATCCCTCCATCTCTCTACCCACTCCCTCTCTCACTCCTCTGAACATTAAGGCTGATCTGAGGAGGAGAAACATGGAAATGTAATCTGTAAAACCAGATGTACACTAGCTACGGGGCATATTTGGCAATCATCAGATTTCTATTTGAGAACTTTGAGAAACAAGGGAAAAAAATATCCTGACCAGTCATGAGCATAAGTTAAACAAAGTTCAAATAATACTTGAACCTGCTACATAATTGAAAACATTTGTCCTCATCTTCTTTTTCTAAGGGTAGTTTTTTTCATGGTAGCTGGACTAATTTGGTTTTTGAGAGAAATGTTGAGAATAAGATTTCAAACTGAGACTTTGTAGCCAATGACCAAGATGTAAATGTTGAAATGTTCACACTATTACTATTACTATTGTGTATTTTTCATGTTTTTTTGTCCTCATCCTCCAATAGCAGTCTGGGTTTAACACTGGGAGGGCAGACAAGCTGATCTTTATAGGATGAGACACGTGATACCTTCCACGGGAGCGAATAACATGTCAGCCTGCAAGAGCGATCGACATGTGATCAGTTGTGTGATCAGCAGGTCATTCACAAACATGCTGGCATTTGACATTTAACAACCGATAATGTGTGCTTCCTCTGGCTTCACGCAGGCTGACTGAAGGGGAGGCAGAATGAAAATACCCTCTGGCTCCTGTAAAAACTTGTGAGGAAGAGGATAGTGGGGAATGATGCAGTTGAAGAGAACCGATTTTCTCAGTGAATTTATTGGTGAAGAAGAGAGGAAAAACAGCAGGACCATCCACAAATTACCCGGTGATTTGTCTCTTCTAAGTGTCAGAACGTGCTGTAGACTGAATTCCCTGATACATTTCATTTTCATTTCGCGTTTTGCCCTACCTCTATAAAAGGCAACACCTTTTATTCACTATCTTAAGATCGGTAGGGGGACATAGGGCATAAGAGGATATTGAGGATAAAAGTGATTGCATATCAGCCCATCATCTGTCCTGCTGCCTCTGCTGCAGGATCAGCCAGCCATGTGATAGGAGTCCTATCCCATATGACCCCTTTGCATATGTGTGTGTGTGTGGGGGGGTGGGGGTGGTGGAGGTTGTTCTATCTCTAGGGACAGAAACAGTGGCTGATCCCCAGTTGAACTCTTTGACCTCAAGCTGACCCTCCTCCAAGGGTTTATAGTTCACTGCTCAAGGGAATACTGGCCTGTCATAGTGTGTGTGTGTGTGTGTGTGTGTGTGTGGTGTATTGCATGCACCTTTACCTTATGCATGGGTGTGCATAGACTTCAGACTTCAGTACAGGGATGCATGGTTATAACTTCTCCAGCCAGAGAGGTTTGATTGAGGAGCAGGAATTCTTTCTACTAGGCGGGTAAATGGGATGCAGAGAGCTTAGATATTGAAAAGGTTTAAAGGTGGATGTCATTTTGCATTCTCATCCACACTTCGACGGGACACAGGGCTGTTGCAGGGATCAAACCCGTACTCTTTCTGTCATTGAGGTGATCACAAATCTAGCAGGTAAAAGCCAAGTCTTCAGCACACTCAAACCAATCTTAGTCACGTCAAATGTTGTGAGGGGAGAGGAATGTTGTGTACTTTTATTTTCAACCACAGCCCCTAGAGGCCCATAACAGAAGGGATGGAGACCGGCATCTGTCACGAGTCCTATGGAAGTCATGCAGTATTACATGATAAATATATATACATGTACAGGGAATCAAGTTAGAACCTTGCAGGCATAAGATATATATTAAGCTCCTCGCCCCCTCTTTGACACACAAACAAACACATACATGAGGATGACACATGGTCCAATCACCCTCTGAGGCAAACACCCCATCACCCTCATCTCCTCCTCCGCCTGTTCCCCCTCCTCTCAGTGTGTGACAGAGGGGCAATAAATAGCAAACTAAATATGTTGCTGTCATAGCCAATCTCCTTCTGGCACCGTACAGTGCGCGTGTATCTGTATCTGTGAGTGTGTATGTGTGTGTGTGTGTGTTTTTGTGTATACGTGTGTAGGTAGACATCATGAGAGATGCTCCATTTAAACCCCCTGACTGCAGATACCACCTCCCAGTGAATATATATGAATAGAGAGAAAGAAAGACAAAGTGTGGAACGTTTGAAAAGTCTCTGAGGGCCTCATGTTTCATCTCGGCATACAGTAAGTAGGTAAAAGATGTACAGTACATCCTTGATACGGCAGGTGCCTCAGTGACGTGGTGAACATGGACCAGATATGTGTGCAAACATTCTGATCTTGACGTGTGTAACGTGTAGAGAAGCTGGATATTGGAATCTGCAATTAAAATGCAGGGGACGTGGAACGAGCCAGCTCTGTGAAAGCTGACATAGTGTGTGTGTGTGTGTGTGTGTGTGTGTGTGTGTGTGTGTGTGTGTGAGAGAGAGTGTTCTGTTCTCTGCCAGCAGCTCTGTGTCCCAGCGATACCAGGCAATGTTGCCAGGCGACAGGTACCAATTGTGTTTCGTTTCCGCGGTGACAGTAGGGTGGGGCTTTGGCGAGGAGTACAAAGTGTTTCTGACTCCCTCACATACATGTACACACACACACACACACACACATGCACGCACGCGCACACACATATGTATTGTAAAATCAATTACTGTGAATCAATAGAGAAAGAAAGAAAATCCCCATTGAGCATAACAATGATGGTCAATGTGAGAGGCTGTCTAGACTGAATTGCTCAGCTCCCAATCACTTATCCCCCCCGCAGCAGACTCACACTTAAACTCTTTCTCTTTCACCAGCATCTTTTCACCTTTTCTTTTCCTAGTTTAGTTCATTCATGTGCACATTCTATATCCAAATGAAAAAATGGAGTAATGTGATAAAATGGCACGCAGTAGCATGCATGACATGACATTTCATGAACGCAAACACAATTACAATGAAAATGAAATGTAGGCTCACCAACTGGAGTTCTGTGAAGATGGTAAGTACTGATAAATCCATGCATGCAATACTTAAAGCTGCATTATGGCACTTTTTTATGTCAAAATACAAGTGCCTTATCAGTCTAGTTCATGAAGTGGGATTGCGACTGAGAAGACTGGCCCCTCCTACTTGATTGAGCCGCTGTAGATCCGCTCCATTTGCCCCGATGAAGTTTTGGAATCGGGTAGGTACACTGGTGGAAAGGTTTTCTATGGCGGTTGACGGACTTGACATTTTTTGCGTAGCTTGTATTGTAACTGTAACTCCGCCCCAATGGTTTCTGGTCCCCCGAAAAGTACTACCGCGCTAACTATCCAAGAGGAACCTTTTCCGGGGCTAGTTCCACCGGTGGGAAAGGTCGAAGTTCCTGGAACTAGTTCCTGCGGTGGAAAAACGACTATTTTTTTCTCAACGTTCATGTCAAAGTCAGGTGAAGTTCGAAAGCCTCATCCTCCGATGCAGTTATATTTTTCAGATATTTAGCCATATACTTTCTTGCGATGTTGCATTAAATCAAATCACATTTTATTTGTATAGCCCTTACTCACAAAGGGCTTAAGGGCTTAATTCTCTTGCTTCTGTTTTTCCTTTGTTTTCTGTGAACCATATTTATGAATAGAAGGCATTGTGCTGGAGTCTAACTTCAGCTGGACGACATCACGTGCACGTACTATTGAGTAGATCAGCACAGTAAATGTAAAACTAATTTGATGACCAGAAAATTGTAAAAGGTAGGTATTCTTCTGTAATTTGTGATAAGATTCAATAACAAAATCACTCACTCACACACACACAGACACACACACACACACACACACACACACACTCTCTCTCTCTCTCTCTCTCTCTCCCTCTTTCCTGTGGTGATGGAAATAAGGGTGACAGTTGGTAGACAGAGACCAGCTGTGGGACAGGGGTCAAAAGTGGAGAGGCCAGGAACAACATTGTGTCGTTCCACGCTGGTTCCAGCCGAACTGTTCCAGTTTGGTTTTAATGAGCACATCACCAAATATTGTCAGTGAGTCTGATGCTGAATAGATCCTAGTTGGGGAGATTCTCCTCACAAGTCCAAGGGAGAACACAGACATTTAAGGAGCTGATCACAGAAAGACGATAATGGGCAAGAAAACACACCATCTCTTTCTTCAGAGGCCTTACAAGCTTGGTATTAATGTGTGTGTGTGTGTGTGTGTGTGTGTGTCGGAGCTGAGTGTGTGAGCCCTTGCAAGCAATGTTCTTCCCTGTGTGTCCTTTGCTGTTGCACCTGTACACATAGGCGATACCTGAATTAGACCAGGACGTTGCAGGTACGGCAATAAGAACATGAGTCAGTGGCACCGCAAACACTTCACTTTCTACATCCGCTATCACACTGCACACTCTGGCTGTGGTCCAGTCACAGCATTAATAGTTCATTAGGAAGTAGTCTAGCTGTAAAAGGAAGTTGATCATTAACCCCCTCCCCCCAAAGACGGGCATACTACTGGCTCCATAGTAACCTGGCTCCGCAGGCTGAGTGGTGGCCAAGGTCAAGCTCTCGTCTGGTCAAATCATAGGAGATTGTCATAATACTGTCAAATATATTTCATTGCCTTTAGTTGAGTGTGTTTGTAGCATCCAACATGGTGATCCTTTGTAGCAGAAGAAGTTCTCCTCTGGAATCGGAAGAAAGTTTAAATGGATTGGATTTTCTTTTCTTTTTTGCTGGATAGATTTCTGGACACAATTTACAGTCCTGATAGCCCGCAATTTTATCGTCCCAATAGACTGTCCATCCTTCACCAGCTGAGAGGAAAAACAAGAAGATCAGAAGCAGAGAAACAAGGCCACATCAAAAACAAGTTTGTCCGAGATCGACGGGTGGCCGAATGGAAAGTATTGAGAGACAGCGAGAGAGGATGCGAGAGAGAGAAAGAGAGAGAGAGAGAGAGAGAGACTTGTCAGACTTCAATAATACACACACATACCAGTGTTATCAGGCCAATTCTGTGTGGTTGCATCTCTGCTAAAATATTGATGAGGCTCACCGTTTCTGCATGGAGCAGTGCTTACCGAATGGCCTATCAAAAACACCACATTACACAGCATGCTTCAGTGTTATCAGCCAGTCCCCTCAAGCAAGATACAGTAGCTGAAACAATAAGAAGCAGTGCTGCGGGTTCGTTTTGGGACGCTCAGCTGTGACAGATTTATTTGACACGCACAGTGACTTCCTGATGAAAAACACAATTAGAGGAAACGCTTATGGGCACAGCGGTGAGAAACTCATGAGAGGTAATAAAGGGAAAGAAAGAGAGCAAGAGAGAGTAAAAAGCGAGAGATAGACTGTGTGTGTCTGCATGAAATAAGCTTGAAATGTGATCAGAGTGGCGGCACTAAAAGAACCATCAGAAATTGATTTCCAAGAATTCTGAGCATGAGGGTCAATCTGGACTCATTTGTTTTAGTGTGTGTGTGTGCATATTCAGTGAAGGGGAGTATATGAGTCTGCGTGGGCGTCTGTCTGTCATCGTTTGAGTTCAGTCCCAGTCTGCAGCCAAGCCGAGGCTCATCAGATTTAATGAGCAATAAAAAAAAACCAAACCAGGTCATAAAAATGTCATTGTTTTTCTCAGAGTGCATATATTACTGCTCAAAGTGACTGAATCAAATTAGGGGATTTTGCCATTTCTGTGGAGTGATAGGCATTCAGAAGTATTTGCTCAATTATTAAACACCATATGTCACTTTACTGTGCGGCTGTTATGACCACCCTGACAAACATCACTGAGAGAAACAAGCGACGGAGAGAGTGAGAAACAGAGAGAGTGAGGGAGTAGAAGAACAAGAGTGTTGTTAGAAAGCAACACACACACACACACACACACACACACACACAAACACCAGTGTGCTTGCCTTAAAGCGTTTAGTGTCTAGCCATGTTCTGGCAGAAGAGACAAGTCTTTTATTTATCATTGGGTCTCTTAGTGAGTGTTAAGATGAAGTGTGCTGTCAGTTCTTCTGTCTCTTTCATTGACTTCAAACAGGACTGGGACTGCTCCGAGCAAGGCTGTGGTACGGCACATGGCTGGCAACATCGCTGCAATAGAAACATGCTCTGAAATAAGCTGCAGCGCCGTGGTTTCAAGTCCAACAGTATATTGTATTCTCTCCGCTGAATGTTCTGTTTGAACTGGAAAGTCAGCACTTGATATGTAAACTCTAGGAGGACTTGACTTTCAGAGGGTTGCCAAATATTGACACTCTCGAGAAGGTTGAGCTACGGTGGCCATCTCTCATAGACACTTTAAAAGTTGGAGAAAATGAAACAGTGTGAGGAAAACAGAGGAAAATGCCAGATGCATTTTGGCTGGAGAGTTGGAAGGAGAGAACACTCGGGGATAGGACTATGCTTTTAGAGGTCTTTCATCCTCAGCTTCTTCTGTGTACACCTAAAGGTCATTTCCCATTACTTTCCCTGTCCGGCCTGCCTGCGTCCCTTCCCCGAAACATCACCCTGTGTCATTTTCAGTTCCCTCGGCTGTTCATCAAATGCTGGTAAACAACCTTTACAAGCCTTTAGCAACAACGCTACGGACGAATTACAGCATGCTGTGACAATACGCTTTGCAGAAGCAAATCACTCAGAAGTTACAGTACTTGAATGGCAGCAGACTGCAACATCGCTCAGGTCTAGATGATGTGTATAGGTGGAAAGCCTTAAAAAACTTTAGCTGTGGTGGTAGACCTTCAAAGTAAGGTCAGACAGGTATGGCGGAGAAAAAACCCTGTGACCTTTACATCAATGTTTGGATGATTCTGGTCCTCTGACGTAGAGATAGAGAAAATAGAAACACAGCACGAGTAAGGGTTGAGCTGACAGACTGACACAGCCTGTACCCAAGGATTTAGGAGTTACCTTTCATGTTTAAATCTTGAACAACAGACTAAAAACTGATTCAAAAATGTTTTACCAGATAAGATTTTGTGGTCTTTAAATAACACTGAAACACTTTTACATGTTTTTACATCTCATCTTGACTACTGTAGTGCCATGTTCTCCTGTCTCAACTGATTCTAAACACACATCACAGGACCATACTACGATTTTACCTAATAATCATTTTCACATAAATAAATGTTGAATCACAGATCGATATACTACAATAGTGATTCAACCTATACCCAGTTTATCAACGCTTTTACATTTGCTGTTCCATACACCGCATAGGTCTTTCCTAGAAAAAATCCTCTGGCGCACAGGAAGTGATGCGTTGGTTACCAGATATTTTTGTATTGTAATGCACCTTAACTCTGTTTTTAAGATTTTAACAGTGTTTCCAAAGATTCTCCTTTTTTTACTATTATTATTGTTATCATTATTGGTAGTAGTAGTAGTAGTAGTAGTAGTAGTAGCAGTAGTTGTAGTTACAGCTATTATTATGACTGATAGTAGTAGTAGTAGTAGCAGTATCTGTTGTATATGTATTAGTATCACTATTGATGTTATTCATATTTGTATGGTACCAGTATTAATATCACAGGACAGAAACTCAAGCCTGAAATTCACCTCAAAACAAAGTGCATCTAAAGTAAAAGTTAAAAGCTATGAATCCGGCCCACACAGAGCTCTTGAGCTGTACATGAGCTCTCTGGTAGAGCAGTCCTCAAAATACATGTCAAACACAACCTGCCTCAAAAATAGGTCTGCTATTTACCTTCAACAAGAACATAGAGACAGGGGAAAGGTGTGGGAGAGATACTTGCCAGAGGGGAGAGAAAGGAGGTAGAAAAAACAATCTATATAAGGAAAGGAAGGAAGAAAGATAGGAGGAAATATATATCTTTGAGAAATGCTCGTATGAAATTGAAATGTATCTGAATATCTTATACCACCATTTGGTAAGGTTTCCTCAGATTGTTGTCACACTATAAATTGAATTCAAATATTAAGACATGTATGCTCCTAATACACAGCGTGAATGTTTAATGTTTAACTAACACCAGATATTGAATACATGAATATGGTCCTCTATGCGTCATTATCACTACTGCTAGTGCTTTAACTTTGAAAAAGGAAAATTATTTAAAATTATATATATATTTTTTTTTATTGTGTAATCTTGTTTGAGAAATATATAAAAAATGTATTAGAAAGAAAGATGAAATGGTTCGATTAGTTGTTGATAAATGATGAAACAGTTCTTGGTAGTGGACTCAGACTTTTGGACATCCATCCTGTTTTTCTCATACCCTCACATTCCTCTCATTATTATATATTGCATATATAGATATTTTTAGCATTTTTATAGCCACCATTTTCATATTGAATATACCTGACAGTGTCTTTCTGTCACACAGAGCCTGGCCCGACCTATTAAGCAATATAAGCAGCTGCTTAGGGACCCACCTGCCACTAAATGATCATGATCATCATCATTCACTGACCTAATGTGGCCAGGGACTGTGCATATCTGCACCATGCAGGTAGTGAACTTTAGAAACATAACACATTGCCACCACTGTGTCACGTCACACATTTTTGGCAGGAAAAAACATCAAGGGATTATCACCTACTGGCTTGTCAAATGAACAAGGTGGGGGGGCGTGTACTGGCTGGCTGATAACCACTCATCTTTTCATTTCATTGAGCAGCGTAATATAAACAATGTTGAGCTCCAGAAGAACTTATCAATCTGGGACAGACAGAAGAGGAGAACAGAAAGAAAGCAAAAGGTTTGCTGCGTGTATTATTAGTTCATATCACAATGTTTTCTGTCATTTCATATTCTAGTCAGCTAGCTAGCTAGCTAGGTACATGGATGAATGATGTTAGCTACAAGGGTCGGGATCAGCTTGTTGTTAATAGGCCTACATTAAACTGTCAGTGCCAGCTAACTTGATGGCATTGCATTACATAGCTAGCCTTCAGTTAAGCCTACAAAATATATCTATATGAGGTTTTCATTAACAAGCTGAATAGCTGTTTGTATGACCAACAGACAACTCGCTACAGCTCAGTCAGCTGATGTGTTGCCATTGGAAATTGGGCGGTCCATTTAAGCTGTCAAACTCACTCGCTCGTTCTCTGCTGCTGCTTAACCCTGCTGCACTGTGTTGCTCTGTCGCTGCTGCTACTGCTGCACCTGAATCTCACACACCACCACCACTCAGCAGCCACCTGTGGGCTCTGGTACATAGGCCCCCTAGGGGGGAATGCTATCGATGCTAACTGCCTCACTTGGCCGTCATTGCACAGAGGCCGAAGTTGCATCAAATGTCAATATATTTATCCAGAGCAACATGGTCCCTAGTGTGGCGTGACTATCAATCTACGTTCCAAATACATTATGCTCCATTCAAGTTATGCAGGGCACAGTGCTGGAGTGCTGGTCATTCACAAAGCAAATGTTAGACAAAGGCAGACAAAGGCAGTAGTAAGTGGATGCTAATGCTAACATCACCCTTTTTGTGTCATTTTCATGAAGTTGACGTTCTTCACCTTGAACTGACAAATGGAAAGAGGAACAGCCCCGGGCTCACTTGCCTTTACACACACACACACACACACACACACACACACACACACACAGAGATGCAGGGTAAGAGAAAGCCTGTCTAATAGCTTCAAGGTTATAGCATGAAAAGAACTGAGATCTATTTGCCCTTGGTCAGTGCTTATTTATGTAAGCATGAGAAGGAAACTGGAGTGTATGTGTGTGTGTGTGTGTGTGTGTGTGTGTGTGTGCGAGAGAGAACATGATTGTTGCATGCCTAAAAGTACATGCTACACCACACATTTGTCAAAGTCCTATTGGTAATTTCATGGCTGCAGAATGTAATTTGGCAGAGAGTACATGTAGAGGAGAGGAGAGGGGAGGAGAGGAGAGGAGAGGAGAGGGGAGGAGAGGGGAGGAGAGGAGAGGAGAGGAGAGGAGAGGAGAGGGGAGGGTTATACGGTGGCTGGTTTCACTGTCAGTGAAGATCAAAAGGGTGAATTGGATCCTTGACCTGCTAGACGATAAGTTTGTCACACTGTCTAACAGTCCTATCACATACAGGACATAGGATATGTGTAGATGTAAAGCATGCAGAGGTTTCCAGCAATATTTCTTCAGTTTATCTCTACCCCTTGAGTTCTTCCCACCCTGTTGATTTGTACAGTGAGATAAAATCATAGTGTTTAAAATGTCTGCACAGTTACATGAATGGCTTTTTAAGCAGTGACACTGTGACCCCTGTTGTAATGTCCTAAAAGCATTGTGGGCACAGGGGCATTAATGTGAGCACTCATGGGTACTGTGCAGCACTGAACTCTCTCTCTCTTTCTATCTCACACTCACACACACACACACACACACACACACACACACACACACACACACACACACACACACACACACACACACTAAATTCTACTGAGATACAAAGAGGCGGAAACAGGGATATGGAGGGGGAAAGTGACACGACGAAGAGACAGAATAGAGGATGAATAATGATAAGAAGAAGGGAAAATGAATAAAAAGAAGACAGAGGGCAAAAAGAGCGATAAATAGTGGTAGAACAGCTACTGGAGTAAAAGAAGATGGATCTGAGAGAGACAGGTGTTTAGAGAGAGAGAGGGAGAGAGAGAGAGAGAGCCTGCAGGATCATGAAGGATCCTCACCACCCCAACAACGGACTGTTTCAGCTGCTGCGGTCAGGCAAGCGCCTCCGTAGTCACGCTGCCAAAACAGAGAGACTGAGACGGAGTTTCTTTCCTCAGGCCATCAGGACTGTGAACTCTGACCTCACCAGGGCCCCCACCAAGACACACACACTGCCCCTCTTATGCACACACACACACTTAGGTAAAGACTACACATAATTTATAATTTATATTATATTATACATACAATTTTCCCTTTTTTACTATATTTTCTTTTTTTTTTTTATTATTTTTTTTTTTAATAAAGTGCTCTTATTGTAAATATTGTGTTGTTTTTTATATAGAGCTCTTAAAAAAAAAAAAACTGTGACATTGTAAATATTGTGTTGGTTATTGTAAATAGTGTGAACCTGTTATTTTGCACATTTCTGCTAAGCATTGCCACTTTGCATTTCACTACACACCTCGTGTGTGTATGTGACAATTAAACTTCTTGAATCTTGAATCTTGAGATGTTCTTTAATGAAACATTTTATGACAAAACAGAGTACATAACTGAAATTAACTTGTACCCACCCAACAAAACACACACACACACACACACACACACACACACACACACAGAATGTAATAGGCAGTAGTCATGCTCTAGCCGCTCTTTTCCTTTACTGTTATTGTCTCTCTCACTCTCATCTCACTCTGACTCTCTCTGTCTCTCACCTTCTCTGCCTGTGCCAGTATGAATTTGCCCGGGCATCGTGTGTATCTGCACCTACCTCTGGGGGAAACAATTGCTCTGAACAAGTGACAGGGCTGTACAGGTTTATTCTGTGGGTAATTCAAGCCCTCTAGGTTTCTCATATTACACTTGCATGCACATGCACACACATGCACACATGCACATACTCATTTGTGGTAAGAGGATAATGCTGCCACTGGCGCTGTATTGCTGTGTGTTTATGCTTATTGGATTTGGACAGACAGCCAGGTCTTTAATAAGTTATGGCAGGCTCTGTGCAGGAGGCTGGAAAGGAGGAAATCCTTCTAAACACTGTAATCCCCATTTGCATTCATTCACTCCTCCTCACAGAACTACAAGCAACTGTCTAGACGTAGCCCGTTGTTAGACTTCACCGCACCTGCCAAGACGGTCTTTTTGAGATCTGCCAGTAAAAGAGGGCCCAAATGAACCGTGAGAGGAAGCACCATCTGGTAATGGAATGCGTCCCGTCCGGCCTGTCAACCTACGTGTACGTCCAGGTGACAAAGCACCGGGCAGGGAATTATGGAAATCACCCTACTCATCATTCATAGAGTATACATCATGACGTTGTCTCAAGGAGGCCAGGCCGGCTGAGATACCACTATTATTCCACTGTCTTTCCACAAAGGGTGTTTTGTATTCCCTGCTTCGATGGCGGATTGACTCCCCTCCGGCTTATTTATTCATCTATTTCCTCACGGAGTTATTTACAAACCCTCCAAGCCATTGAAATCACTCAGATAAACGGCCTGCTGTGCCCGCCGCAAAGCTCCTACCACTCTCCACTGTAGAACGGCCGTCGAGTGTTTTGAACTCAAATCCCAGTTCAAAGTTTTCAACTTCCCTGCCCCCCGAGGGAAGATGAGTAAAGTATGACAGTATTCAAAAGTTAAATGTCAGTTGAACGTGCTTGATGAAACTGCCTCAACATTTTACATTGCATAATTCAAGTAATATTTCCATATTTCTATTTTTTGGCAGCACGTCGGGACCAGTAGCAGGATGAAGACTGTGAGTGGAGCTGTGTAATACACGTGTACGCGTGTCATTGTAAAGCCGCATATAACTGGAAATTGCAGGTCTAATTGTTGATGCATGTTCATACAGTAGCGGTATGTAACGGTGCTCGAGGGGTTAAGGTTGGGGAGAAGCTCAAGTGACCAATGCTGCCTGGCATGTTAAGATAATCACCATAGCAACTCCTCATCTCACACAACCAATACTGTACAGCATTCCCAGGTAATGCATCGAAGAAATCTATTACAAGAAGTAATACTATGAGACATTTTCATATAAATAATGTCCGTTTTGTTACTCTCCTTGCCGATTGACATAACACAAAAGTCATTCAACCTATACACAGTTCACGAACGTTTTTAAAATGTTCTAAATACTTGTCGGGTCTTTCCTGGGAAAAAATCCTCTGGTGCACAGGATGTGGTGTGTTTTACATTTCCAGCAACAGCAGTTGTTTGGAATAAATAGAAGAAGAACTGGGTAGTGAGTCAGAAAAGAACGCTACCTACAGCAACTCAAACTTCATCAACAGAAATTCCAAGAAAAGTCAGTAGTACTGGCCACGCTGTTGGATTGCAAAGTGATCTCTGGGAAGTGCAGTGGCAAAACATCAATGCAATTATCCTATCACCAACGACGTTGCCAAAATAAGAAAAAGATCTTGTGGATTTCCATGTTAAGGTATTGTATTTAAGGTATGTACAACCCCGATGGCGCTGACATGCAGTGCCCTTTACCGTGAATATTCGACACCCATACTTACAACTTACTGCATTGTCAACATAATTGGTGGAGTGTGTAGAGTCTTGATTAACAAGCATGTCGGTCGTTGTGGTGGATATTGATGGGTGGCCCCTGAGCCTTTGCATGGAACTGCAGCCAGCTAATAGAAATCAATAAATAAAGCAATTCACTGACAGCCTGTTTCAGAGAAACGGAGGAAGGTAAACAAACAGAGACGGTGAGAGAGGAAGACAACGAAGAATAAAGAGAAAGAGTAAACTGACTAAGGTGAACCACTGGATGACTGACAGAGTGGGAAGAGAGAGACAGAAATAGACACAGAGGTGAGAGTGGAAAAAAAGAGAGAGAGATAGAGAGAAAAGTGTCAGCTCTGAGGACCAGAGAGAAAGAGGCAGGAGGGAATGAGGGAGGAAAGGAAGGATAGGGGGGAAGGAGGGTGATTCTCATTAGGGCAACTTTCCCCATCGAGTTGTGTTACAGTGCTGTCAGAGATTGAAGGAAAGCAGAGAGTGAAATCTGTCTGTGATAGCTGTCCTCAAAAAGACATAAAAATGATGTGATGTGGAGAGACACACACACACACACACACACACACACACACACAAAGAATTTACAGAGCTAATAAACAGGCAATGGGCAGAGCCATAGCTTCTAGACTGGTCCTCCTATCCTTCTGTCTCCAGAAGGATAGATACTGTGCAGTTCAAGGAGGAAGAGAGAGAGAGAGAGAGAGAGAGAGAGAGAGGGGAGAAGCTAGATGAAAGGAGAAAATATGGGGGTGAATGAAAGAGATCAGACGGGGGGGGGAGTGTAAGATTAAATGACAATAAGGATAGAGGAAATGGAGAGGAGGGTTGGAGGGATGGTGACAGAAGAAAATGGAATGGAAAGAATATGAGAAGGGCAAAGGAGAAAGAGCGAGAGACAGATAAAGGATGTGAAGTGATGAGGAAGAAAAAGAGAGTGTGAGATTAGTCCGTAAGCCAAATGGAGAAATAGTGAGCAGAGTAAGGAAGGTTTCGGGCCACTGCTTTCATTGGGCACTGAGAGCAACTTTACTAACTGATACATAGTGAGGCATTGTGGGGACGCATTCCCATTCTGCTGAGAGGGCAGAAGCACATTTGTCCCACTGCAGGCAATGAGGCGTAATTGAGCAGTTGTGGCTGGTCAAAGCCCTAATGCAAGAAGAAGTGCAAGCTCAGGTCTCCACACTCCACACAGTATCACTGAAAATGATGACAGCAGAGGGCGGTGTGAGGGGAGAAGGGTGAAGATTAGAACGAGGGAGGATTTGAGTGAGACAATTATGGAGAACAAAGAAAGACAGAGAGATGCTCAGTTATCATCAACAAACACAATAGAATGGGTTGTTATATGTAATTGCCTGTCCTCCGCTTTATTCCATTCAAATCTATGTGCATACGTGTGTGCACATAGAGCATACGTGTGTGCTTCCTATGAGACACTCGTGTGAAGAGAGGGGCTGAGCTGTCAACTGATCACCATCTGGTGGTGGGTCAGATCAGATGGCGGGGGCGGCTGCCAGAGAGGCCTGGTAGCCCTGTTGGGGTGAGGGTCTGCTGGGAACGCCTGGTGGAGGACTCTGTCCACGTGGAGGTTGGGGACATGGAGTCGGAATGGACCTTGTTCAAAAGCTCTGTCATGGAAGCAGCTGCAAGGAGCTGTGGCCAGAAGGTGGTCGGTGCATGTCTCGTGGACACCGAGAGGAAGGAAGGCTGGAATGAAAGGCTTTCCGGGCCTGGTTGGCAGAGAGAGGTACGCACCTGCAGGCCAGAAAGGCTGCAGCTGCGGTACCCTGCAGAAGCAAAAGCCCAGGTGAGGCTATAGAGGATGACTTTCAGGTCACCTCATGGTTGTGGAATGAGGCGACTTAGGAGGGGACGGCAGGACATCGCCAAGGCTGTTCTCAGAAGGAGTGGAGAAACATTGTCTTCGAAGGAGCACTTTGAGGAACTCCCCTCTCCAATGACCACATCCCCTGGTGGTCTGGTCCGGGTTCGGTTCCCGGTCAAGGAACTGACTTTGCGGCAGGTTGGCCTAGCGGTTAGAGAGGCCGGTGATTGAAAAAAATGGTTGGTGTCACAGCTACACTGCCCACCAACACCGCAAAGTGCCCTTGAGCAAGACACTTAACCCCAAAACTGTGCGCCGTTCAATGGTTGCGCTCTGCCCTCTGACCTGAAAAATGCATGTGTGTGTGTGGGGTGATATGTTGTGTGTATATCTTGTGTGTATGTCAGGGGTGTGCAGAAAAATAATTTCACTGCATGTATGTGATGAATAAAGTTCATTCATGAACCTGTTTCTCTCACATTTGAACTAATTCTTAACCTTGTCCAGGTCCTGTGGACGTCAACATTGGACGTTCAGAAGACGTCATAAAAGACGTCATAAAAACTTTCATTCCGGCTCCTCAGGGGACGTCTTTTCAACGTGCAACAAAGACGTTCAAAAGATGTCTTTTGGACGGATCTTTGCTCAGCGGGAAGTCTGGCAGTTTTGTTAAAAACAACATGAGCATCCATTGCATTTTTACCTTGTAACAGGCTCCAAAAAGTCTGTCTTACTCCACTGATTACAGAAAAACTTTGTAGACCGCCCAAGGCTGTAAAATCTTTACCAGACATGAGGAGCAAAGAGAGGCTGCAACCCTTAAGGCTGTCAGTACGCTAGCGCCGAGGTGTAATCCTTCACCCTGCTCTGTGGGAGAGGGGGGAAACGTGCCTCTGATCTCTCCCCACTGACAGAGCTGCCTGGAAGTGGAGGGAAGGCGGATGGATAAACATAGGTGAAAGTGAGGAATGATTGGTGGATTAAAAGGTGATAGGTGAAAAGTGTAGACTGATTGGGGAGAGGATAGGAGATATGGAAGAATGGATAGATGGAGAGTTTCATTACAAAAAAAGCAATGTTCTACATTTTGGAGAAAACGTGCTACATGCAGTTCAAATAATAAAACTGATCCTGTCTTGTTACCACAGTGGAATATAACAACAACAACACCAATAATATTCTGTAATGAGTTTCAGTTCCATGCCAGCAACTAAGAGTGGATGTTATATTTTTAAATGACGGCTATCTCCTTTTGGAATGAAAGTGTGGCGGATGGAGGGAAAGATGGAGGCGCAGGAGAGTGCAGGTGAAACAGTGAAGAGATGAAAGAGGAGAGTAGGGGTGTTTCTGAAGTGTAACAACACCTTTTCTTGCCCTTTCATCAGTTCCTGGTTGCATAAGCAACATCAGGGGGCTTACCGCTCGATAAGGATCCCCGCTGGCATCACTGCACATACATGCACACATGACAAACACAAATAAATTCACAACCACAAACAGGCATGTAGCAAAGGCAAACCCTCCTAAAGTCAGTTTACCCACCTTTTAATTTGTGGAGTACAGCATTTACTTGCCTTTTTGCTGACTTGCTGAGGTCGAGGTTAAACCCCCTTTTTATATACCATTACATCACTACGCACAACCAAACACACTAACACACAAACACATGCATGCACACACACTCACATGCACACACAACCAGCCATGTGCGTGAATCCAAATGCTGTGTGTTTATGTGTTTATGACACGGTTTGCGCCCATGTTTCCAGAAAGCACTAGATCAATAGTCATTTGGTTTACCGGTAACCTCTCCACCAGCGTGATTTACAACTCCCATAATGCCCTTGAGGAAAAGGAACCTATTGCATGGACAGGCCCCTCTTATACGCATGACAGACAGTCAGCTGGGAGCTCTGCTCCCCTTGGTTTAGGGATGAAATAAGATGGGCTAAAATGGAAATGGTGTACACATAACACACGCATGCTTGAACGCACACATTTGCGCACAGCCACACAACCACCTTCACCCACACAAACAAACAAAGGCCATTCTGTATTGATCCACAGCTTTCTGGAGAATTCGTGGTGTCAGGGGCCTATGATGTGTAATAGGCTACATGGGCTATTGATAGGACTGGGGGGGGTTTATGGCACAGGGCAATGAGGAGGTTAATATGTTTTTAGGGTGGAAGCATACATAACTGAAGGTCTTGATTGTTTTGCCGGATTTTAATTACACCAGTTCAACATGCAAGGATAGCTACAGCTTTTTTAAATTTTATGGATGAATAAGCTGCAAACCCTGCACGCATCATGAACAATAGCTCTGTTGAACCAATTCACATTCATCACTTAAACCAGTTGAACTGGTCTAAGCAAGATGGTAGGAATTATAGCATGTGATCTCTGAAGCAGGATGGGAATTATCCTTATTTCTTTCAGTTTTTATAAGATCTTTATTGATGCCAGAGGGGCAACTGGGTAAGAGACGTAGGCACATTTATATTGCTAGACATTGCTAGGGCTATCGCTAGACAAGTACCTTACAAACCAAGCAGGAAAATCTCATGACATTTAGAAGCAGATTGATTTAATTGACCGATTGATTTCAGGTAACTGCTTTGAGGCCGCTTGGGCTGGAGGTAACGTCACATGCACTGTGTGCTAGATCTCTTAATGAGATTTGACTCCCAAGTCCCATGAGGCGGGAGACAGGAAACACCAATTAAGTCCACACCGACTCTTGTGCACCTATATGGTGCAGTGGAAACGTTGCTTTCCTGAAAGACACTGAGAATGTGCAGTATGTGCACACACATATCCACATATCCACACGCACACGCAGCTGTCATGGGCAGCTGTTGAGGAGGCAAAGCCTGATAAAAGGCTTAGATGAAGTGCTATTCTCTAAGCAAGCCCTCTGTCATTTTCTGCTCTCCTCCTTCATTCTCACACTCCTCCCCTCTCCTCTCCTCTCCTCTCCCCTCCTCTCCTCTCCTCTCCTCCTGTCTTGTCAATCTCTCACTCACATCTCCATCCACTTGTTCACTGTGGGGAAAGTGTTTTTTAGATAAGATCCTCTTGTCAAAGTGTCAACCTTCCATTCAGCTCAGTCACCTGTCACAGAAACACACAGAAACAGGCTCACACACACACACTCACGCACACACACACACACACACACACACACACACACACACACAGAGGATGCAACACAAGCAAAAGGACTGAGACAAGACAATTGTGGGGTGTATGGGATAGATAGAAAGAGAGAGCGAGGGATGAAAGCGATTCACTGTGTCTAACTTCCATGCAATGCCTGTGGCCACTGGGAAAACTCACACACAGCCAGACCACCTATATCTCACATGAAGAAGTTACAGTCCCTTAATATTTAGTTTTCAACTTGAGCTACTTGTACTCCACCTCCATTACACAGTGAGTACCTGCATCCATGCCACACACACACACACACACGAAGGATATACACACATTTAAGTAATAATACACAAAACCAGACCCTTCACTTATTTTTTACTAATTTTAGTGTGCTTGATTTTCACTCTTTGGAAAATCTGGCCTCAGGCAACCTTTTTTCTTCACACACCAACAACATCTCACTCTTCTCTTCGTTGCTGCCTCGGTGGTCCAGCCATGAAACAGGCTTTATTTCAGCCAAGACGTCTTTCAAATTGCTTCAAAGCCATTTAGCATTTTCACATAAACATGGACCATAAATACACGTTGAATCAATAAAGAACACAACTATTCTGAAGTTATAGTCCTAAAATATTTCTTCTCTCCTTCTCTTGCATGAAGGCTCTATTCTATTCGATTTTGTTCTAATTTTACAAATAATACAATGTGCACAATTATTTCTTTTTTCATAGAGCATCAAAGGGTCCTTGCCATCAAATTCAGACGTTCTAGCAGGGGGAATTGACCAGCTCACATTATTGGTCCACTCTTCACGGGGGTTGTCACACACACACACACACACACACACACACACACACACAAATGTATGCCTGTTTGCGCTAATACTTTGCTCTCACACCATGCAGTACAATCCACCCACAGCAATCTGTAACACCTTATAATAGAGCATAGAACAGAGAAAAACAGCAGGACAGAGAGAAAGAGGGAGAGAAACAGGTAAATAGAGAAGATGAAAGAGAGAGAGGCAACACTGAACGGAGAACACGAGGCAGCTAAACAAGGAAAGGCGTGACTCTCAAAGCTGCCACAAACAGCGGGCATCGCACAGGGACTCCTCTGCTGCTCAGCGGGACGCCTTTATCTGGGTCCGTGCTGCAGCTGTGCACCCTGGCACCGAGGGAGAGAGACACAGGGAGAGACAGGGATGGAGAGAGAGAGAGAGAGAGAGAGAGAGAGAGAGAGAGAGAGACCGAACGGGGAAGATAGTGGGAGTATGCATCTCTGGAGAGAGAAAACTTTTTTAGAAACTGTGACGAAAGTGTAAAGTGGTGAAACTCTGGCACTAATATTTGATAAATACTCCATTGTTTTCCATGGGAGACTTTGTTCTGCTGGTGTGAAACGGCTCCGATCAACAGCACTCAAATATACAGATAAAGTAGCACATTGTTTCTCTGAACTCCTCAGGGATGGAGGTCGTTCACACACATGAAATGTTCGGATGAAAACCAATAGAAACATACAGGCACATGCATTCCACAGTCAGTGCAGTCCCATGTAGTCTTGGTGTTGAAAGTCTTTTAGTTTCCTTCATTTCCAGCGATGTTAGACTTAACCCAAATACGCTTGCCTGCACTTGATGTATGTAACATATGTTCTGTGTGTGTGTGTGTGTGTGTGTATGTGTGTGTGTGTGCATGTGTACATATAGGCAGAGAGGAGTACTTCCTTAGAGCGACGTAGTTTGACCCAGGCGGGCTCTTCCTCAGCTCCTCCTGTGCTTACTGTCATAGACCCACAGTACACACGACCTGGGAAGCCTGTGTATCCGTGTGTGTGTGTGTGTGTGTGTGTGTGTGTGTGTGTGTGTGTGTGTGAGGAGTCATTTCAGAGTGACCTTTTCAGATGCAGTTCAGTCACAGACATCTGCCACTATCCCTGGTCACCATGGTGAATAACCACTCATGACAGGGCTAGTAAGTCATGTGCACTGCAGTGTGTGTGTGTGTGTGTGTGTGTGTGTGTGTGTGTGTAGAGCATGGTTTTCGGGTGGTCCCAATGTGATGTATGTCACTTGACAAGGAGCTCAGACAAACACTACGGCTATTACAGCATGACAATGTCACCTCGTTACCTCCAAACAGCGGGGCGGGCGGGGGTGGGGGGGGGGAGTGGGGGTGAGGAGTGCCAATGATGGGGAGGAGGAGCAGGTGGAGGCAGAGAAGGCAAGGAGCAAATAAATCGCGGGAGCAGTAAAGTGGGAGGGAGGAGAAGGAGAGAGAGAAGGAGAGAAAGGACCCAACTGTGACATTTCCATGATGTGTGGGCGACATGCAGCACAGCGGTGCACCGTACACGTACATGCCTCGTGGACGCTTGGTGTGGGAATGTCATCTGTTCTACCACACATTATTCACATGAACACCAGCAGACAGACCCACACACATATGCACACACACAAAAACGCAAATCCCACAATCCCCCTCTTCACTTTGGATCATCTTCAAAGCTCTTCCGCCCCCACCTATGAGCTGGTGCACAAGGCACATGTGCACATTCCCCCTGTCGCTGCGAGGTAGACACGTCATATTTATCATCTCCCTCTCTCTCGTCCTTACCATATCTGCTCCTCTCTCGCAGTGTTACCCCATTTACAATCACATACCATCAACTTGGCATCTCCATCTTCACTTGCGATTGAAATTATTCCAACAGTGGTGAAGCAATTTGTATAACTATCCTATTTAACACTGCATGTACGGTATGAACGGTAAACGACCTGGCTTCTCTACTAAGATACAGCAATTAAATAAAAACAATGATAATAACTTCTTCAAATGCTAACAATCACTGTGATGTTGCTAAAATGACGGAGAAAGTGCTCCAGACTGGAATAAGATCACAGGGGTAAATGTCTGAATTTGGGCTGGAAATCTTATGAGGCGAGAATCACTGACATGATCGTTCTGGATGTGATAAATATAGCGGAGATGAGGAAAAGTAATTACATTCAATTCATAATTAATAATTACAACCCCCAGGTAATACTAACACTGGCCCGAGATGATAAGTCCTGAATAATTGGCAAAACAAATATATTGTGCTGAATGGCCAAACTCCTTTTTTTCTTTCTCTCTCTGTTAATCACACATGCACAGACACACACACACACACACACACACACACACACTACGCCCTTTCACAATATTATACATGTCTTTGTCACAGTAATGATTGGAAAAGAGATAGATTAGCCCTCCATATCTTTTATTTCGTTGTCCCCACCCCATTGTTCCACCACCTGCCTGTCTATTGGCTTGATAAATGGAGCCTCGTTAGCTGTGTGTGTGTGTGTGTGTGTGTGTGTGTGTGTGTGAGCGAGCGAGCGAGAGAGAGAGAGAGAGAGAGAGAAAATACTCCATGTAGGCTCTCTTCAAAAACTTCCTGGAATTTACTTACTTGTGTTGTACCATGCCAGCTCAACATCAATATTTCAAACCCTCCTACCGTCCCCCTCCGCTCCTCCTCCAGGTACTTCACTTCCTGCTCTGTTAACCTGCTCCTCTCCTCCCCCTCTGTCCCTTTGTCCCACCATCTCCTCTGCTCCTCCCTCCTCTTCCTCCATCTCTTGGGGTGGTGGTAGCCGGGAGGCAGGCCAGGTCTCTGTGCCTCAGCCTCATTAGTATCACAGTGACTATTGACACCAGGCCTTTGGAATATCCTGGCCTGGCCTCTCCTTAAGGAATTCACTTCACATTTGCTCTTTAAGCTGCAAAGAAGAGCTGCAGGTTGGATTAACGATTCAACGCTAAGCCGCTATCCTGGCGCTTCCTACCGGCCTAAACAGCTCAAAATGGATGGACTGTGTGAGTCTTGGAAGGACTGAGCATGATGTGACTAAACTACCTGAGTGGTCAGAGCTCAAAGTAAAGAAGTAAATGTGGGATGAACTGTGGTAATGGATCAAATCAACTTGAAATATTTAGTCCCTGCTCAGCTATTTATTCATTTAATAACGGCTATAGGCTATAATTAAATATTTGATTGACATGAGGAAGTTATGTTTTCTGCACTGCATTCATTCACTGAGCAACATAGTATTTGTCCTTTACTCAGCCATTTATTCATTTACTTTAACAGGAAGGCATTGAGAGCTAATACTTCTCCTGTGAATGAAGCAAAAATCGAAATAAATGACAAAGTAAATTTCACAACTTAAAATACATTTCAATAGCAAATCAAGAAAAGAAAACAAACACAGCTTCAAAACAAAATAAAAAAGAAGAAATATACTGTAAATCAAATATATTGAAATGTTTGCCTGACACACTACACAGCATAGTAAAACTCTAATGTCAAGTAGGCCTATGCAGTGGACACACTGCAGTTTATTCTCACATCCTGTCCAAACATGATGTGCAACTGAGCTGACAGAACAGCAGGAAAACAACGCTGTGAAGGACATCGGTGCGGCAATAGCAAACTGAATTCCCTTTTAATAGCAGACTCATCCTCTTCCCCATTCTTGGGCAAATGTGTAAAGCTATGCCTACCATGCCCTGCTTATAAGATACATCTCACTTATGCCGCCTTCATCCAGCTTTCTATTACATGCACTATTGTTCAGCTAACAACTGTCTGTACAATTTGTTCTCTTTAGATTTGGTCTTTTGTGTCCCTTCCTGGCTCCCATACAGCAAGCCAGCGGAGGGCCCCAAGGTGGCAAATTGTAGCCATTGGCTCAGATAATTCATGTAATTTCTTAATTTGTGCCTTTATTTTGCCCCGCTGCACCACAATAGGCCAGCCTCACAAGCCTGTCACTCTGGGACAGGTGCCATGGTAACTGACAATGCTGTCTTGTGGCTGCTGTGACCTACCCACTGGGATAAAATAGACATTTCACAAAAAAACAACTTATTTCTCACAGAGAAGTGAGGAGAAGAATTGTCTTGCTCTGTTCCTCTCACATTACTGCATCATTGCTCGGGGCATAATATTTGTCAGGACTAAAGCTCTCTCTTTTACCATGGAATTCCCTGGAGACTCAATCATTGCCCAGAGATTCATCTTATCCATGTTTTTAATAATGCACATGAGTCAGATTCTGACGGATGATTCTGTGTCGGGGGACAAAAGATTTGTCGCTCCTTCTGTTTCGGAGTGTGTGTGTGTTCGTGTTTGGTGTCTATCTTGGCATATCTGTGTTACATGTGTGTGTGTGTGTATTACTACTATATCGATACTATACTGTCTGGGTGTCTACAAGGCTTGTTCATTACTGCGGTCATCGATTCCCCTGACAAACTGGGTGGGAGAAAGTAGCTCGGAAACAGCTTTTCAATGCAACTCTTTTTTTTGGCTTAAATAATTCATGAAGCTGTGCTTGTGTGTGTGTGTGTGTGTGTGCGGTTCTTGTAATGGTAGAATAGCTTGCTCATTGTAATGACTGTGGTGTGATTCTGGGGTGAAAAGTGCACGTGGCCCAGGGCCTATACACAGTTCTCAGACTTGTGACACCTGCTGTTTATAGGATCCTGCTGCCTTAAAAACCACACGCTACTAACAACACCAAGAAGCAGCGCTATGTTTACCGTTCATATCCTATTGAGTCATCTTTTTGTAAGTGCACTGTGAACTGTAGACATATGAACACACGTTTAGGTAGACACACCGAAACAGAAACCATCCACACACTCACAAACAGATAAAGGACACAGAAACGGGTGTATATATACACACACACACACACACACACACACACACAAAGACACACAGTGCTCCAATCAACACTTCAAATAACCTCTCATGGATGCAATATTTTGTCTGCTTCTGTGTGTCATGAAAATGTGAAACTACATTTACACACCTCACATACAAAGGAGCACACACACACACACACACACACTCTAATACACAAAGACAACATGCACTCATACACGTGCTGCAGTTTTACTTGCAGATTGCATTCTATCAATTGTGGGAAGTGCTTGGCATGCTGTCTGCCCATCTGAAGTGACTAAGCGTTGTGAAAAAAAGAGCTGGCTCTTCACACTGTGGCGATGCCGTATGATGCAGTATAAGGTGATAATGCATGTTAGTGAGTGTGGGGGGGGGGGGGGGCAGGAAGAGGGAATAAAGAGGAGAGATTAACAGAGAGAAACAGAGCCAAAGACGGAGGGTAGAGCAGCAGCGTTGAGACAGGTGGATGCATTTTGTAGATGAAATTCAACAAAGCACGGAGGGAAATTGCTCAGAGGCCGTCTAAAAAATCTGCAATATTAAAAGTCAATTTCTGCTAATGTGCTTAAATGAGGCCTGTCCTGCGAAGCAAATGGCACCGCCTGCGGCTAAAAGCAGGCACTCGGTTAAAACAAGTGGAGTGTAATCCTATGGAGAAAGGTGATGAGCAAAAACAACAAATCAATCCCAAGCCAGAATTGAAGAATTGGAGTGAACAGCTGCAGAAGTGGAGATAGGCGCATATAGGACACATGTTGACCAGGGTGCTGTTAGACCACATTTACTGGGGCACGTGTCCCATTAATATGTTATTGTGCCCCGGTAAAAAATGATCAAGGAAAATCAAAACAGCTGATGCGTCAGCTGGGCTCACGCATTGCCATTGCAAATTGGGCGGTCCATTTAAGCTGTCAAACTCACTCGCTCGTTCTCTGCTGCTGCTTAACCCTGCTGCACTGTGTTGCTCTGTCGCTGCTGCTACTGCTGCACCTGAATCTCACACACCACCACCACTCAGCATCCACCTGTGGGCTCTGGTACATAGGTCCCCTAGGTGGATGCTATCGATTGCTCCCTGCCTCACTTGGCTGTCTTAATTGCACACAGGGCGATACAACAGAACCTTGGCAATGTACATTTATTCTCAATAAAAAAAATCAGAATCAATGCATGTTGTCAGGAGTTGTTTGTGTTTGCAGCACATTCTAATTGTATGGAAGCAGATGACTCAAAGTAAGTTAGAACATTTTCAATTGATCCATTTGCCACAAGTTTCAGTCACTTAAACATTATTTTCTTTTGTGGATTGAAGGGGCCGACCTGAGGGGCTTAGCTGGAAAGGTGGCCTGCTAGCTTTGGAGCCAAAACCAGGTCAAGCTGACCTGGGAGCTGAAGAGCTGGAGAGTTTGCTGGAGGTGCGTCAACTGAGCTGAAAAGCAGCAGTCAAGACCTGGTTGTTTATATTGTGTGTATCAAATAAAACCCGTCGGCCAGTCAGCGCTCCGCACTGCGCCTGTGTCTGTCTGTCACGGCCCCCAGAGTAGCAAGTCTGCTACAGGACCACACCTTCAACCTTTTCCTCTACATCTCTTCCCTCTGGGCATTTTTACATTAAATGACCCGAAGTTCTCCATGTGCGGTGCAACATCACATTTCAGGGAAGGGGTGTGAGGAACGTTGTCACCTCACAGCAAGAAGGTCCTGGTCCTGGTCCTGAATCTTGGCCTTGGTCCTTTCCTGTGTGGAGTCTCCCTGTTCTCCGGGTGCTCCGGTTTCCTCCAACACTCTCAAATCAGGTGTGAATGTGAGCATGAGTGTGGTTGTCTGTCTGGCTATGTGTTTGCCCTGTGATAGACTGGCCTCCATGTGATCCTGAATAGGAATAGGCGCGTATAGTAAATGCACGGTGTGATAATGGTTTGGTGGAGGGATGGGCTCTACATCATCAAGTAATGTGACAATAAGACATTCAATCATATCTTACATACATGGAAGAGAGGGGATTTTCTGTCCTTCCAAAATGAAAATGGGCATGGAAGAAAGTCAGCATAAGGCCAGATCATGATGCTGCCAGATTAACAATCTCAGTCACAGCCCCCTCATGAGCCTCCCAATTGTGGTGGAGACATGTAGGGTTACAATAAACATGGAGAGCGTCAAGTCATTCAAGTCAAAAGTACCCAGAGGGGAGAGAGTGCAGGAGGACAGATGGAGAAAGAAATTCGGGGAAGGAGAGTGTGACTGAGGGTCAGGGCTGGTGGGGGGGAGGAGGGGGGACCGGTGGGGGCTAATGATTTTGATTGGCTTCATGATTTGGATCAGTTTGTATTGACACAAGTTTGCACTGAAATGATCATTCTTACTTTTATTTTGTTGTATCTATTTTCAGTTAACCGTGTTTTATAATTCACAAAAGAAGAAGTCATAGTTTGAATGTATGAATGTGCTTGTTGTTGTTGGCACCCTTGATAAATATGCTGTCACTGGTGAACTTAGATTTAAACTTGACTTGGAGGGATGTGAGTGCCGGGGGCCTGTAGTGCTTTAAGTCTAGCAACACCCCTGATATTGATGATGTACATGTGCATGTAGGTATGTTTATATGTAAGCATGTATGTCTGCACGTCTATATTTATATAGGTAGGTATGTATGCATGCCTACATATATTAAGCCTACCTTCAAGAACATAGCAGTCTTCTTTGACTCAAGCCTTCATTTAGAAACATACTATATACTATACTGTTTACCGAAATGTTCTTTCTATTTTATTGATTTTTTTTTTGGGGTCATTTTTCTTTGTTGTGAAGTAACTTTGTGTTGTGCTATAAATAAAGATAATTATTATGTTACTATATGTGTATGTATGTGGGAGAGACACAGTATATATAGGTATATATATGTAATTTGGGTGTGTGTATATGCTTATGTTTGTGTGTGTGTGGGGGGGGGGGGTTGTTGTGTCCTTGTGTCATGTGAAATTGAAGCAGGTAAGGA
Source organism: Hoplostethus atlanticus (assembly GCA_034670405.1). Taxonomy (NCBI): domain Eukaryota; kingdom Metazoa; phylum Chordata; class Actinopteri; order Trachichthyiformes; family Trachichthyidae; genus Hoplostethus; species Hoplostethus atlanticus. The sequence continues at coordinate 1,073,568 of JAXDDX010000024.1, forward strand.
CAAATGCAGGGTAAGTACAAGCACCAGTGAATAACAACAATAGTGATATTCTGCAGTCAATAGTACTAGACGGCGGCCGGTACAGACTGAACATAAAAGGGTATGTGAACCCAACAGCCAGCGGTTTACCCGTTTATTGAGACATGAGGAAATCTGCTGTTTCACCTAATGCAGCCATAGTATTTACTGCTGCTCGATCAAAGCAGTGCAAACTGTACGACGGACAGTCAAACAAAATTGCAGACAGATGGAAAGACAGGTGGATAAATAGACCAACGGTTTGGATGGATGAGTGGTAGATGAATAGTCAAACAGATGGACAGACAGAAAGGCAGACAGGACTGCTAATGCTGCTCATAAAGTCCAATAGATGAGCAGACAGACAGACAGACAGACAGACGTATAAATAAACAAGTGGATAAATAAACAGGCAGCTGAGAGAGAGACGTAGTGGTTGTTATTCTCTGCTACTCCTGCAAAAAGCTTCAAACAAATGATTTATTTTTTATTTTGGACGTCTGCCTAACTGCTCGTGTGTGTGTGTGTGTGTGTGTGTGTGTGTGTGTGTGTTTTGTCTGTGCCATTCAGACAATGAGAGATTGATGAATCGTTTGGCTGAGTTTTACCAGCCCTGGGCTACCGACCAACACACACACACACACACACACACACACACACACACACACACACACACACACTGAGAGTCCTGCTGAGATGCTGAGAGTTATCTTCACCAACAGAGCAGCACATCACTCTGTATCACTCTGAGCCAATGTATGGCTGTGTGTGTTTTGAGGAGAATGTATGCACAGAGATTCATGCTGGTTCGGTCTTTCTAAACATTTGGTATCTATGGTAAAAAACTGAACATAATCAGTTGATAGGCAAGTGACAAGCTCATTTGAGGCCTTCCTTTGTTTGGTCTACCGCCTGATACGGACTCTGACAGCAGAGCCATCCGACCAGGGATGTACCTGGTACGTTTTTAGGTTGACATGAATCTTTAGGACCAAATAGCACACATCATACTAAGTGGTATCAACTGATATAAGTGATATAAAAATAGGATCTTTAAAGGGAAAAAGTATAAATTAATGTTTTTCTGAAAGTATAAATGGTATAAAGATTTTTGTTTATATTGGTTGTTGTTTGTCTTATGATGATGAATGACTGAAGCTCATAGTTTACCCTCCTTTTTATTTACCACTACATCACTGGATAGGCCTGAAGAACAGGTAGAGAGAGAAAGAGAGGGAGGCAGGGAAGAAGGAAGAAAGGGAGGGCGGGAGGGAGGCTGGGTGAGGAGGACAAAGAGGAACAATGATTATAAAGATAAGACCTGACAAATGAAAAAAAACAACTGAGGGCAGGATGGAGAGAGAAAGAGAAAAGGAAAGAGATGAAAAGAAATCGAATTGCAACTGTATGGAGGAGTGTCTGGCAGACAGACAGGGTGGTAGACAGGCAGGCAGTCGGTGCTCACGGTGTGTCACCGTGACTGTAGCAGTGTAGTAGTGACAGGTCTGGCCCCTTTCAGAAAGCCAATTCACCAGGACCAAAGACAAGAGAAGTGACACGGACTAATGACTTCTCTGCCTCCTACTGTCCCTAGGGGGGCACACACACACACACACACACACACACACACACACACAAAGCTTCTTCTTAATTAGTGAGCCTTCTGTTTGACATGACCAGGTAGCTGTTACTACTACAGTCCCTCACTCTGAGGAGTGTCTCAGTTTAAATCCATTCCATTCATAACGCCTCAGTGTCCGTTACACAGGCTGACGGAAAATGATCTTTGTCTCAGCCCCGCAAACATCGGCCCACCTCATCTGTCTTTCATCCCCGCCAGCATTTCACATCTGTCCCTTCTCCCTCCATTCATTCTCATGCTGCTTTCCAGTCATCTGTACATGTTAATCTAATCATGGCTGGTCACTTAGGCAATGATTGAGTCACATGGTGCGTGACATGGAGACTGGCCTTAGCCCTCACCATGGATGTAGGCACAATAGCTCAACAGTTGAACTGCTATCACCGCCTCTGAATAGGGGGTCACATTGGCAGTCAAGAACATCCGAACGAACATCCCATTTTGTACCTCCCCTTCTCCCCTTCTCCCCTTCTCCATCGCTCCATCCCCATCTCTTCTAATCCAGTGGCGGCTGGTGCATTTTTCTCCAGGGGGGGCTATACCAAAAATCAAACAAACATGTACTAAGGTATCATCAGTGTATTTAAATAAATGAAAAGGCCTTTATTTGTATTTGCTGAGCTGAATGAACATTTGTTGTAATGAAACGTGCTTAAGGTAAGTTAAGGTACTTCAATTCTTCATAATAATTATCTTTTATACTACAATATGTAATGGTGAAAGACTAAGTAACTGTGCCTTGATAAGTGCAACAGAAATCTGACAACACAAAACCCTGAGACAATGGCAGAAAATTATGAACACAGTAAGACCTAATAGAAAATAACATTTAAGAAAAAAATAAATTAATATGGTATTACATTTGAAATACCCAGTGCCATCAAAACGCTGAGTGAACTGGCTCAAAGCTATATGACTTTGCCTTGTGGCTTAAACTTTTTGTACATACATTTTGCCCTTCTCTCCTTGAGAGATGCAGATTTCTCAATGACTCTATGGCACCACAGAACTTGACACAGTTTATTATTTTAGACAGGATGTGTCTGATTTTGTCAACCTCTTCATTATGCTTACAGATCCCTATCCTGTAGCCTTCATCAAGCTGAGCAGCTATGTTTACTTTCCCAAACATTTGCTTTTGATTTTTCTGATATGTGGTTTAAATCATTCAAACCTGTCTGAATCCATGCTGGGTCTGAGACCTGTCGTTTGAAAAAGGATGCAGGGAAAGCAAAATAAAGCATTGGTGTCACTACATACAGTTAGCCAAGCCTTCCTACTAAACCAGCTCCTTGAAAACGACCGAGTATATTGTCTCATTCTGGCGCATTTTATGTCAGATGTACCATGAGCCCCTCGCTCTCTGCTGCCAACCAGTGGTTGGTGGTGTGTAAATCAGCAGCATTCAGATAAATGCTGTTTGTACATGCGCAGTTCACCAAGCTCCTATCTCTTGTATTGAGAGGAGCGAACTGCGCATGTACAACTTATAACGAGAGTCAATGGGCAAAGATTTTTGCACCCCAGGCCGGAAATACATGACCTAGCAGTAACTTAAGACAACGTAGAACAATTTAAATTTACATTTTATTGCAGATTATACATTCTACTCACTAACTATATAATATTTACATCGCTCATTTAAAAAAAAAAAAAAAAAGAAAGTAATTTTTAAAGTCTTATTCAATGAAGTCTAGGATGTGGGGAGTGGTGGGGCGGCGCCCTAGCGCCCTCTATTGGCCAGCCGCCACTGGTCTAATCAGTGCATCCCTTTCTCCTCTCCCCCCTGACAGCAGGTTACCAGGGGTACCTGCTGTTTTCTGGGACAGAAGTCACAGAAAGATCTTGACGCTGTCATGCTGATGTACAGTTCCCTACCTGGACTGGACACAGGGTGGCTGTTCATGCACACTCCCATACACACACACACACACACACACACACACACACACACACAGAGCAGGACACAAGGGCAATCCAAAGTATCCACAACACAAACACACAATGTGGAGGACAATACATTTCCCAAGACCTTTCTTACAGTATCTGTCACTCACTACACTTTCATCGGAGGTGACTTGTAAGGCCAAGAGGTAGTAGAAGAAGAAGAAGAAGAAGAAGAAGAAGAAGAAGATTATGAATGAAGAGATGCAGAGAGAGAGAGAGAGAGAGAGAGAGAGAGAGAGACTCTGACTTTATAGTGACAGGCCAGCCCAATGCAAATGTAAACAGTCAAGACAGTCTTGGTGTGTTGGAGAACGCTACCTACTGCCTTCCTCTCCATTTACTGCTGCTCAATATTTCATGTTCCCATCCAGACCGATCTGTCAACTCTGCAAACACTGGTTATGTCTGAGCCATCTGTCTGCTCCGCATAGACTAGCAATGTCTGACCCATCCATCTCTCCTTCTCTGTCCCTCTCTCCCTGTATTCCCTTTCTCTCTCTCTCTCCCTGTCTCTCTTTCTCTTTCTCACAACACTCCGCATCACTCCGTGTAGACTAGTTATGCCTGAACCATCCATTTCTCTCTTGTTTCTCTCTTGATAGGCCTGGTAATGTTTGAACAATCCATTAGCCTGCGCTGTGTGGTTTAGTTATATCTGGATCATCTTTAGATAGATTGGTAATGCCTGAGCCATCCATCTCTCTGTTGACTGCTTATGTCTGGAAATAAAATGGTTGGGGGAGTCCTGTTTTGTTAGAGCTCACGTCAAGGGCTCTGTTGGACCATTTCAGCATTTGGACCGTTGGAATCTATATATATCAATAAAGTTTTTATGTGTTAAATTGCAGAGGAATGAAAACATAGTGTAAATACAACCCATGCATGCACACACATACACACATTTCAATGATTCCACAGACCAATTTGTGAATGCACATACACACACCAACACACATACACACAACTCAAACACAAGAGGAAATAGAGGATTGGAAGCAAGAGAGAGGCTGCCTTCATTCATACATAATATAAATGTGCATGCAGCCTCGCTCCAGACAGGCTGAGCATCAATAAGAATACTTGGTTCATTCACAGTGTAGCAGAAATGTGTTCATTCAAGCCTCGGCCTTGATTTTTGTATAGCATACTAACATCAAACAATCAAGGCCTTAACATAGAACTAAGGTCAACAACTACACTCACACACACACACACACACACACACACACACACACAGACAGGCTGCAATGAAAAGCAATTTCTTGTTGTGATGTGTATAACGTGTACAGTCTGATGAGATATAAATAGAAGAGGAGCACTCTGTGGAAGAGAGAAGATTGAAAGATTGGACAACGATTTGAATTTGGTGTTCCTGCTCTGAATTCTTGATGAGTCAGGAGGGAAACAGGAAGAGTTGAGACCAGGTCACCTTAGTGTAATGGCATTGCAATATCAACACAAGACAGAAAACCACAGGCAACATATTGTACAGCATTTAGAAACATATTTAAAACGTGGTATCTACATCTTTATTATTATACCTTTATTTAACCAGGAAGTCCCTTGAGATTGAAATCTCTTTTCCGAGGGAGACCTGGCCAAGACAGTTATCTAAAACTAATTCAGGGGACCAAAAAGGCCCTACACAGCTTCATTCATCATCTGGTGAGAGAAGCAAAAAGGAGGGTGAATCAGCTTCCCGTTCTCACTTCAGTGCAGGGAGACAAACAGCATGAATACAGCCAGAACATGACTGAGCTACACCCTCAGATGGCTTTATGGTTCAACTCTCCATCCAATGAAATGTTCATCCAACACCCCATATGTGATATTAGCAGTGTGAGCATATTCTCTTCAGGCAATTCAATGCAATTGAAAATTAAAGCTTTGAGAAAACCTCAGGGAAACTTTAGGGAAGAGCCCATCTTCAAGGAGATTCAGTCCCCCCTCAGGTAGAGATATGCCTGTGGGACCTAACAAGATTAAGCACCCCAACCCTGACTGCATTAGATCCATGCAGTCATGCTGAGAGCCCTATTAAGACAGGCAGGAGGAGCCATACAGTGCCACAGCTGCTGCTGCAGCTACTGCCCTGAGGAGAGCAAAGTCATTACATTCCTAATGGCTCTGGGTTAAGCCCCTCTATGAACTGTGGCAGACCGGGGCATCTGCCACGGAGAAACTGTGGGGAAAGGACTACATTCCCCAGCAGGCCACAGCGTGTCGCCATCTTGCCACAGCTGAGGCACATTACCGATCAGCCAGGTGGGAGCTGACTGGGTAGCAGGGGAATCTGCAGTCCACAGAGGAGAGAGGAGACATGATCTAGGGAGCAGCCAGGGAGGCTGCTGGAGAGCCCCCGCCCAAGAAGAGAAGAGAAGAGAAGCTTGAGTTGTAATTTGGTGTAAAAGTAAAAGTGTTATTTTTGTTGGAATCTCATCTCCAGTGTGATCTGTGCCATGAGCGGGTGCCACAAGTCCAGATTGGATTTGTGGCACCCGGCTTTTCCCCGAGGGTGCCACTGGACAAAGAGATTCAACAGGGAGGAACCAAATGCACACCAGGCCAAAATGACACCCTCAGAGCCAAGGTCTGTCAGCTCTGTTTGATTGAGAGGAGCAGAACAATTAGACAATCTGCTAATCTCAATCTGTTTGGACGATTGAGATGGAGCTGATCATATTATCTATAGACTCATAAACAATAAAATCAGATGATTCTCATAACACTGAAAACGAACCATGTGGTTATTTTCCATTTCCACAATAAGCCACAAAACATATATGTTTTGGCATTTAAACGATTATTGTGCCATAATCATTTGGCTGAAGTTGCACAATGCCACTTGGCACAATTTAGATGAAAGAGAATCAGCCATAGACTTTGTCATTAATTTGATACAGAAATTATATAATCATATGACCCCAGTAGACTATAATCAGAAAGTATTAATAACGCCAAGGCTTGCGGCCACATATGCCTTGCACACACACACACACACACACACACACACACACACAATCTTCACATCCGAGGGCGGATTCACAAGTAGAGCCAATTAGTTTGACAGTGGAGGGCTGTGGAGTTAGGGTACCAGTCAGTCACTGTTACATCTTCCTGCAGACGGGAGGGGTGAGAGGGGTGAGAAGACATAAAATAAATACCCGGTGAAGATAAGACTCATACTGTACCATGAATACATGAATATAGACATTTACCTATCTTGTCTGCCTCCTACAAAATGAAGCTGCAAATTGCCATGGTGCAAGTTGGACATGCTTTGAATGAAGCCCTGACATCTCTTTTGATGATGACGGATCTTATTAATACTATATATCCTCCAAATGTATGTTTTCTGTGAGGTGGGCTGCCTGCCAGAGACCCAATACGCCTACAACTAAGGGATTAATAACAGCAGCAAGGATTTGACCAAAGCAGTGCCATAGTGTTTATTGAGCAATGTCTCTATCCACAAGCTAATCCCTCACCAGAGAAATGTCTTATTCAGAACACCGGAGGCATATGCATGTGAAGAACTGGCTGGTGTTTTCTTCAAACCCTCCGCAACCATTATTTGATTAGTGGAAATAGGAGTTATTGCATAACCCCAGTCTTAGACTACCCAGGAGAGATGTAGAGAAGGAATCGGCAAGGGAACGAACTAGGCACAGACATAGCTCAGAAACAGCAACGGCTAGATTTTGACTTTGGGGTCTATTTGTTTCTAATCGAGTATCAAGTAAAGCCAATCTGTCTTGTTGATCAACAGGTGCATCCAGCCCTTTTGAAGCAGACTCTCACTGACCAGCTGCAATTCCCAGAGAGACAGGCCCGCCTCCTTCCCCAAAGTCAATATTTGTTGCAGTTACACAAAACGCAGGAAGAGATGGACAAATGGAGAGTCATGGTGGGGCTAATGTTGCCATATAATGGTCATCTACCAATCCATAAATAAACAGGCGGACATGAACACACACTCAGATATCAGCGCACTCATTCAGTCACACACACACACACACACACACACACACACACACATGCAGACGGGTGAAAAAAGTAAAGGAAAAACCTGAATAAATGAGTGGAGAAACATAACGAATGCAGATGCTTCCATACAGCTGTACTGCATCATACAATTAAGCAATTAACACCCTATCATGCTCTGTGGCATGGAGAAAAATGCTGAGAAGGCCCAGTTGACCTCAATTTTGGATCAAGGCGGCAAGAGAAAAATATCTAAATGACTTTGAGAGAGGGTTCATTATTGGGGCACAGGATGGCAGGAGCTTCAGTCACAAAGACTCAACTGGCGAGTGTTTCAACAGGAACAGTGAGCAAAGTGACATCTGCATTTAGATCTATGGGAAAGACATCAGTAAAAAGGGTCGGAAATTGTGGTCGAAAGTGCACATTCGATGTCCGAGATGCTCGTGCATTAGTGCGATATGTAAGGAGGAGCAACTCTTCCTCAGGTGACTGAGAATGTCAATGCAGGATGTGATCAGACTGTCAGCAAGAACAGTCCGTCAACACCTACATAGAGAGGGATGTTATAGTAGGGTCGCAGTGCAGAGACATTTGAAAGTTCAGTGGTGCAAAAACCATAGTCACTGGTCTACAGACATGTGGGAAAAAGTCATAGGGTCAGATGAGTCATCCTTCACCATGTTCTCGACGAAGTGGGTTAGGGTTAGGGTTAAGTTTGATTGGGTTGCTATCCCATGGCTCTCCCCACTTAGTTAATGGAAAGCCACCGGCAAGGCACGGGCCGTCACACTCCCCTGAGGCTCCCCCGTCTCTCTACCCTTAGGATGAATAAGGTAAGTATGAAAACCCAAGGAGTATTTGAGTTTCTGTGTCTTTTTCTTCTTTTCTAGTTCTTGCAATTGTCCTGTAGTCTGTGTGACTCTTAGGGTTAGGGTTAGGGTTAGGGTTAGTGTTGCGTACACCAACAGAACGATACATGCCTGAATGCTTGGCCCCTACAGTGAGGGGGTCCGGTGGCTCTGGCATGGTTTGGGTCCACTTGTCCCCTTAGAGGGAAGGCTCAGTGCAAATCAATACAAAGTTATTCTGAGTGATCACCTTTACCCTATGATGAAACATTTCTATCCTGATGGGAGTGGTCTCTTCCAGGATGGCAATGCCCCCATCCACAGGGCACGAGGGGTCACTGAATGGTTTGATGAGTAAGACAATGATGTGAATCCTATGCTATGGCCTTTGCAGTCACCAGATCTCAACCCAATTGAACACCTAAGGGAGATTTTGGACCAATGTGTTAGACAGCATCACCACCATCATCAAAACACCAAATGAGGGAATATCTTTTGGAAGAATGGCGTTCCCTCCCTCCAATAGAGCTCCACAGAATCTATGCCAAGGCGCATTGACGCCGTTCTGGCAGCTCATGGTGGCCCAACACGTTACTAAGACACTTTATGTTGTTTTTTCCTTTAATTTGTCACCCGTCTGTATATAGATGCATCCACACTTAGATTAAAGGGACGCTTTGAGGCTGAGATGCCAGGCAGCAATGTCTAAAAAGGCTGTTTACTGTCTCCCTGCTCATCAGTGAGCAGGTTGGATGTAGGGAGTGACAGTCCCCTGGCACTCGCTGCCAACTCCTGTTTGGGCGTAGCGTCTGTCTGGCTGACTGGCTGGCTGACTGGCTGGCTGAGTGACTGGCTGGCTGAGTGACTGAAGAGATTCCAACTCCCCTGCTCTCCACCCTCTTAAGCTCTCCGCCTAGCCATATGGCTGTGGCAGACAGGGGTGGTGGGGGGGTGGTTGAGGTGCTGGCTGGATGCAGGAGAGAATCAAGCTAATGGGCTAGTTCTCCCTGCGTGTTTGTCTTTCAGTTGGAAAGGAGAAAGGAGCGGAGACAGGACTGGACCGGCAGCAGGGCGCCTGTCCTGCTAGCTTTGGAGCCAGAAGCTGACCTGGTTTTGGGGCTGAAGGCCAACCTGGAAGAGCTAGCAGGAAGCGCTCCCGACCAGGGGACTGAGCGGGAAAGACAAACACACATTTAAACTTTCAGGGAGAACCAGCCCACTACCTTGATTCTCTCCTGTATCCAGCCCACACCTCAACCACACCCCCCAAGTCTGCCACAATGGTATCATTTCTTTTTTGTAGGTAAACTTTTTTCTAGGTTTTCAACTCAAATTCAAAATCAGCCTGCTGTGCCACTCCTCTTGGATTCCACTTGAGAGGGATATGTCCCAGCTAGCTAGGATAGGGACATATGTTTGGTACAGTAAGTTTGGTGGAGGGCACTTAGTAGACAAAGGCCCCTTATGTCACTAATGGAGGTTCAGCCAATGTATTAATGAGGAAAGACAGAGACGTGATTAAAGCTCACAGTATACTTGCTGCAGAAATTAAATTTGACTAGTTCCTACGACCAAAAGGAAAAGTTTGCAAAGAAAACAAAGTGGCTTCAGCCTCTGAAGTGTGCACAGGCTTGTTCACCATGCTAGACGAAGGGATCCATGGATCAATTTGGCTATGGGAGATATGATCAATAATGTTTTAATTAAGGCAAAAGACAGGCATTTGCTTTCTCACCACTTTTGCTTAATAATGATGTGCACAGAAGAAAAATCTATTGGAACTATCAACTAATCAATTGGAGAACTAACATAAGCCCAGAATAGTAGATACCCATTTCAGCAACACTGTACTGAGTGCTGTTATTACCCAGGGTCTTTAACAGGGCCACCTCTCTGATCCTCTCAGCCGGTGAGTACCGCAGTACTTTTCCTTTCCTTACTCCTGTTACAGCTCTCTCTCTCTCTCTCTCTCTCTCTCTATCTCTCATCATCTCTCCCTTGATGCTCCTTGTGACTCTGTGTCCTCTTCCCCTTCTTTAGACATATATTTGCATCTTTGACATAATGTCAACCCAAGACTATAGAAGAGCTGTGTGTGTGTGTGTGTGTGTGTGTGTGTGTGTGTGTGTGTGTGTGTGTGTGTGTGTGTGTGTGTGTGTTTGAATCAGGACAGGACGAAGCCCTTGGGGACACGGAGCTCCATCTGGTGACTGCAGAGTCCTGTACATCCCACAGCATCCCACTACGTAGCTCTTGTGGCTGTGACCACACACAAACACACACACACACACAGCTCTTCTATAGTCTTGGGTTGACATTATGTCAAAGATGCAAATATATGTCTAAAGAAGGGGAAGAGGACACAGAGTCACAAGGAGCATAAGGGAGAGATGATGAGAGAGAGAGAGAGAGAGAGAGAGAGAGAGAGCTGTAACAGGAGTAAATTTTGGTATCGTGCAACGATTATTTTTCTGCACTACCAAACCTGGATCTCTATGTATTTAACATTTCAGAAAAGCAATGGTGTGTTACTGTACGTGATTGCCTTACGGTCTGCAGTCTGGTTTTTAATGAGCAAAAACAAACAGTAAAATAACGCTGAACAAAATAATAATAATAATATTTTCTCTGTATCTTCTGTAAGGAGCTTGCTCTGAAACGCGTTAGCTAGTAAAGGTGATTAAAGGGATTCAAGTTGCCGTCCTGAACCCTTTTTTCCCCATTGCTATATTTGGTCAACTTTGGCATCTTCATTCTCAAAATAAAGCAATGTCGATTCACTTTATTCATTGTTGTGTATGTAAGTTGGCCTTTAGCCAGGCAGTGATTTCCAGGTGTCTGAGGGGTAATGGCATCCACCTCATCAGCACAAAATATGCAACACAGCCCCTTTCTAAACAAGAGAGTTTAGTTGCAAAGGGAAAGGAATCCACACAGATCATACGCAGCCTTTAGCATCCAGGTCAGGTATCGCTATCTTCCCCTCCCTGCTGGGCAGCATTGCTACTCAGCATCAGCGGTTTACCCCCAAATGGGAATCAACAACATTAAAGTGTTGATGGGAGCCAGGGTTTAAGGCTGTGTGTGTGTGTGTGTGTTGACAGTACAGTTTGTTAGTTCAAGTTCAAGTTCAAGTTTAGCAGTTCTGCATACCTGGAGGTAGGAATAAACCCCTGGCTGCTATTGTGTGTAGGTGTGCTGCAGAACTACTTCAACTAGATCTTTTGTGTTCTTAAATGTGAAGATCTAAGCCAACAAGGCAATATAAAAAAAACAAGCTTTTAGGAGAGGTTATGGTTTAAAGACAACCTAATGGCCTCTCTATTTGTTCTTTCCATGAGGCTGTTACTGAGTGGCAGGTCCTTTCTAATCTCCTATAGGGCTCCCAGGGTTTAATAAACTCTCCTGCTCGAATTCAGCTGCTGCCCATTTGGACATATTACTCTGGACCTGTCTAATGCACCCCTGTCGGTTTGGCTTCATCACCTTCATTTACTGCTAAATACAGTCCCTGGCTCACTCCGTCTCATCATTTTTTTTTTTCTCCTTCCCATCCCACCCTGACATCTTCACTAACCACCTGGTTTGGTGTCTATTCCTGTCCAACCCTGTGTGCCTCTCTGCACCCTGTCTAAATGCTCACCTGGCCATGTCCCTCCCGAAAAAACTGCAGTCCCTTTAACAAAATTGAAGCAAAAGGCATGGAGGGTCTAAAATAAGAGTGATTGCACATAAAATTAAATAATCCCCTGTGGCGAGAAGATGAGAAAAGATATCTTGACATTTTAACACCTGTGTCTCTGGCTCATTTCAAGAGCCCTCAGAGCTTTCTCAGCACCTTTCGAAGCGTTATATGGGTTCACTTCTGGAGCAATAAAATAAGAGTTCAGAAGAACATTATGAGATATACTACTCTACACTAGATAACAACTCAGTGATATACGTACTATATGCACAGTAAGTGAATGCGCTACCTGTTTGGCTTTTAAATAGCATCATCATGGCCTTACCCACAGCGCTGGCTCTGCTCTGGTAGCCAGTCAGATGGTGAACGTGTCCCCATTGATTACCTTAAACAAGCTTTAAGCAGACAGCCATCGTAAATAATAAATGAGTGTTTAGATAGCTATTGATCACAGCTCACCCACCGCCACTGGAAATGCAGCCTAGCCACTGCCCAGAGACTGGTGAGGGGAAACTGGTGTGTGTGTGTGTAGATGTGTGTGTGTTCAGGTGTGTGCATGTGACAGTGAGAAAGAGAGAAAGATCGAAAGAGTGAAGCAGGCTGCTGTTAATGCTTCACTGCTGACTTCAGGTGTCGTGCTGTCTGGAGAGGTTGGCCACGACAAGTAGTGAAGTAGTTTACCTCGTATCCTTACCCCAGTATCCTTCTCCAGCCCTGGGAGCCCCTCAGCCCCTCAGTAGTGAACATTAACCGCGTGTTAAGAGGGAGCTGGGTTCTCTCGTAGTTGATTATCAACTTCATAATCACACTGCAGGCGCTGCGTAAGTGTAAAAGGAGAAATTGAGAAATAATGAAGCGCGCTCTCAGTAAAGCCTCAGTTATTATAAATGTGTTGAAGAGCTTGCCTAATTGATGGTCTTATTAATTCTCCCCTATCACAGCTCACATGAAAAATAAAGCAAGACTCATATAACTCTGTGAGATATATGATACACAGTCAATGCACCACGGCGCAGAGATCTGGATTTGTGTTTATGTGTGTGTGTTGGGTGAGAGAGGGAGACAGTGGAGGGGAGAGAGTGTGTTTGCGACTGTGTGTGTGTGTGTGTGTGTATATTGCACGTGTGTCTTCACATTGATGCTTGACAGTCACTAACCCAGTGGTAAAAAGGGGTAAGGAGGAGTACCTGCAGCCATATCAGAGGACATATTGTTTATTGTTTTCACTCCCTCCAATATCACTCTTCTTCCCATTAAGCATTTCGATTGTTTCATTTCTGCCGTTTCGTTTCCATGCACACCCCCACCCCCCCCCCTCTCTCTCTCCACCCATTCCTCATCAAGATCCAGGCCTCTTCCCTCTTTCCTTCTCTCTCTCTCTCTCTCTCTCTCTCTCTCTCTCTCTGTGTGCCTCTGCCTCGTTCTCTCGGTTGTTCGGTGGTGATTATGAGAGGCAGATTGTCTGCGACCTGCAGCCGTTGCTCTGCCCTAGGGAGCCCTGGGCTACAGTACAAACACAATCACACTCCATTAGCTCACCGCAAACTATTAACTTAAATTCAGTTGTAATAGAACATGAAACAGTCTTTTAGTAAGAAGAAGATCACCTCATCTCTCACTTCAGAAACACTCAGGTTGCAGTATTTGATGGTATTCTTTGCAATGCAATTACTGTCAATGCAGCTTTATGTGTTTAAGTGCTCATGTGTGACCACTAATAATGAATCTCATTCTCATTCATACACCATCCATGGACATTGTTTTCCATTCACTTACACACCAAGATATATTTGTGCTCACAATCCAGATTTACAATCATCACAAGGGCTCCATTGGGAAATCCACCATTAAGTACTCTTACACAAAGTTAGAACAATTGATTGTGCTTTTTAAATAGCATTAGGCAGCTTGACTCCTTGGGGCCAAAAAATTGTAAAATTTTTATAGAGTGGATCTCTACATTTTTAAAATGTTGTTTACCATTTTGAAATAGACTCAACGTGAAATGTTATTGCAGTGATCTTGGATATCTCAGTCAATATTTGTGAACCACTCTCCCAGCGCTGGACTCCAGACAGCCATGAATCTAATCTGTGATGTTATTAAGCAGCACTTCCTGAGGCTGCACCATTGATGATCTATGGGAGGCTCGCTGTGGACTCGTACAATGTTTGGTTGAGCGTTTAGGCTGAATTGAGCTTTATTTCATAGCAGTGCAAACAAACAAACAATTCTGCACCAGATGTATCCATATTGCTGGAGCATTACTGCAGCCCTGGGTACTGTCATTCATAGTCAATAAAGCAGCTCCAGAGAGTCTTGTTTAATAACATCACGGATCCCAATCTTGGCTCTATATTTGTCTCCAGCTTTGGGAAAGGCTCGTTCATTAGGACAAATCCTGAATTAACTGTCCATGGAAATTAAATTTTTTTTGGGGGGGGGGTTGGTTAGATGTTTTTTTTTCTTCTTTTAACTGGTGTACATAATGTGATGAGCGTAGCTTGCTGACACCATAAAGACACTGGATGACAGAGCAGAGCCAAAGTCATTATCACAGGCCTATCATTACCATCTGTCCCTCCCTGAGGAGAAGCCATCAAGGGGCTCAGGCAGCAAGCGCCACAGGGGAAACACACACCTGAGACAGGACAATGCTTCACTGCTAATCTGTGCTGTCAAACATACACAGACACACACACACACACACACACACACACACGGGTACAGGCACAGGAAGGTGGTGATGGTCTTTCTCCCTGTTGCCTGAAGCTACCCGACACTCATTTTCTCACTTTCACACACACATACACAAAATGATACGAATAACGAGGGGACGGATAAGTAAGGGAATGGGAAGAGAAGAGTGATGGAGGAAAACAGGAATGAAGGAAGAGGGGTGAGGGAGATGTGAGGTAATTTTATATAAGCCTCTGGGGGGAGAGAGAGAGAGAGAGAGAGAGAGAGAGAGAGAGAGATGTAGCTCATGTCTCTGTTGAGTGAAGCAAATCGGCCTGGTGGCAGTGTGGATATCATGTGTTATAAGAGCTGGGGAAGTTTTATTTCGCTTTTGCTTGTCTTTTAACAAAGTAAGCCCTCCTGGAGTGACACCTTTATTCATTTGATAATAAATAATTTACTAAGTCTACTAAGCCTGAGTCTAAGAGCCTTTTCTAAATCATTGACAGTTGCAAAAAAAAAGGCACCTGCGGATTGAAATTGATTAAAAAGATCAGTTTCCAGTAGATCCAATTGTATTCTATTCTAAATATTTTAAAACAGAGACGTTTAACAGATTAATAGGAAAGAGACTGTCTAACACCAGGCTGAGAGACAAATTCAAAAATACTATCTACGTATTCGGTTTGGAAAAAAAAAAAAAAAATTGCAGACAGGTTCTATCCTCAAAAGCATAACTGCTTTGTCAGCGAAGGTCTTAAGATAGCCCATAACTTCAAACAGTAACCCGTAATGTGCTTTATTTTCACACCAGGAATCATTTTGTTGGAACTTTTTCAAACGGTTACGTCTCATTTTGGACTGAAACTGGAGCACAGAGAGAGGAAGAGGTTGCTAGAGCAGGCTGGTGACAGCTCAGGCAGGGTGCTGCTCCAAGACAGGCACATGTGATGAGCAAGGTTCAAGCCCTAACCTGATTAGGACCAGGCCCAGGCCCACTCAATTAATAGGACCGATTGACTCATCTAGTCCCACACAGCTGCTGTCTTTTCTAGGGCGCACACAACCAAATGGACATTGATTGGACTATGGATGAGGTTTATAGTGATTTTTCATTCTCTCCCTCACACTCTCCAGTCTCCCCCACTCTCATTTCCTCATGTTATCAAATTCACAGTAATGCTTTTAACAGGAACTCTACAGGAACACACTGATTATGTTACGATATGATAATACATATTCATTTGTAAAGCACTCTGCAAAACATATATTCACGTTGTGCGCGTTCAGTGCAAATGTGTGTGTGTGTGTGTCCTTTCTTCCTTCACTCCCTGCTTTTCTGAGGGGTGTCAGCTACAACATTCGTCATAAGCGGGGTCTATAAATAATAACCCTTTCATCTCTCCAAGAGTATGATTCAGACTCTATGACGCCTAACTACACAGTGATGCAGCAGTTTGGGGCCTCATATACGTTAGGTGTTGTGGCATGTGTTGATACTAAAAACAATTATTTTTCTACCGATCTCTTCCGATCTCTTAATTCTCATATTTCTTTTCCCAGCACTTCTCTATCTTATCATTCTAGGGCTAATGTCAGAGCACAATGACTCTAACTCTTGCCTGCTCTACTGCCAGTTGCTTATAATGTTGGTGATTTAGGATTCAGGAAGTTTATTCTACTGTTGCACTCATTATAAGAGCGTCAGCTAAATACCTTAAATGTAAAATATAAAAATGCCCTATGGGATGTAACCCCTTGGCGTAAACTCACTCTAACATTGAAATACCCCTGCTTCAACATTTAAAGTTGATCTTTTTCAAGTGGTGGATCAGATATGACAGTGTGAATTCAACATGGCCTGGTGTCTGAGCCAGGCTCAGGGCGACTGCATAGAGTAAAGTACCGGTATACTGTATATATTGTGTGTGTGTGTGTGTGTGTGTGTGTGTGTGTGTGTGTGTGTGTGTGAATGAGACAGAGAGGTGGGCGGGGGTTGGGCTCGACCAAGCAGGATTTTATCTTAGGTTGCAATAGTGAAAAATGCACATATCAAAATCCTATGAAACTTGCTCGTCTTTACTTAATGCTACTCTGTCTGATGGTGGCAATATTTGAAAAAGGTTTATGTGCACTAGCTTAAGGGCCTTAGAGATACCCAAGTGCAATGCTGATGTTACCAGTTTCCACATTCAGCCGACTGAGACACATTAAATAGTAAGGAGCGCCCAAAGGAGTTGATCTATTCAGCGTGAGAGTGAAGTACTGTCGGGCAAGGTTTTGACAGTTGGCATTTGAAAGTAAAGAGGATTACCTTTCTATTCATTCAAGATATCCCCTTCACACACAAACACGTGCACACACACACACATTCCATTATGAGACACTATTAGCTTCCAGAAGCGCTCCTACAGAGAGGAACAAAGCTGACCCGGAGCTAAATTTTCACTTAAGCATTGGCTTGAATGGGGACCTTTGGACGACGGGCACCTTCTGCCTGAGACGAATGTCACACCATTTAAAAACACAAAGATTTTGTGTGTCACAGCCAGAACCTTAATGGCTTTATATTTAGCTAGCCTGAATTCCCCTCTTCACACAACACAAAACTACACACACTTCCTCGACCCACCATCCTACACACACTCCTGCCCTCCCCACACCCACATTCTCTCTTCTTTTCCTCCTTCTCCTCTGACAAGCCGAGAGGCTGCGATGAATTCTTGACATCCATGCAAGTTAATTACAATGACTGCACATCTACTGCTAGAGGTGTGTAATTAGCAGCAGCTCAGCAAATGGAAGGCCTGTATTTTAGCCGCTCAGAGAAAAATAGCATGGATCAGACCACTTCTTTACATGATGAGGGCTAATCTACATGAAAGGAAGTGGGATCTTTTCCATTCTACTGTTCAATGTGTGTGTGCATATGTCTGTGCTGTGCGTGTGTGTGTGGATGTGGAGCAGTGTGTGTGTGTGCGTGTGTGTGCGTGCGTGTACAGGCACATATAAGTATGTATGCGTGTGTGCAAGTAAGTGTGTGTGAGTTATTTTCTATGAATAATGTAGGCTATATGATTATAGTGTTTGAGAGCAGTCGTACAGACTACATGTTAGGCTACTACACTAGTACAACATAGCAATAAAATAGTTTTTCATCTTAACGGGGAGATATTCTGCATTCTTATGGAGAGATATGAACATTACAACTCACTCCAGCAGCTTAAACCACATTCAGCAGGCATAATAAAAGGCTGATTAAATATAATTCATCTTCTCAAACGCTTTCAAAGTAAGAGCACTTGATTGTCCTGCAGATAAAAGCAAAGAGTGTAACTCTCATTACGGCTCTCATGCCTCATTCTAGGGCAATCTCATGAGGAGAGGAGAGGAGAGGAGAGGAGAGGAGAGAGACTTTGAGGATGAAAAGCCTGAGTGAGATTGGGATCTGCCTCTCAGCTTCTTGCTGCAGTGTCAGATAGTCCTTTTTATCAAGCTGTCACACATAAATGGTTTATGGAAGACACTGACTCGCCCCTACTGGCAGACTCACACCAACTCCCATCACACTGGATAATAAACGCAGGAGGAGAGACAAACGACCCAAATGCAATATAAGCGGGGCGCAGCATCTCTCACCCGCCCACATCCCCAGCATGGGCCTTAACACACACGGGCTGCTCATCGCATCTGTTCACATTACATCCATGCCAAAAAACGGTCTGTACATCCCACCTCCCCCTCTCCAACATCATATAAACAATTTTGTTGAAATAGCCTGCGTGTTATGAGAGAGATTGGAATAAAATAGGAGGTTCATTTATTTCCATATCAGACAGGAAAGTACAGAGCGGACTATGTGCAGAAGCTATGAGTAAAGCAGTGAACGGCAATGTTTCTGGTGAAGCCTCTAGACATGTGCGCAAAATCAGACAATAGTGAATGGCAACAATGATGCGCAATGGAAACAAACGTGCGCCTCTCAGTCATAAAACTGCAGTAGTATATCACAGTTAACCTTAATTAAGTTAGCCCCCACAAAAGATATTCTCTTCCTTGTTTACTTGTATGCGTCTTAGAATAATAAT
Organism: Hoplostethus atlanticus; assembly: GCA_034670405.1. Taxonomy (NCBI): domain Eukaryota; kingdom Metazoa; phylum Chordata; class Actinopteri; order Trachichthyiformes; family Trachichthyidae; genus Hoplostethus; species Hoplostethus atlanticus. The sequence continues at coordinate 1,092,462 of JAXDDX010000024.1, forward strand.
TTTGTTTGTATTTGCTCTTTAGCCCATAATATTACAGCACGCATTGACATCGGCTGCGCACGTTGACCACATAACAACGTTTAGACTGAAGTTACAAGGACATTTTAGCCTTTACGTGGAGGACAGCACTTTGGAGGTGGTTCTAATAAAGAGAGCGACCCTTTAGTAAACAGAGCAAATAGGTGTATAGCAAACTTTAAAAGTGACACCCTATTCCTAAAGGGACCTATAGTGTGTTTGTGGTATACTCAATAGCGAGTTTACAGTGACCTTTTGGGGGGGGGGGGTTTCATCTCCAATGGAATCACTGCAATATTGTTATGAGGACTTATAATTTGCTGTGATTTGTGTAGTATCCTTTAAAGTATTATTATATAATCCCTATAGTTCTCTTTCGTATGGGTAGTGAGGATCATCAGAGAAGAAGAGGGGTCTGTGCGCTGCTGTTGGAGAAAAAACGAGCTGTAGTTTGTTACTTACGGGTGCCATCAAAGCGGGTAGCGATGGTATCCAGGAAGGTGTTTTGCGGGGCCAGCAGCCCCCTCATCACTGGCATCCTGCTCCGGGTCGACTGGGTTCTCCTGCCTCTGCGCCCCGGGGCAGCGCTGGACTCCTGTTCAGACCCGAAACCGGGCAGGAACCGTGAAGTGCCCGGTGCGCATCCCAGCCCCTGGAGGAGCGCACCGATCCGAGATACGCGCGGTGGCTCCACTTTGGCACCGCGGGGGTTGTGACCATAATCCCCTTAATAGAGACCGGGCATTACGCGTGGGACTCACTGGTGTATCACCTGTGTACCAAAAAACAAATCTTCACGAGACTGAACTTCTGATTATAGCGCAAATGGGTGTTTATTTCTAAGAGCAAGTGATTTGGACCCGATGCGGTGGAGAAAGAGGTATGGATGGATGGATGGATAGACTGCAAGTTTTGATGCTGATGGTGCGCGGTGTGAGCGCTATAGACGCAGCAGTAACGGCAAGCTCCTCCTCAACTCTCTCTCTCTCTCTCTCTCTCTCTCTCTCTCTCTCTCTCTCTCTCGTTGCTTGGTTATCTTGGTTACTACTGAGAGCAAATGTCGAGTCACATGATACCTTTCGGGACTCACTCTTCCGAGGCTGGTCCTGTGTATGAGTGGAGGTGGGAGACAACAATAGAGAGGGCTGGTTTTTGGAAGGCAATGGAAAGAAAATGCCTCTGTCTCTTCTCTTTTCTGGACCTCTCCGAGTGTATTTAGGTGAAGTAAAATACAATACAGCCCGTTCCAGGGATGGACGGGGTCCTAAATATCTTGGGTTTGAATGAGATAATAAACGCGCTTTTTTGTATCTGAAATGTAAAATAGTAACGTAACACAAAGAAAATGAATTGAATTGCTGTCAATGTCACATATAAGAACTGTGGTATAGTTCATAGTGACCTTAACGCATATGACATTGTTATGGCATGGGACCAGAGGTAACAGTTAGATAGTTTTCGAATAGGTTTCTGAAACGACAGGACACAATGATGAAGCGGATGTTAGCATGGAGTCCTCAATGGCTATGAGAGTAAACCGTCTCGCGCGTAACCAGCGGTTACCGCGGTACAAAATATAAATAAATATAAATAAATATATATTATGAAAGCATGTCACAGTTTAGTACCTCAAAACCAATACAAAATCCATATCACAAAAATACCCGCTGGTAAACTCTTTTCTGGCAGGCTAAAATGATAAAATCCGTTTTTCTTTGACACAGGTCGTGACCAAATAGCTCTAAAAATAACCCCACTCGTGTCTTATTGCTGTGCATGGTAGCTGTGCACCGCACATCTGCTCTTTCACCCAATAAATAAAAACCACAACAGCTCTTGTAAAACTTCATGTCCATTAAACAACAGCCTAACGACATTTTGGCCACGGGCACAAGGAAACCTAAAAGAAGAACTATGTATTTTATTTTTTAAGAAACTGCAGGTGAAGATTGCCATCTGTAAACACTCTCAGTACCATGAATACTAATAATACTTGCATCTGGGATCGTTTTTAAACCTTGAATCGTCTAAAGCAGTGGTTCCCAAAGTGTGGTCCGGGGACCCCCAAGGATCCTTGATGGAGGTCCCAGGTGTCTCCAGCGAATTGAGTAATAGGCTAGTTTCGCAATTATTTCACTCACTAGGCTTTCGTACAATTATGTGTCAGGATGACTATTTTGATCATATGTGTCACTGCTCTCCCCCCACCTGCCCTATAGACAGTTGTGCTACCATCAAAAGTCTTCTCAGGTGGGGTTCCTTGTGACAACATCTTATCAAATGGAAGTCTTTAGTCTGATCTATTTAAGGTCCTTCACATGAAAAAGTCTGGGAACCTCTGGTCTAAAGGCACTGTCTCCCAAATTAGCAATTTAGTTGGTACAATTGGCCCCTCTGCCTGCTGCTCTCTCCTCAGGACCACATGGCTCCAGATAAACACTAAAGCGCTGCTGAGTTGGCATTCATTAGTATGTTGCATAGGGAGGTTCTGACATCTTCTGGTTACACAACGCAACTACAGCATCGGGGTACATGGAATAGAAGCAACATTATTTCTACCATGCTCTTTATTTCGAGACTTAGGCTATAATATTGCTAGAAATGACCTCTTGACTATAGTAAACAGTGTAAGGGTGTAGAAGGACACTAATACCACTAGGGAGGGACTGATTACCACAGACACACTATGAGGTCCTGTAGGAATATTACAGGAATATTACAGTGCTTTGTAGTAAGGAGACTTGATCGAGCGTCGTGCTGGGTAGCTTTAAACATTTTCTGTAGCCTAAAATGCAAAGAAAAAGTTGTCATGGTTCCTTATGTGTGTGCTCCCAGTGTCTGGTTCATCATTTAAACGTTTTGTCCAGGGAAGTAAGTAAGTAAGTAAACTTTATTTATGAAACGCCTTTCGAAACAAGAGTTACAAGGTGCTGTACAATGAAAATATTAAAACAAATGGAAGTAAAATAGCCTAATGGAAATAAAATAGAAGGTTATAAACCGAAAAACAGAAAATAACAATAAAAGGACACTCAAACTGCACAGAAAGCAAACACACATATAAAACAAAGTGCTTACGAAACAGGTGTGTTTTTAACAGCTTCTTAAAACACTCCACAACAATCCACATCATTATATCGTTGCACACATAGACATATATAGGGTGGACTCAGCTAAAATGGGCCATCATGTAAAATGGGCCAGATAAGGTTGGAGCTTCCATTTAAAATTTTACAATTTTACAAATTTTAGGTATTGGCCCATTTTAGCTTAACCAGCTAGCTAAAATGGGCCACGATTTTCAGCTAAAATGGGCCACATACACACACACTCTTACACAGAAGTTACACAGAAATTGAGGGCGCAAAACAGGTTCATTGGTCTAGATGTATCCAAGCGAAATCTTAACAATCTTAACAAAAAACAACCAAAGGGAAAAAAGCAAAAAAAGAAAATAGCACAAAGCAAGAGTGCCAAACCCCCCTGCACGGCCTGCCAGAGAGTGTATGGTGACGTGAATGACCCAAAGGCCACGGAGGACTGGGTGTGCTGTTGCCAGTGCAACTCATGGTACCACGAGAGCTGTGGAGAGGATAATGGCATCTATGATGATGATGGTTACATCTGCAAAGACTGTGTTTGAAGATGTTCTACTTTTTAACATAATGTTTGACAAATGTTGACACAAGCATGCACCTACTGTCGGAGGAAGAAGTCCAAGTCTCAGGCCAGTGATGATGACCGGACCCCCACGCCAACACTTAATATTCTTCACGATTCTGTAGATGCTGTAGTTACTGGAGTCTCAAACAGGTTCAAAGAAGTCACTGGAGATGATCAGAGTTCGTTGCAATAGAGCTTTATTCCATAACAGAGACAAAACCCGAGTTGGTCCCGGAACCAGACTGACGTACAACTGTCTGTGCATGATCTTATAAACCCTAAAAACTGGGAGGAGAATGGGTGGAGAATGGGTGGAGAATACTGATTCTACGCCCTCTCCTCATTAATTTCAGCTTTGTCAGCAAGAAAGTTTTCTTTGTATCAAAAAAGTAATGGTGTCCCATCGCAGCCGCAATACCCATGAAAACCATGGCGCTGGCATTCACCATTATACATGGCCACCTGGGCCTCTCTTGTCTGCGCCTGCTCCGCCTGTTTTTTTAAGGCCTCTGCAGCCTGACCTTGGACACCCTTATTGCAAAAGATTCAAGATTCAAGATTCAAGATTCAAGAAGTTTAATTGTCACATACACACACAAGGTGTGTAGTGAAATGCAAAGTGGCAATGCTTAGCAGAAATGTGCAAAATAACAGGTTCACACTATTTACAATAACCAACACAATATTTACAATGTCACAGTTTTTAAGAGCTCTATATAAAAAACAACACAATATTTACAATAAGAGCACTTTATAAAAAAAAAAATATAGTAAAAAAAGGGAAAATTGTATGTATAATATAATATAAATTATGTGTAGTCTTTACCTAAGTGTGTGTGTGTGCATAAGAGGGGCAGTGTGTGTGTCTTGGTGGGGGCCCTGGTGAGGTCAGAGTTCACAGTCCTGATGGCCTGAGGAAAGAAACTCCGTCTCAGTCTCTCTGTTTTGGCAGCGTGACTACGGAGGCGCTTGCCTGACCGCAGCAGCTGAAACAGTCCGTTGTTGGGGTGGTGAGGATCCTTCATGATCCTGCAGGCTCTGGTTCTGCACCTCCTGGTGTACAAGTCCTGCAGGGTGGGGAGTGTAGTTCCAATAGTGCGTTCAGCCGAACGCACTACTCTCTGCAGAGCCTTCCTGTCCTGAGCGGAGCTGCTGCCAAACCAGGCAGTGATGCTTCCTGTCAGGATGCTCTCTACAGCTCCAGAGTAGAAGGACTGAAGGATCCTCCGGGAGACTTTAAATTTCCTCAGTTGCCTGAGGTGGTAAAGGCGCTGCCTCGCCTTTCTCACCAGAGTGTCAGTGTGTGTGGACCATGTGAGATCTTCGGTGATGTGGACTCCCAGGTATTTATACCTGCTCACCCTCTCCACAGTATTCCCATTAATCCCCAGTGGTGAGTACGTCCTCTGTTGTGTCCTCCTAAAGTCCACAATCAGCTCCTTAGTTTTGGTGACATTCAGGAGGAGGCTGTTGTCCTGGCACCAGAGTGACAGATCAGCAACTTCCTCCAGGTAGGCCTTCTCGTCGTTGTTGGAGATCAGGCCCACCACCACTGTGTCATCCGCAAACTTAATGATGGTGTTGGAGCTGAACCTGGCCACACAGTCATGTGTGTACAGGGAGTACAGTAGGGGGCTGAGGACGCAACCCTGGGGGGATCCTGTGTTCAGGGTGAGGGGGTTGGAGGTGTGTCTGCCCACCCTGACCACCTGGGGCCTGGCGGTCAGGAAGTCCAGGATCCAGGCACACAGGGGGGTGTTCAGTCCCAGCTCAAAGGGCCTCAGACTGTATTTTTTTAAACTTTATGATTACTGTAGGGAAATTGTTAGACTATGTTTTTGAAGCTTTATTGAAACTTTATGATTACTTTATGATCTTTTAGGTTACATGCTTAATCAAACATATTCTATATTTATGTCGATTTATCATAACACACACACACTCTGGATTATATTGCTTATTACAAAGCATCATCGCTTAGTACAAAGTATATTATTCACAACACTACACACACACACAGCTACACAAAGTCCCAGAAAGACGCACACACACACACACACACACACACACACACACACACAAAACAGACACAAAGACACTAATGCGCAGAAACACACACCCATACAACATGATCAGTTCATTTTTAAATGCATTTTTCAATTAAATATTTGTTCAACTTTTTATTGCATGAAATGTATTTACGGTGTTGTTACTATGGTACACCAAAGACAATAGTTAGTGTCAATTTACTGTTAAAATTAAAATGATTTCAGCTGAAATTACTGTGTTGTTCTCTCTTTATATTGGCCCATTTTAACTGAACAGCTGGTCCATTTTACCTGAACATTGTGTTGTAGCTCAAGAGGGAACCTGCTGATACTCTAACTCTCATAAATCCAAAACAATTATACTTTTTCACATTTTTTTAACAAATAAATATTTTAGAGACCCATGCCAATTTATAAAAATATCATTAGATCTCCTGCATAGCTTATTGGATCCCCACCAGTCTGGGTTCAAAGTGGGTCACTCGACCGAGACTGCCCTCCTGGCAGTGACGGAGTCGCTCCATGCCGCTAGAGCGAACTCTCTCTCCTCTGTCCTGATACTCCTGGACCTGTCTGCAGCGTTTGACACGGTGAACCACCAGATCCTCCTCTCCACCCTTGAGGGGATGGGTGTCTCAGGCTCTGCACTCTCCATGTTTGCATCCTACCTAACGGATCGCTCCTACCAGGTGACGCTGAGAGGGTCTGTGTCAGAACCACGCAGGCTCACTACTGGGGTTCCGCAAGGCTCGGTTCTAGGCCCTCTCCTCTTTTCCCTCTACACAACATCTCTTGGTTCTGTTATCCATTCACACGACTTTTCCTACCACTGCTATGCAGATGACACCCAGCTGATCCTGTCATTTCCCCCCTCTGACACACAAGTGGAGGCACGCATTACTGCGTGTCTGGCAGACATCTCAGAGTGGATGTCGATGCACCACCTGAAGCTCAACCTGGACAAAACTGAGCTGATGTTCCTCCCGGGGAAGGGCTGTCCGCACCGAGACCTGGCCATCACCATTGATAATGCTGTGGTGACGTCAACTCGGACTGCGAGGAATCTGGGTGTGACCCTGGACGACCAACTGTCGTTCTCGGCAAACATCGCATCAGTGACACGCTCCTGCAGATTCCTCCTCTACAACATCAGGAGGATTCGCCCCATCCTCACTGACAAGGCAGCGCAGGTGCTCATCCAGGCTCTTGTCATCTCCCGCCTGGACTACTGCAACTCCCTCCTTGCTGGTGCCCCGGCGTTTGCCATCAGACCTCTGGAGCTTGTTCAGAAAGCTGCAGCTCGTCTGGTGTTCAACCGCCCCAAGTTCTCCCATACAACTACCCTTCTCCGTTCTCTACACTGGCTCCCTGTAGCGGCTCGCATCCAGTTCAAGACCCTGGTGCTAGCCTATATGTGCAGTGAAAGGAACACTCCTCTTACTCCAGCTATGGTCACAGCCTTGACACCCGCCTCAGGAGCCACTTCGCCCTCTTGGCCTCGAGCAAACTGGTTACAGCCAACGTTCCAAGGCCCTGCGGACACCGCAAAATCTATCACGGTCTCTGGTCTTTCTTGCTTCCTGTCCCCTAGTGGTGAATGTAACTCCCACTGATTCAGGACAGCAGAGTTCAGTGCCCATCTTCCGCCGCAGCTAAAACCCAACCTCTAGAATACATACTAGTGACTTATCACGTTAAGATAAAATTTGACTCATTAGTAACTGAGCTCTGTTATGGCTTGTTACAATGTTCTGGTGGGCATGTATTGCCTGCTGCAATGCTTTGTGTCGACACGACCAAAGCGCTTTGTGCATGATCCTTATTCACATTTGTTTAGAAATAGTAGGTATGCTAACTTATGCCTCTTACCTTAACTAGTTTGCCTCTTTATTTGATGGTCTTATAAATCATTTACCAAAAGTGGCCCATTTTAGCTGACTCCACCCTACATAGACACCGCATTGGCCTGTGGATCGTACGTAAACGTCGCCGCCATATTGGACCGGGCAAGACTGGCCTGTAAACAAATACAAGTAAACGGGGAGCTGCGGTTTTTCTGGATGAAAAGGACTATAATGTTTACATTTCTCAACCGATTTCAATGAGTCGTTTTATATTCAAGGGTTTATGCTCTACGTGGAGTAGGGGAAAAAAAGTTGTTGAAAGTAGATGAACCTTCCTATCTCATGTTGGATCAAGACATCAAAAGGAAGTCAAAGAAAAACTGCTTGAAGCATACGATGAAGAACGTCAGGAATTGATGGAGAATTTTTTGTTTGAGTTTGAACATCAAGATGACTGTGATTTGCTCATGTCTGAAGTTAGAGACACTGTTGACATTCCCGTGTGCAAAGCCTTAGGAAACATGTAGAAACGAAGATGGGTGTTATGTAATGGTAGAATAAAACTGTTTGGAACCATTAGCCTACCTACTGTGTTGTGAATGTTTTCTCTTTTTCAAGGTGTGCTTGGACCCCTACAATCACCGCCTGCAGCTACACTGGAATCTGTAATGTTTTAATCTGATAGGTTTTACATAACTTCCATTACTCAGCGTAATGGAAGTTTGTGGAGCTTCAGAGCTCATACTTATCCCCTGTATTTTGGAATGATTGAAAAGTCACTCATACACATATATATATAGTGAACTATGACCTGGTAATTGACTTCTGAAAGAAAATACAATACTTCCTCTGACCAGCAGGGAGAGAGGGGCCTGAGGAGGTCTGCAGTTGGACCCTTTTGGTCATTGGTCAAAGGTGGTTACAGGAAGGTTACACTTCACACACCGACATATGAACTTGCTCAGTGCTCTGCATGGTCAATGTTAAATTTGAGAGTTCTTCTTGATTTCTCTTGATAAAACGCCAATGGTTGACTTGTCTCGGTTGCTAAGGGAAGCAGCCGACCGTTGTCAGGTGTTATGCTGAGTTCTGCATGCACACCGCGGAACTTAACTACAAGCCAGCGGTGACTGGACGCTATAATGTTTTGTGACTATATATCGTAATTGATGAATAACAGTGAAGGTTCATACTAGTATAAAAATAAGAATTATCTTCACAAAACATAGCGTCCAGTTACCGTTGGCTTGTAGTTAAGCCAATGTTCTGTGGTGGGCATGTACATCTCGGCCTGCATGCAGAACGCTGCATAAACACCGACCGACCGACCGACCAACAGAGCGAGCTATAGAGCTGCAGCTGGTCGCAGCTAAAACCCCCAGAAAACTACCAAACCATTTGACCCTCTCTGATACAGCTAGACAGCTTTGACCAATGACAGCTTCTGTAACATAAAATGATTGACAGCAGTTTGGGTCCCACCTCCTGACACAGCGGTTCAATAGATAATCAGTCCATCAATAGATAAAGCATCAATAGATAATACAACAATCGAAAATGTAATTATCAATTTATTTATCAAATAGTGAATTCAATATTATTTTCTCAATTTGTTCATCTATTTATACTTTCATTTATCAATTTATCTTTTGATTATCAAATTGTTGATTCATTTGTCTATTGTTTTATCTATTTATGCATGTATTTGAACATTTATTTATTTATTAATTGATTGATTATTGATTTATCAATTGATTTATCTATTGACCAATTGATTATTGAGTGTCCCTTTTGGGCCCCCATACAAGCAGTCAATGTGGCGTCTATGTATATATGTCTATGCCCAGAGAGAGAGAGAGAGAGAGAGAGAGAGAGAGAGAGAGAGAGTGAGTTATGGAGAGAGTTAAGTGAAGTGTTTACACAGTTCTCACTTATTTGTATTTATATTTTTTAACTGCAATGTCCACAATTGTTCTATTTTTATTTTAAGTTATCTTTACTTACCTGCTTGTATTTCTAAGTAAATTTTACCTACTCTTATTTATATATTTGATTGCAATGTTGCAATGTTACACAGCTCTGTTTACACATTTCTTTATTCTATTATATCTTTAATTGTACGTACATCTTTTGGTTTTTATTTCACACTTACTTTGGCAATGTAAACGTATGTTTCCCATGCCAATAAAGCCCCTTTGAATTGAATTGAGAGAGAGAGAGAGAGAGGGAGAGGGAGAGAGAGAGAATAAAGAGAGTAAATAAAAGGTATTAAATTGTAAAAGAAAAAATGTCCTGAGGTTTTGGTCCCCTCCTAATAGTGAAAGAAGGTTTTTGGTCCCTCTGCAGGTTGAACATATATACGTCCTGGCACCTACTAGGTGTGGGTAAGGGGAGATGGAGGTGGGGTGTTCAAAGGCTCAACTTTGTTTTGACTCAGTAGCCCCCTCTAGTGGCAAGGAAAATCAATCGCTTATTGCACCTTTTGCTATTTCTTTCTTCCTGTGGCTTTTTATCTTCTGCCATCCTCTTTACATTTACAGGGTGACAACTACAGACATGGGTTACTGATATTACAGAATCTAACTGAAGAGAGAAAAAGTTGAAGAGTCAGTGATGCTGGTGGATCATCTGAGAGAGCCCTTGAAGGTGAAGCTGAAAGACTTTGGCTCGGCCCTTCTGAGGACTGAAGCCAAGCAAGGCTTTATAATTCAGCCCCTTTGCTTCAGGTGAGATCTACTGGAGAGTGTTTTCAGTTTCTCACTTCTACTGTAAATACTTAGCAGGGTGTGTGTTTCCTGTCCATACCGGTGAGGACAAATGTTGAATTCAGGGCTACATAAGTGTTGAATAAATTCAGATCTAGACAGAAGTCTTTCAATCATGAATTACATGAGCAACATTTATTATTTATTATTAGTCATTTGAACCATGAACTGGCGGAAATAGGTTAAATGTAAGAGAGATGTGGCATTTACGCCAGTCGGCAGATAGTTTCTATTTAGCTGAGTTATCACATATGTCACTATGTGTCGGCGCGGTTCAGTCTGGTCATAAATAACAGAGGTAGGGGTGTAACAGTCTACATCTGTATCGGGAATAGTTGACACTAGTCCGCTCCAATTTAGTTGTTGCCAATCAGCGTAGGTGAACGGAATTGGTTCCACCATAGGTGCATGAGTGGATGGCGGCATATGTTGGCAAACCCAACATGAATTTAGCTTCTGATTTTGCGCGTAGTCATACATTATTTGTAAGGCCAAGTTACTCACGCCATGAGTTGATCGCTGTACACGAAGTATAGTACTTGATTTAGAGCGACGAGGTGCAGGTGGCATAGTTGGCGACAATTGGGGAATCTTTTGCGTAAAGGAGTTACACGGTTCGGCGCCTAAGGGAGAGTAATCTGGTGGATGCTCATGACAGTCAGGATTTGTCTCTAGCTGTGATTTGGTGAAACACCAGTAACTCGGAGCTAACAGATCGCTTGCATAGTGCTCTTTAATTAAAATCTCCTGATGTGTAGCATTCCGACCCTTAAATTGTACATGTCTCTGGTTAATTAATGACCATGGACCAATGATTAATGACCGCATCCATATGCCTGCTGGTTCTATGGGATTGTAAGCCCATCTAGGACTGCCTACTATCCTGCAATCATCAACGTTACATCTGTCAACAGGACAAAACATGGTTATGTGTGTGGTGTATCTTTGTTGGCGGCGTCGAACATGCCGCGATGAGTCCTCGTCAGGGGCGTTGATCTCGTCCCTCGGTGGTGCCGTTGGCTGGGCACTGACATCTGTGTGTGTGCAATTATCAGTGTAAGTATGTGCAGAGACAGTAAGTGAGCGTGTGTGCTCGTTGATGCGGCTGTTGTTTACGACTGTTCCTCCCTCTACAGCCCAGATGACGAGGGCTGTGCCGATCATGAAGAGGGAGGCGATGATGATGATGCCTTTGAGGATGCTGTCCTTGCACCCGTGTCGGTTGGTGCGCCCCCGTCGTGGGGCGCTAGTCGGCATCTGGTTGCATGGATCCATTCGGATTTGCCTTCGACCTTTACTGCAGTTCTGGTTGTCAGCAACACCTGGAACGGGCCTTTCCACCTAGGAGAGAGAGAAACCTTTTCTAGTGATTTTATCAACACAAAATCTCCTGGTTTAAACTCATGGGTGGGGTCAGAACCGGGAACTGGTAGGCTACTGGCTACTCTGAGGTGGTTTTCTCTTAAAGTATGGCCTAAACCCAGTACAAAGTCTGTGAGGTGCTCACTAGTCCAAATTAGAGTAGCTCTGTGTGGTGGTAATGGCGGGCTGGCTCCTGTGGACATTGGTCTGCCCATTAGCACCTCATGTGGGCTGAGACCTGTTGTTCTGTTTGGGGATGATCTGATTGCATAAAGCACCAGAGGAAGAGCCTCTGGCCATTTCAGCCCTGTCTGTTGGACTGTCTTGGTCAGTTTTTCTTTGATCGTTCCATTCATCCTTTCAACCTGACCTGAACTTTGGGGATGGTAGGGCACGTGTAGTTTCCAGTCTAATCCTAAGACTTTACACATACTCTGAGTGACTTTTGAGGTGAAGGGTGTACCTCTGTCACTGTTGATCCCCTGTGGGATTCCAAACCTTGGAATCACTTCTTTTAGAAGGCACTTAACCACTGTGTTAGCGTCTTCTTTTCGTGTGGGAAATGCTTCAACCCACTTGGAGAACATATCTACAATTACCAGTAGGTGTTTGAATCCCTGGCAAGGTGGCATATGTACAAAATCTATCTGCATATTTACAAAGGGACCTGATGGAACAGGTAAATGGTCATGTTGGATGCCTGTTCGTCCTTTGTTGTTTTGCGCGCAAATGAGACATGTTTTGACAAGCGACTCTGCTGCGGCTGTGATTCCAGGGGCAAACCATTGTGTTCTTATCATATGGGTTATCCCCCCTTTTCCTACATGTGCAGGACCGTGCGCGGCACGTGCCAACACATGAAGGAGAGATTTAGGACAAACCGGTCTCGTTCCATCAGGGTGGAGCCACAAGCCTGACTCCGATTTTAAACAGCCTTTGCGTGACCACAAAGCTTTCTCATTGGGCTCAGCGCAATCTTGAAGGACTGCGACATCATTAAGAGAAGGGTGTGGCTGCGTGGCAAGAGACTGTTTCGCGAGGCCTTGGAGGACCATTGAGGAAGAGGTAAGTGCAGCTTGTTTGGCAGCGGTGTCTGCCATTGCATTACCTTTTGACACGGGATCAGTAGCACCAGTGTGAGCTGCACATTTGACAATGGCCAACTCAGAAGGGAGTAGAATAGCCTCAAGAAGATTGTTTATGAGCAAGTGATGTTGTATGGGTTTACCAGAGGACGTGACAAAACCACGGAGTTTCCACAACACTCCGAAATCATGTGTGACTCCGAATGCATATCTGGAATCTGTAAAGATTGTGGCAGTTTTACCTCTAGCAAGGATGCAGGCTCTGGTTAAAGCATACAACTCTGCGGCCTGAGCAGATGTGCCCGGTGGGAGGGCATGAGCCTCAATCACCTCAGAATCCAAAACTATAGCATAACCAGCCCGGTAATCGCTGTCGGAAAGACGAAAAGAGGATCCATCTGTGTACAGAACAAAGTCAGAATTTGAGATCAGTGTTTGTTTGAGATCAGGGCGAGGTGATGTAGTTACATCTATCACCATTTCACAGTCATGCATTTCAGCATCTGCAGATTCATCAGGGTGAATCGGAAGAAGTGTGGCTGGGTTAAGGGGAGGCGCTCTTTTAACAGTTATGTGAGGTGCAGAGAGGATGATGGCTTCGTACCCAGAACGTCTGGAGGCAGTGAAATGCTGAGTGGCTGCAGATTGCAACAAATGTACCACCGAATGTGGGGCAAAGACAACACAGTCATGAGCCAGAACAATAGGGGCTGACTTTTCAATCATTTCAGCGACAGCAGCAATAGATCTGAGACACGCTGGCATACCACAGACTACCGGAGAGAGCTTTGAAGAATAATAGGCAACCGGCCTGTAATGAGAACCATGTTTTTGGACAAGGATGGCATTGACAAACCCTTTGGTTTCGTGCACGTAGAGATGGAACGGCTGGGTGTAGTCTGGTAACCCAAGGGTAGGTGCTGATAGCAAAGCCTGTTTGAGCTGTGTGAATGCGTCATGCATTTCAGGAGACCACACAATGTCTTTGGGGGCATCAGCCTTGGTCGAAGCACGTAGGACAGCGTCCATTGTTCTGTAGTCATAGATCCAATGTCTACAGTAGTTAGTCATTCCCAGAAAAGACAACATCTCAGTCTTTTTGCGAGGAGGGGCGGCTGCACAGATAGCCTTGACTCTGTCTGGAGAGAGTAGTCTGGAGCCTTGGGATAAACGATATCCCAAGTAAGCAAGTGGGAAGACAAAACTGCAACTTCGCCAAAGAGGCTTTGTGTCCCTTCTCTGCAAGATGATTAAGCAGAGCGATGGAGTCAGTCTCACAGGCTTCCTTGGAGGGTGAAGCGATCAACAGATCATCAGCGTATTGCAGCAACGTGCTTCCGCCTGGGAGGGTCAATGCATCCAAGTCACGCTTAACAGCGATAGAATAGACTGTGGGGCTCTCTGTGTAGCCTTGGGGTAGGCGTGTCCAGGTGTATTGCTTACCGTTGTATGTGAAGGCAAAGAGGTATCTACTGTCCTCATCCAATGGGATGGAAAAGAATGCAGCACACAGATCAACAACAGTGTAATGCAGGGAATCTGCAGGCAAGCTAGCCAGAATAGAATTGGTATCTGCCACAAGAGGGGTCATAGGGACCACGATTTCATTCACTGCCCTCAGATCCTGAACAAAGCGCCATTCATCTGCACGACCTGGTTTAGGGACGGGGAGAATAGGAGTGTTGCATGGACTGTTGGTTTCAACCAGAACTCCTTGTTTCAGCAATGACTCAATGACCGGTTTGATACCTGCCATGGCAGCGGCAGATAATGAATATTGCCGAATGCATGGAAGCGCTGCTGACTTTTTAAGTGTCACCACGTGTGGTGGTGCTGAGGCAACAAAACCTACATGATTTTTGTGAAGCGCCCACAAATTGGGAGGAACCTTTGATAAGGCAAGAGGGGGTGAGTAATGGGGAATGGGGGAGGGGGTTTGGAAGGAAAAGGAAGTTGGAATGGGAGGGAGTGTAGGGAGGGTTAATTTGAAACAGTCGCCAGGTAGTAACCCAAGGATCCCACAAGGGGTCGACATTTCTTGAAGAGGAGTCAACTGTGAAAGCGCAACACACATGGGGCCCAAATCTTGAGGCTGATAGCCAGAGGCGACAGCCAAGAACACATGGGGAAGTGAATCAGGCATTTGAAAAAATGCAAGTTGTTCTGTAGACAGTGGAAGTACAGCTGCACAACCTTCAACGCCTATGAAGATTGTAGATGGAGCGCTTAAAGTGTCTGGTTGTGTCAAACGCGGGTCAGCCAATTCAGCATATGAAGATGATACAGGTACAGTGCCATACAATGCGGTACAATGCAGTGAGGTGAGATGAGACATTGATAGCAGTTTAGTAGTTAGACTAGGTGACTGTTTGGACAATGCAATGATGTTTGTTTCTGAAAGAAAATCAGAAAAGTATGGGTAGCTTCCCACAGACCAGGAATAAAGAAAATCAGGGGTTAACATGTTGGCAGCCTGGCCAGGCGGTGGAGGAGGAGGGAACTGTCCACATCCCCCATACTGTGCAAACTGTGTTTGCTGTTGAGTGTTATTATTTCCTTTTTTATTCTTGTTTTTCTTTCTGCTTCTACACTCCCTGGCCCAATGCCCCTTCTTCTCACAGTTATGACATTTATCATTAGCTTTATCTCGGGGTTTCCGCCATTCCCCTTGAGCCATGTTTAGAGTCTGTTTTCGGGATCGGGTGAAAACACCTTGTTGATCTAAATTGAGCAACAATGTAGTGACTGATGAGAAGGGCTGTACTCCCCAATTTGGGGTGGTCAGTCTGACCGCACCGGAGATGTGAGGCAGGAGGCCACACATAAGGGTTTGTACGGCCAATTTGTCATTTTCTGAAAGTGGGATTCCTGCATTAGTGTCCCAAGTTAGGCAAAATCTGCTGATGTAATCTGTCAGGGACTCATCTTTGCCTTGCACACAGCTTGTCACTTGACTGAAATCTCCTACACTCCGTGCACTATTGAATATAGCTGTTTTACAGGCCCCTTTTAACCATGTGACTCTGGTGGGATTGTGGTCATCATTATCATTTGGAGCCCAGTCTCCATCCACACCAGCTGGGACATGAAAATGAGTCTGTATATTCGGCCATGTTGCACCATAGGAATGTTTCAACAGCAGCAACATATCCGAGGGAAGCACATCATATATGCCAGAGGTTTGGTACAGCCAACCATGAAAAGCTACAGGTCTCTTCACTGGGGGTGGGGCATCAGCTAACATTTGTTTAACCTCAACCGGTGTCCATGTCTTTTTTATGGCCACCTCCCCTACCATTATTTTTGGATTCATTGTTGGTTTGTTTCTCCTTTCCCTTTCCTCATACCTCTTTCTCGCTCTCCTCGTCCTGTTTTCTCCTTCTCTCAGCAAGGAAAGCCTTCTTCCTGTTCTCGGAGGTCAACTCCTCCTCCTTTTCATCCCCTTCCTCTGGCATATCTACACCACCCATTGCCCCCTCCTCTGCCTGTGGACCAACATGTACGCCTCCCTGCCCTTGGGGTGCTGGGTTGTCTGCCTGTCTTATCGCTGTTGCTATGGCCAACGTCTCTACCCAATTGTCTTCAGGCTCAGGCAGAGGGGGATACAATCTTTCTACCGTTTTCTTAGGAAACATTCTGACCCCCCCGTCATTTGCATTTGTTGCAAACAATCCTTCCATTTCCAAACCACCATGTCTCAACATTTCACATAGTTTGGGAACCGTTAACCCAGATTGTGTTTTAGCCCAAGCATATATCAGTGCTCGGGCCTGTAAGGACGGGGAGGCACTGGCATCCAACGCCAAACAGGCCACGGCCTTCTCTGTCAGGCCTACAGCTGCAATGACTTGGGGTAGTGTGCAGAATGAGCAGTTGTAGGCGATTTTTTCTATCGCCATAGGCACCTCAGGGGACCAGGTTCGTGACGTATCTAATGTTTTACCTTTAGGAGGTTGGGTGGTCTCAGGGGTTTTAGCCTCTGATTCATCTCCCTGCTTTGGGGATTTATTGTGTTGCTTTGGGGGCGGGTGTCGTTTTGCGACATCTCGCCAAACTTCCAAACATTTTTTCATATAATCATAATCCCATTTCGGATCTCCCTGACCACCCTCGATATTGTCTGTCAGAATTTGCATTCTCTTTGGGGCAAATGATCCGCCAATTGACCACTTCCCCCCAGTCCAGTCATACATATCATGTGTGAATGGCACTGCAAAGATAAGATCTTTTTCTTTGATTATTATCTCGGCCGCCGAGCCTTCGGGTACAATGGTTTTGCCAAAACATTTTTGTATGTCTTGGATCTTGCCGCTCATGGCCTTACTACATTTAAATGGAGGTTTCTGGTCCCCAGGTTGAGTTTTTGACAATGCGCAGCCCATTTTGCGAGATAGTGGCTTACACTTACACTTTAGGAAAAGGAAAACAACTCCTTACCTTGGCGCTGCTGCGGTAGTCTTAAAAGTGTGTCTTATCTTTCATTCCTTTTGGCCTCCGCTGTCTGCAGGGACCGGCCAGGCTCTGACCCTCGTCTCCGCAACTCACTTTCCGCTCACGGAGATGTATCTGTTATCCGGAGGGATCGGTCAGGCCCTGGAAAAGACACTTACTACTTTTCACTTACCTTCGAGTTAGGTTAGACACTTCTGCACTCATGTAACGCAAAAAATGTTTCATACAATTTTACTTAAACAAATGTGCTCAATACATGACAATCAAAACTTTTGAAATGCTTTCGTTGTGATATCAGCCAGGTAGCGTGTAGCCGCGTACCCTTAGAGGCAGTTCACCACCTCAGACACTGATTATCACTCAGAAATGCATTTTGATTTGGTTTCTGTTCAAAATGAATTTTAATCAAATTTGTTCGTTTTTGGATCTCGTCAAGACACACTTACGTGGGAGGTCACAATAAAATTATGTACTCACCCCGTTAGTAGTCTGTATTGAGATCCTGTTCGTGACGCCAGTTTGTTGAATAAATTCAGATCTAGACAGAAGTCTTTCAATCATGAATTACATGAGCAACATTTATTAACACAGAATACAATACAATACAATACAATACTATACTATACTGAGCTCAGGAGAGATACACACACATGGGTATGGTATGCGGATCTCTGTCAGAGAAGCCTCTGAACAGAGATTATAAAGCTAAGGAAAACAAAGAAAGGGGGGTAGCTTCTAACACACTAACACAGTAGTTTCTAAACAAGGGGGCTACTTCTACAAGGGGGGTTGCTTCTACACATCTACAAGGTCGTTCTAATAGTTTGGTCTGAACAATGTGTGCTGTGTCAGGACGTTCTGGGTAGAGGCTCTCCGGTGCCTCCTAGAGGGACCGGCCTTCTAGTATGGTTTATACGAATCCCAACCTTTGGCCTACAGGGCCCTAAGTCAGGTTGACGTCAAACAGAACGCCCTCACACGCACACCTAAAGCTCCTAGACGCTACACTAAGGATGCAGAGTCAGCACAAAGATACAGAATAGACACATGATACATAAATTCTTCCACAATAAGTCTCAGCTGTTGTGACATTCTCCTACTGAGGCCTCCTTTTTTCATTTCTACCATGTTTCCCCATGTTGTATTATTATTCCTCAAAGCACGACAATGTTTCTGATTTGGTGTGCTGCTGTTCTTCCACACTCAGGTCTCCAGAAATCCTTTTGGGGCTCCCGTTTTTTGAGGCCGTGGACATGTGGTCGCTGGGCTGCATGATGTCGGACTTGTTCACCTCTACTGTACTCTTCCCTGGGGGGAGTGAATATGATGTGGTCAGTACCTTACTATAGCTGGACTCTGCTCCCTTTCTACACAAACCCTTAATTATTGATAGCAGTAGCTACTCTAAGACCAGCAGATGATGATCACAGCAGACAAGTATGGAGTCCTGATAGTCTAGACTGATGTGATCATGTGTTTTTGCCTTCAGATGCGACTCATCATGGACCTCCTGGGTCAGCCAGCGGACCACCTCCTGAATGCTGGGCTTGAATCAAAGAAGTTCTTCATCTTCAGGAGGGCTAGAGGCTGGAGGCTCATGGTACCACAACACCGCTTTATTGACCAAATATAATTTTCTCTTGAACAGTTTCTTCTCCATTTGAGAATATTTATTGTCAGTATCAATCAGTAATTCATCTAAAGTGATAAGACGTTTTAAATGCACGTTACCTTCTTTTAGACACCAGTGGAGTATGAGGTGAAACAAACCAACAGTGGGTCTCCCCATTCAGATCTCTGGATGAGTTGGCAGAGGTAGGTAGTCCAGTAGGTGGTAGCTGCTGAAGACATGGAATTGGTTGAATTCATGACTTCCATCAACCTTTTTGTGAGTCAGGAAGATGATTCCACTGATTTCCTGTTGGACTTTTCTCATCATTTGGTAATTTAGTTCAACCTGGAGGAAGAGGACAGGGCTGAGGTCGCTGATAGGAGGTAGTTTGCTGACCTCCTGAAAGGAATGCTCCAGATGGATGCCAGCGAGAGGATCACACCAAGTGAAGTCCTCGCTCATCCATTCATGGCACTGAGCGACCTCGCCAGCGACTCCCACCACAGCTCTCAGTAAGTGTGTGTGTTTGGATGCGTGGCGTGAGTCCTTATATTGCTGCTTTGCACATCGGTTTTCAGACAAGGGTAGGCGCTGTAGGTGAATGATTCATCAATTGATCAACTGATTGATTGGCATGCTTGTCCAGTGGGAAGTCTTGCTTCCTGGCTATGAACATAACTGAGTTTGTCCTTTTGGAAGGTAACTGAATGTTACCTGAACAAATTTGAGCTAGCAGTATATGTTAACTGCATGTGTCCTCATTCACCAGCGCTAGGGGAACTTCCACTCCAGGTGTCATCTTGGTTCGGCCAATGGCACGCATGGATGTGATACCTGAGGAGACTTCATTGCTGGACACCTCAGAGGTAGGAATCACTGCTTGCTCAGTGTCAATTATATATTAGCAATAATGTACAGTTGAAAATTCACTCAACCAGGAATGAATGTGATTACTGTTAATAGTACTAATCGTCTCCTCACAGGATGGAGCTCCAGTAGCAAGCCCCTCTGTGGACTCTGCTATTGTGGCCACCCCTTCAGTTCCCCTGAGCAGCCCCGCTGTGGACTCTGTTGTTGTGGCGACCCCTTCGGTTCCCCTGAGCAGCCCTGTTGCTGACCCCGCCATTGCTGTGAACCAGGCTGTCATGGATAACAATGACCTGGTTGACACAAACGCTGCTCACACCACATCTGGTAAGACATTCACCTCCACTTGTATCTGAATTGTCAAGTCCTTCCACACTGTAGTTGATTCCAAGGTCGTGTCCTCTTTCGATTTTTAGAGGTCAGCAAGCCCAAGAAAAAGAAGAAGAAGGGAGTCAGACGCTTCTTCTCCTGGTTGAGGAGGGCATTTTGCTGCTGCGGTGCGGCCAAGGTCGCACCTGGGGAGTGAGACCTGTGGTCTCACCTGGGGCAGTGAGACCTGTGGTCTCTATGTAGGTATTTTTCTATCAAAACACCTGAGAACTACGCTCAGAAAATATTCACCTTCACCTTCATTCACTCACCTACAACAAATTTGAGGTATCAGCATATGTTAACTGCATGTGTCCTCATTCACCAGTGCTAGGGGAACTTCCACTGAAGCACAGCCAGGTGCCATCTTGGTTCACCCCAACTCAGACATGGCCCCCAATCTGAGTGATGGGAATCTGAACAGGACAGGAACTGCCCCCAAATTAGGTAAGATTATTCAACTCCCCCCTCAGATGAGGGTGGAAGAGGAGGAAATGGTCCAGTTAGGCCATAATGTGAGCAGATCAGGGACCATGTGCAGCCATATGGGAAATTTGCAAGATTTCATGACAAAAGTAGAAGTGCAGTTTTTGATCACCAATATGAGGACAGACTTGTTCACTTATTGGTCTCTGCCAAATGACATCAAAACAATGGAGATACAAATACTGCTCTTAGAAACCTGAACTTAAAATGGTGTGTGTGTGTGTGTGTTTAGCCCCCAGGCAGTTCTGGACTCTGAGATAAAAACACCTGGCTGTACAGAGGGACTCCATCACTGGACACCACAGAGGTAGGAATCTCTGAATGAAAAATGAAATGACTCAACCAGGAATGAATGTGATTCTTGTTAATAGTACTAATGGTCTCCTCACAGGTTGGAGCTCCAACAGTAAGCCCCACTATGGACTCTGCCACTGTGGCCACCCCTTCGGTTCCCCTGAGCAGCCCTGCAGGTCCTCCCTTGAACAATGACCTGGTCCACTCCACATCTGGTAGGACATTCACCTCCACTTGTGTCTGAATTGTCAAGTCCTTCCACACTGTAGTTGATTCCAACAAGGTCGCTTGACTGTCCTCTTTTGATTTTTAGAGGTCAGCAAGCCCTAGACGAAGCAGAAGAAGGTGGATGAGGACATTCTGCTGCTGTGCGACCAAAGCCGAAGATGTGGAGTGAAGTTCTCTATGAAGGCTTTTCTCGCCAAACACCTGAGAACGACTCTCAGAAAATATCCACCCACGCGTGATCGAAGACAGAAAACATTTACAGATGTACAAGTGAACATCTGAATGAATGTGGTAGCAGCCGCACTTGAAACTTGCACTTGGCAGAACAAATTGAATCTGCCACTGCAACTTCTCAGATGGCGTCTTGGGCATCGCAAATGTTCAATCTGCACGTAAAATTGTTGCAGAGAATTTGATGCCCAAGTGATTAAATCTGAGCAAATATATTTCAAGTGTGCAGCTGCTTCTCTGACTTCAACAGGGTTCTGAGTGTAAAAGCCATGATCAAGTTCTCAGGTGTTTGGCTAGCAGAAACCTTCATAGGTCTCCCTGTGGGCGACACGGTGGCCCAGTGGTTAGCACTGTGGCCTCACAGCAAGAAGGACACGGTTCCTCTCTGTGTGGAGTCTGCATGTTCTCCCCGTGTTGGCGTGGGTTTCCTCCGGGTCCTCCGGTTTCCTCCCACAGTCCAAAGACATGCAGGTCAGGTGGATTGGAGACTCTAAATTGCCCTGAAAGTGATTGACAGTCGATCTCTGTTGGCCTTGTGACGGATTGGCGACCTGTCCAGGGTCTTTCTCTGTCTTTCACTAAATAAACCCAGTCGCTCAAAAAACAAATTCACTGTTGTCAGTTGTGTGTTTTAGCAGTAGTATACATTCACTTTTATTTTAGCTTTTATTCAGATGTAGTTAGTAGAAGTGGAATGTTTCTTTCCAACAGCACAGATATGGAGACAGACTCGCCATCAAACTATGGAAGCGTATAGTTAACTTAATCCAAATGTTAATGCAAAGTGGAACATGAAGATGCAATCCCAATAGCATTCTGCATGCATCATTTGAGTCAATGAGTCAATATTCATTCAGAGAATGACTGACAGGTTGGTAGACCATGGAAATGTTATGCAAAAGGGGGCGCTGCTTCTCACTTTTCACATTTGAATTAACATTTGAAATTTGTTAACCATGGGACATGAAAACAAAGCGGGACATGTCATTGAAAATGCTATCAAATGTCTTTTTCATTCACATTTTATTTTCATCTTCCTTTCATTTTCATTTTCCAATCTGCACTAACCTTTGGATTAACTTAATTATATGCTTCCATATCAAACATGCATGCACATCCAACACACACACACACACACACACACACACACACACACACACACACACACACACACACACACACACACACACACACACCTGGAATAGAGTTAAAGACACCCAACTTTTCCAGTTATTTTCTATTCTATTGTTTTTGACACTGGTCTAGTCAAGCTTGTTCTTTTCCAGCTTATCAATTGATTGCTTCAGGCTACAGCTACTCAGCAGGGAGTGTGTCTTTACTAGATCAGAAGATGTGTAAGGTCGCCGTGACACGAATGACAATGGTCGCAAAATCCAAAAAATGATGGAAAGTGATAAATTACCGGTGTTCAGGGTAAAAGGGTAGTTCCCATACCAGGAGTCGAATCCGCGCCGCCTGGGTAAAAACAACACAATAAATGTCCTTTGTATGCCTATGATATGTGTCCCGTAAACGGTCGTTTTGGAGCCAGAGGGACAGAGGTTGTTTCTTTCATAGACATGGTTGCACATGGTTTGATAGCACACAGGAAATATTTACTCCCCCTTGAGGACTATTTAAGTAAAGCTGTCATAAACGCTAGGTACACTGCACAACGCGTTACTCACTCACAGCTCACAGATTGAGTTATGGGTTGATTTTGAGTGCAATTTGGAAACGATTCAACTGAGTAAAGGCGCAGTAGAACCGACGAGGATGCTCTGTGTGCCAGAAGGTCTGCGATTTGGAGGTGAGTTTTTGGATCACCCTTCCCCTTTCTGCAGTTTACAGTCAACGCGTATTCAATGTGGTAAATGCAGCAGCGCCTACAGCCTGAAAGAGGCAAACTATATATGTAATGTTTTGGTTTCGAATCTAGCCCTGAACCTTGGTTTCTTGTCGTCCCCCGTTTGACTGAACTGACTAATAAAGACATCCGTGCACAGCAATGTCCTGAGAGATTCCTGCTGAGAAGATTTTTGTTGTTGGTAATCATTGCATGTAGAACTGCATAACTGTCTATACTGTAGATGGGGAGGGGGCATCGGGAGTGAAACATAATGACCAACCCTAACCCTTGAATTAGCTGATCTGTACATGATCTGACCAAAGACATTGTCAAGCTCTCTGCTCTATGGCTTCGCGGAAGAGTGCAGCATCGCTTGGACCAATCATCGTAGTGCTCCTCGCAGACCCCGCCCATATAAATTCGATATTTGTGGTGTGGGCCTAGTTGATTGGCGGTTAGACATTCCCTTTCTTCTCTGATTGGTTAAGATCTTGTCAGTGTGTTTGGAAGGCGGCTTGTGGACGCCGGGTACCGCACCTCTAGCTGCCTAAAGAACCTGGTCTGTGTAGTGCAGGACGTCACTCCGCCACCTCATCCTGTTGCCGACTGTGTTGTGGATCAGTAGACAAACTAAGGTAGGCATTTTTAAAATACTATGAAAGTTGTGCTCATTGCAGAGCGAAATAGTGAGTACGCATGACTAAGTGTAACGTTTGCCTACTTGATCCTCATCCTATTTGACAGCTCCTCCCATTGTCCTGCTAAACTGGTTAGCTTACTAACCGTTGAAGGAAACTCGAAGTCCGAAAACAAATATTGTCCCACCTTATCTTGTCACTTCTGGGGCCTATATTGTGATGAGTTTATGTGGAACAACCCGCCCCCAAGATGGACATTTATGCCATGGCCTCATCGAGCGCCTTTCTGTCTTTCTGTACTGTAACGTTAGCATTACTGTTTTTGGCATATTTAGCTAAACTGTAGCAGTTTGTCAACACGGTTTGCATTCCTCCCGTACGTTGGACTGACTGCCTATGGCTGTGTCATCTCTGGAGCCAATCCCCTCCCCATCATGCGATGATCAGCCCACGTAAGGCTTACGCAACTTTTGCAGATGTCATGTGCAGAATGTTCTAAAAAAAAAGAAATCACAGAAAGCTTCAAGTTGTAATCAGGTAACGTTACTAGGTTTTGGCTAGGCTACAGCGAGTCATGCACCATGCAGGCGAGCACAAATGCACACTTGATCCATATTTATTACCATAACTCGTGATATGAGCTTTTTAGTTTATTTCTAAATTCAAGTAGAGGCCACAGAGGACTCTAAATGAAAGACGTGTTGACAATATAACTGTTGGTTATCCATATGAACCAGGGTAATGGGCTTGTTTCACTTTGACAGTTGACTCTTGCAGTTAAGGAGATTAAGGAGTTTATCAAGTTCAGCTAATGAAATGCTGAGTCACTGGTCTGGCAAATTGCAGTTGATGCTTTGAATGAAGTTCATTCATTCAGGATACTGCAGCCTTGTGCAACATGCCCTTACATCTCTATAGTATCACTGTCACTCATGTGAATACTCAATTGTGAGATTTTCCTACCACTACTATTTATTCTCTCTGGTCTCTCTGTTTGTGTGTGTGTGTCTATGTGCCCATGTATGTGTGCATGCTTCTCTGTGTCTACCACCAGGTTCCAAGATGTCTCAGAAGATCAAGTCAGGCTCTGTGGTGGAGATGCAGGGTGATGAGATGACCCGGGTCATCTGGGAGCTCATTAAGGAGAAGCTGATCTTCCCCTACCTGGAGCTGGACCTGCACAGGTGATGACGCTGAACTATGCAGACCTCAGGCTGTAGAGTGCACTGTAGATCCACTTTGTCTTTTACTTCCTCTCATGGCGCCATGTAAACTTTTCTGGATTTTCCAGTATTCCAGGATTTTACTCCCCAACTCTGCATTATGTCATTTCATGCTCTGTCACTTACATGATAGCATGCTCTGAGAGATATGGGGCGGGGTGTATGGCAGTTCCTTTTCTCAACAGGAAGGACTAGGACCTCAGATGCCTTATTCATTCATCTTCCTGCAGCACTGAGATTTCTAGTTTGACCAGTTTCTACTGGTTTTCCGGGTTTTCCTACTGTGACGTGGGACTGTTGACTGTACTACATACACTAAGCCTTGACCCTGAAAAAGATCTTATCTAAGCACATATTTATCTCGTTCATACAACCATTGGTACAGCATCTAGTTGCACAATAGGCTTTTACGTTATGACCATTCCTCACATGAGACAAATCCTCTAATTGTAGCAGTGGGATATAAGTTGGATAATGTGATGATGACCAGATCAGCTGAAGCAAAAAATGCTGTGATTGTAAAGAAATTGTACAGCAGAATAGAAAATAAATAGTAAAAATTAATGATTTATCCTGCTACAGGCCTTGGTAGCACAGGTGCAAGACACTATGGTGTAATAATTACACACACTATGGTGTAATAATTACTCAATATACTTATTGAGTAATTATTACTTAAACAACATTATCACAAATCAGGCCACTGGAAAAGCAAACCGTAACCCTTTGTTGTCAAAAACGCTTTATGATGATTTTGGGTAGTTACAGCCATCGCTTTCAAACTACAGTGAAAGAAAATCAATAGTAATTCCTGGCATAAGCTAAACCCATGTCATGTGAGTGCGTTTCCTATAAGGGCACAGGTTAAAGTTCATGTAGGTTTATCAGCAGTCCAAGGAATGCAATAACTATATAGTACTATTTTCAAAACTCTAGTACTGCAGTACTTTTTCAGTACCGGTATACCGTGCAACACTATGTCAAATACACACACAGATTGGCATTCAGATTGGTAATGCCTAGCGGAGCTTTAGTGGTGTGTGTCCAGTTATGGTTTGTCCACTATTGTTGAGCTTCATATTGTTGCAGCTTGGTATTGGCTTAGGGAGGGGAGGAAGAAAGTAGGTGAAAGGTTGTGGCTGCTTTTGCACAATGCCTAGGGTTGCACTAGAAGGCATACATCACTTGGGGAATGATGAACGTACTAAGCGTGGTGTGGTATTAGGTATTGCATATATCCCCCCCCCCCCTTGTTAGCTTGTGAAGCTGAGTTTCCTCAGGCATCGCAAATTGTGAGGTGTGGAGCCAACCTTTCCAGTCGATTTACAAATGTCGGCAGCAGGCCAGTATTCTTTGAACAATTGATTCCTTGTTTCCTTTGTCTTTATGTTGTTGCCAGGTTTCAGAAATCTCCTCACTGTGTTTTGAAAGGGAATTGAAGGAGGATGACTGCGATGCTCTTTAGGCCTAGAAGGAGGTTAATGGCTGTTGTTGTTGTGAACACTGTGCCTCGTCTTACAAGAACTAGATCATTAGTTGAGTCACGGAGCCCTATGAGGGCTCGGCAGCTATTTGTAGCACCTCTCAAGCAGTTGGCAAAAAGCAATCTCCCACTCTTTTTAATACTCAGTAATGTTATTCATGTCTATGGACACAGAGCAATTGTATTTCACATCAGTCATTATACTTTAACATTCACACTTTCCTATCTCAAACAGAGGCCATCGGGAAAGCTTTGTAGTATTACTTTGTTTGTTAGTGCTCCAGGGTCGTGGTGGAGTGGCGTGTACTGTAGTGTGTATCTGCTCTTCTTGGAACAAAGTGCTTTTATTTATGGAGTCCCATGCCTCTGCTGTCGAGTTTGCAAATTGTCTCCCTGTCTTTTGTCTTTTCTCTCTATCTCTCTTTCTCTCTCTCACTTTCTATCTCTGTTTCTCTTTGCTTGTTTGCTCTCATACACATAAGCACACAAATACACACAGTACTTTATCACATTTCCAGTATATAAATCCACTCCAAGTCCCTTGTCTCCGTCTCCTCCTGCGTAGCTACGACCTGGGCATGGAGAGCCGCGACTCCACGGACGACCGGGTGACGGTTGAGGCGGCGGAGGCTGTGCGCCGCTACAACGTTGGTATCAAGTGCGCCACCATCACGCCGGACGAGAACCGCGTGGAGGAGTTCAAGCTGAAGCAGATGTGGCGCTCGCCCAACGGGACCATCCGTAACATCCTGGGCGGCACGGTGTTCAGGGAGGCCATCATCTGTAAGAACATCCCCCGCCTGGTGCCCGGCTGGGTCAAGCCCATCATCATCGGCAGGCACGCCCATGGAGACCAGGTAGCCTATTGGTTCACAGCGAGTCAGTAGGTCAGGTTGTTTTGTTAGATGATGTCTAAGCTTAAAATGTGGATGTCAAATGTGAGAAATAAGGTTGACTATAGAACAATGGCTAAAAATGAAAAATGATCTCACATACCCACTACATTTATCGAAGCACCTTGAGAGGGCAAACATCATCTCCAGAAAACCTCTATGACAAACTGACTGCTGGCTTGTTGTCATGTCTGAGCGCAGAGAGTGGCAGTTAGCTCAGACATAATGGTGATGTCAGGAGAGACTGAGAAATCACTGATTATATTTCAGAAGCTGCCCTTTGGACTGTAATATGCCTTGACTGTAATATGTCTCCACCGCCTGAACAAGTTGCAGCAACATCACAGAACTAAATCGTAGACTAGCCTGTGGCACTGGGCCCAAGTTAATAGTTCACAACTAACAGAGAGTATTTGGGGTGAACAGTCATTTGGCTGCTGGTCACATAATGTCACGTGGAGATTGGCAATATGCAGTATGTCTGCTCTGCTAATATATTTATCATTTCCTCAATCACATGACATTCCTGATAATGAAAACATATGTTCATGGCTCTCTCATTGTCATTTGATGTCCATTTATCTCAAATGCTATCTTAAAGGGCAGGTTTCATGGGTCTGAAATGGTAGCTTTAAAAGGGGTTCAGCAGGGTGAAAAGTTTCTCATGGTGTAAACCGCTTGTCTTTCTCTACGTTCTCCCCACAGTACAAGGCCACAGACTTTGTGGTGCCTGGGCCAGGGAAAGTGGAGATGACTTACACACCCACAAACGGAGAACCAGTGAAGTATGTTGTCCATGAGTTTGAGGGTAAGAACACAGCCAATACTCTTATCGAATCAAGCCAACCCCTCCGGTCATATCTTGTTTTTTTATAGCGCCATATTGCCACATCAATCACATCAGGACACATCAGTCTCAAATAAAAATGTCTTACTGCAATGGTGTCACAATCTGGGTAGTGTGAACTGTGCAATAGCGTGTCAGTCTCTACAGCCTAGGTAGAGTAGCACCACAGAAAAGCTTTTACAAGCACATTATTCTGTTTGTTTACATTGTAAATGGGACAGTATGAGATATGGCTTATTAACTTGATCGCTACCAAACTATTTGCTTATTCTGGTTTCATCATGGTCATAAACAAACACTGAGCCAGTCAGAATAATTGAAAGGGTTGAGTCATGACACTTTGCTCCAGGGATCTCTTTGCACAGCCTTTCTCTGTATTTGTGTTTGTCTGCTTGACTCTGTTTGAGGGCGACATATGTATTTACTTTATTTTCATGTATTATGTGTGGACTCAACACTTGTGTGCCATTATGTGCTGTTACTTTATAGTACATTGTGTGTGTGTGTGTGTGTGTTCAGGCACAGGTGGCGTGGCTCTGGGGATGTACAACACAGACAAGTCCATCAGGGAATTTGCCCACAGCTCCTTCCAGATGGGTCTGACCAAAGCCTGGCCTCTCTACCTCAGCACCAAGAACACCATTCTCAAGAAGTACGACGGTCGCTTCAAAGACATCTTCCAGGAGATCTACGAGAAGTAAGGACTTTGAAACACTCACACACACACACCCTCACTGATGTAGGGTGACTGTAGCATGTGCTCAAGACTAATAGGTAATGTGTTGTGTGTTTGTTTCCTCCCCTTCCCTGTCTCTCTCAGGGAGTACCGTGCTCAGTTTGAGGCCAAGGGGATCTGGTATGAGCACCGATTGATTGATGACATGGTGGCCCAGGCCATGAAATCTGAGGGTGGCTTCATCTGGGCCTGCAAGAACTACGACGGAGACGTACAGTCTGACTCAGTGGCCCAAGGTGGGTGAACGCCACGTGTTTCCACCGACTAGATATGGGTTGTTTAGTGTTGTTTTTAACTACGCTCTGTACGAAGACGTAAAAACATACTTATAATGCTGCATATGCTTTATATTCTTTGTGAATTTGTGAATCAAATGAAAATTGACATTACATTTTTCATTTACATTCTAGGCATTTAAGTGACTTTCCTATTCTGAGTATCTTCTGTTCTTTATTTGTTGGCTAAATGTTTGTGTGTTTGTGACTGTCACCGTTCCAGGCTACGGCTCTCTGGGTATGATGACCAGTGTGCTGATCTGTCCTGATGGGCGGACAGTGGAGGCGGAGGCTGCCCACGGCACGGTGACACGCCACTACAGACAGCACCAGCAGGACAAGGAAACCTCCACCAACCCCTATAGGTAAGATGTTGACCCCTAACTTCTGGCATTGAACATCCAACGCCTAGTCCCTAACTTGACCCCCAAAAAACAGAGGCCCTATTAATGTGACCTTGCTCCGATCTATATCCCATGCATTGTTCGCGTACAGAATCCTGTAAATGGGTTTATTAATTCCTGTACTTAAACTGTGTTGCCGCAGCCTCCATCTTTGCCTGGACACGGGGTCTGCTCCACCGGGCGAAGCTGGACAACAATGCAGAGCTGCGTGTATTCTCTGAGGCACTGGAGGCCGTCTGCATCGAGACCATCGAGGCCGGTTTCATGACCAAGGACCTGGCTATCTGCATCAAAGGCCTGCCCAAGTTAGTCCCCCCTAAATCAAAACACTCAGTCTATACCTCACACACTGTAGTTAAAAGTTTATACTCAATCCTTTCCCCTCCCCTCCTCTGTTCCCAGGGTGACGCGAGCAGACTACTTGAACACCTTTGAGTTCCTGGACAAGCTGGCAGAGAACCTGAAGATTAAGATGGCCAACCAGCCCAAGCTGTGATGTCACCTCTGAGCCTCTGCAGTTGAAACCAAGACACACACACACACACACACACACACACACACACATACCCATGCACACAGAGACACATCTATACACCTACTGGAATTATTGTGCTCCCAGGCAACACTGGAGCAGGGGATGAGTGTTTCCAGGACGCCAGGACCAAGTCATTCCCAAACTGGGCGTCTGATAAAGCAGGGTACCTTGTCCAGAAGAAAGGGGAATGGAGGCTTCTGATCTATGTGGGCCAACACCCCCCTAATGTATCACTCAACACTAGTAAAGAGAAAGCCATACTTGTGATGGTCAAAAGGTGATTTAAATGCTTAACACTGGGCAGATGACCTGATGAACCAGTGACCTTCTTTACCCTAATTGCACTAGGTGAGCGTGGGTTATTTTTTTGTCAGTGTATGTGATCAGTAGTAGACAGGGGACACTCCTGCCATTTGTCTGAGGGTGCTCCTATACCCTCGCTGCCTTATTTGTTTTGTGTCTAAGTCATCGATTGATTCTCTTCATCCCCTACTTCCACTAAAGCGCCGTCTAGTAAGTTGCTGGAATTGCCCACAACTATATGACGTTTTAACAAAACCTCAAGCGTCCCAGTGGCAACATTGTAGTTTCAGTGCCATTGTGCCAGAGTGGCCAAACCGGGGGGGGTTTATCAGTTACAGATTAAGATTAATGTTCATCCCTAGTTGATCACTATAGCAGAGCATTTGTCTGATGTGTTACTACTGAAATTACGTGAAGCATTCGGACATTAATCACATGGACAGAAATGGTTGTTGGTGGTGTTGAAAAGATTATGGCTCTCCTACTTCAACCATCGTGAATATAATACGGTCCTTTTAGATTTTGTATTATAGCATTACTTACTACTCACAGATGTTGTAGATTTTTTTTTTTGTCCTTTCTCTGTGTGTGTATGAATAACCAGTATGTCAATAATGGATGTCCTGCCAAAACATGTCTTCATCGGTTTGTTGATCTGTTGATTTGTCCTCAACAATGAGCTTATTAAGTCGTAGTGTGATAACGCAATAAAAGATTTTTGAAGAAATATGAGTGCCGTTCCTGGATTAACCTACTGATGCCTTCAACGTTCATTCTATAACTAATCTAAATTAATGAGTTCAATGGTCTTATGTCGGCTTCTATGCTGATGTCAAAATGCTGTAAAGAATTTGTCAAATAATTATATTAAGTATATTATTATACTGCCAGAGATAATGCCAGATGACCTTTTTGCCTTCATACTGGGCAAAACTGTCCTATCCTTAATAAAAGCTCTTTGCTTCTAGTCTGTTTTTCCACCAGATGGTGTCATTGCAGTGTCATCCACACAGCTTCAAATATTCCAATCATTATATACTTGATAGGAACTGTTATGGAGAGCCAAAACTGACTCTATAAGTAAATGAATTAATGTATAAATAAATAAATAAAATCAACTAATCAGTATATCTATATAGAAATAAATAAATAGATGTAATCTGGTATAAATATTTATAAATAAATATTTCTGTTTATATTTATTTCCCTATTTACTTATTTGTGTATTGATT
Organism: Hoplostethus atlanticus; assembly: GCA_034670405.1. Classification (NCBI taxonomy): domain Eukaryota; kingdom Metazoa; phylum Chordata; class Actinopteri; order Trachichthyiformes; family Trachichthyidae; genus Hoplostethus; species Hoplostethus atlanticus. Next base: position 1,124,204 of record JAXDDX010000024.1, read on the forward strand.
GTGATTGAATTCTGTATTTCTAAATGTCTCTTTTTATCTATTTCCAATGGGAGTAACACCATGACCAGCTCTGATTCCCCCGCCCCCCCCTATAGGGACAGGGAAATACAGAAATAAATAAATAGAGAAAAGAATATATACAGAAATACTTTTATAAGGAATTAAATAAAAAGAGACATTTTGAATACGGAATTCAATTCTCGGGGAAATAAATACACATAAGTAAGTAGGTAAATAAATATAAACAGAAATAAATTAATGAGACAATAAATAAATAGGACAAAAAATACAGAAATATACATTTCTACCAGATTTGATCTATTTATTTATTTATTATTGTGTGCATTCATGCATTATTTTATTTGTTTCCGTATATGTATATACACTGATTAGTTGATTGTATTTATTTATTTATACATTAATTCATTTTTATACTTAAATCAGTTTTGGCTCTCCATAGTTTTGGTCCTCCATAACTGTGAGTCATCGATGTGACCTCATTCTATAAATCAGTACCCATGTCAAAGGCACTGGATTGCCAACGCGTAAAACAGCCTGCACTAAGGATATCTTCTACAGTAGACGCCAGCCAACTTGTTTCTGCTTCTGGTTTATCTCTAAACCTGTCGGTGCCTACATTATGGACCCACATCACAACTACAGAGGCACAAGAGGAAACCCGACCAACTCCAGAGCTGACACATCAAATCTACCTGAGAATCCCAATGGGGATAAACCTGACGGATCAAATCCAGAAGCTACACCCCAGGAGACTCATCCGCAACAGTGAGTATAGGGGGCATATCGTGATTATTAGCTATTATAACTTGACACGTTTAGATTACCTGCTGTGTTTTAATTGAATATAAAAGACAATTTGTTTAAAAGTAGTTGCATTGTGCAAAGACGGCTAACTAACATTTGTTAACGATAATATTTTACTTTCAGTTTCGTTTCCTTAGATGCGAGAGAGAAACTCTGCTGCCTTCAAGTGCTCCTCGTTAATTCTACGACGTTTCGGAAGTCGTGAAAATTTCGTCAAGTGTTCTCGGTCGGAAATAATAATAATGATTCATGTTTAATAATAATATAATAAATAATAAAAAGAATACTAACAAAATCACTTTTTTTTTATGTCGGCCCGTATGCGGCCGTCTCTTAATTCAGATATTTCTGGGTGTACTTGAAGGCAGCATGTTTACTTTCCTCTTTTATAACCGCTCCTTTACATCGGAAATGGAAAGTGATCCGACCTGTTTTGGGAAGTGACTAAACCCACATTGAAGTTGGATAATTTCTGTCCATATCTACTTGTTCATTAGAGTTAGATCTTTCAACATCTGGTATTACCTTGTCACATCTGTCCATTGCAAAACTGAGTGGTTTCAACATTTTCAAGGCAAATAGAACAGGGGTTATTTGGTCTCAAAAACCATCGGCAGTTGGGGTAAAATGTAAGATCTTTGAGGAATGTATAAAGTGGTCTATGTAAAATAAAATGTTCACTGAACAATTGTGTGTGGGGGGGTGTCTGTTTGTGTGTGTGTTTGTGAGAGAGGTTAACATTTCCAACAAACACATTTTGAGAGTTAAATGTGACAGTTTACATACTACAAAGACATTTTAAAAGAAGTGTGTGTGTAACATAACGTTAAACATTAATATAATATACCCTCAGTTTTGCTCAGAACTGAGTGTTTGTGTGCGTGTGAATGTGTGTGCATGTCTGTGTGTGTTAACTGGGTTAATTTGTAACACTCCAACTCACCGAAACATCAGGGATTGTTACTTATCCTGTGTATTGTCGCTCTCTTTGTCTCAGCTCAGATGGATTCACCATGATCACACCAAGTGGATCTCGGTGGAGCCAGCTGAAAATGTGTAAGTTGTTTGTACCTAAATAGTCTCATCCATCCATCCATCCATGCATCCATGTATCCATGCATCCATCCAACCTACTGTATATTCCTATCATCACAAAACACAGATATTCATGTGTGTTGAAATTTTTTCTCACAAGTAGTGGCTGTTTTTGTTGCTACAGTGGCTCAGAAAGAAGAGGAGGATCTTCAGAGATGGAAGGAGGCAAACAGAGCCCCCTCTGTACACCTGACCCCCGCGAGGCTCGGTAAACCAGTCAATAAACATTTCATCACATTCAATATTTCTGAGCTAGCAATTACTGTACACCTCATGCAAATAATCTTGAACCTATTGTAGATCATTATTCTTTCCCCCATCCTCTGTCCTCACACACACACACACACACACACACACACACAGTCTCACGCACACATGTCCTTACTACTTACTGAAATGATGTGAATATGATGTTTTATGTATCAAGGTGGTGGTGATGTGTCGCTGGCTGAGGCCAGGGGGAGGCAGCATACAGAGTTACGCCAGTCCAAACTGCAGAAACAGGTACTTTCCTCACACACCTAGCCACCCTGCAGTTCCTACCTTGCTGCATGCTGTTGTATTGGTTGTGCTGCTTACTTGCCTCATGATGTGTCTGCTGGGTTCTGTATACCGTTAGGGGTGACTAGCGCCCCACTGACCTAGCACACTGCTTGGACTGATACTGGGAGCACCAAATACAACTGTATAACCATTTGTGCACTAAACTCTTGACAAGAGTGTTTCTGACTGTAATGTAAACTTTGTAATATATTTTGAATTCATAGACTGAAGTATTTACTGATTGATGTGCATCGATGATCTATGAATTAACACATCATGTTTAAGATGCAGGATGAAGCTGTATCAATGTGTTATTTGGCCCTTCTCCTATATTTAATGGTATTTTGTTGTTTCAAGCTAAAAAAGGAGGAGTTGGACAGAAGGAGGAGACAAGAGGAGGAGGAGCAGCTACAGAAGATGAAAGACAAACAGAGAGAGAAAGTAAGACAATGATTAACACAACAACAAAACACTGTGGGCCGTTAATGAAAGCCTTTCCATTTTTACATTACATTTTACATTTATCAATAGTTATCAGCAGAAACCATTGAATCACTGGTTGCCCTCCATATTGTTATTTTCTTGGCTATGCAGAAGAAAAGATAAAGCACCAAAATTAAAGTATTAGTTAACTAAAGCATCAGCATTAGTTTCAGGTTTCCTTTGCACATGTGCATCTTGCCAAGTAGTTCTTTTCTCAGTGAGACGCAGTATGATGATCAGCCTCTAGATGTCAGTACAGACAAGCGTCCACCTGAGCTGCTCGGTGCCATGGTGGGCCTGAGTTGAGGCCCTCCACACCCAGCGTTAAAGCCATGAGATCTACCTGATTATTGGTCTCTGGGGTTTCCAGCCACCACAGACAGCTCCCCAGTTTGCTTTCAGACATGCTGTGCTCCACGTCTGGCATTGCTCTTGGCCTAATAGCTGTTAACAGACTGCTACAGTTGTGTTGAAGGCTGCTTAATACTGAAGACAAAGGCGGTAGTCCACAGACCTTTTCCTGTTGCACCATAACCTTTACAAAGCCATAGGAATGTAATCATAATCCTGCAAAGAAACAGATCCGTGTGTAACAGTCTCTTCTTCTGACAGGGTCTGGCCATATACCACATATACCACATACGTCTGGGTCATGAATCCATCCGGACCCACTTTGGTTTGGGAGAGCTTGGGACAAGGGCAGTTAAATACCAGGTGGAGAGCAATTAAGTGTTCAAACCACCATAACTAAATATATTAAAGCTCCTCCCTGCTCCAGTGCTCAACCCCTCTTTGTCCTGCAGGGCTAGAGATGCCCCCTGTGTTTTAGATAGATAGCAGCAAACAGGGTCGCGCTGCACAGGGGTCAGTGTGACAAATCTCACAAGGAAAATGAGATTCATTGGCATAGCCCCTTGTGTAGCCAGGGAATGCATTGCAAAAAAACCATACACTAAGGAAAAAGCAGAATAGTTTCAAGTAGAACTGGCAACCCTAAGTACATAAAAAAGTACTACATAAAAAGAGTACATAACAAATAACATTATCAGTAATGGAAAGTTAAAATATTGCAAAATAATACCTCTGTTGGATTTTCTCCCATGGAGTTAACATAATCAAACTGATATCAAGTCTCTAGATTGTTAATTTTGAATGGGTTTGTTATTTTTTTTATTGTGTTATATTATGTGTTATACTTGAAAAAGTGAAAAATAAAATGTTCAGAATGGCTTGAATGTTTATACTGTCATCGAAGCCATGATGGTTATGTCATACACATTAATTTGCAAAACAAGAAATCACTGTATGTATTAATCATATATATATATATATATATATATATATATACTATGTCAGTATGTGAACTACGGTGGCAGTCATGCATCTATTCTACAGCAGCCGCTTGCAGCTTATTGATCTTAAGAGTTGTAGATCTAATTTGACATAATATTTAACATGCAACTTAAGTCTGTCAGTACAGCGGTTGCAAGATCACTTCTTATGCTTTGTGATGACTGAAAAAAAGAACAAATACATGGTGAAACATTTTTCTTTTTTAATAAAGTAATTTAATATTTAATAAAACCAAATTGAATAAAACCAATTTGCTACTGCATGTTGGAAAAGACAGGACTGGTATGGTGACATGTTCTGCAGCTGGTTGTGTGCTCTTCCACAATGGCTGCGGTTTGAGTGGTGACTGTGTTGTATTGCAGGCTGAGCGCCTGGAGGAGAGGCGGCGACGGGAGGAGCAGAGCAGGAGTGAGCAGCTCAGACAGGATCACCTCAGGTCAGGCCTGGATCAGGTTCACTTGGCTCTCATCACTGTCACCATGCGGTATTGTGTTGTCTTGTGTTGTGCTGTGCTCTTGTTTCACAACGGATCTCAGCATCAGATGACACCAATCTCCAGCGCTAGCCCTTTATAAAGGAAGCATGCAATATCTGATCCTGTGCTGACCTATTCTTAATGGAACTTTAGCAAGAGTGCGTTTTCTGTTGGCAGAAAAAGAATAAATGGAGCCTATCTGTTGCAGACATCAGGGAAGGTGACGTGAGCTTCACCTCTGACAATTTATCTCCGCACACTAATGCCTGACTGGTACTGAAGTCAAACAAGTGTGTTCCTGAGAGACTGCAGTGGCTAGTGGTTTCAAATGAATACAGGATTTTAGGGTTGATGAGAATGATGTGGAATGTCTGCAATACTCTCTTGCATCGACTCAGACCGCTTTTCAGTTACCCCGACAGTCAACATGTTATTGAGATATTGGACAATGACCACTCTGAAGGGAAGTTGCTTGTCAAGTAGCATCTCTGGCTTCCCTCCAAGAGAAACAAAAATAGGAGACAACAAACCAATGTGTGAACTTTAAGGAACAATGAAGATATTTAGAGACGGGGCTGAGAAGATGGAAGGCGTAGGAGTCGTGAGGGTGAGGCGGGACAGTCGATGCTTGTGAATGGGACAGTTGTGTCAGGAACGGACAAACAAACTTAGTCAACCTTGTGGGACTCCAATACTGTCAGCATCCCTGGGCTGTGGAGTGTCTGCGGAGTAAACTAATACTCCTTCATACCTCATTATTTGTGTGTGTGTGTGTGTGCGCGTGTGTGTGTGTGAGTGCAAGAGACAAGCGAGAGACACTGCAATGTGTGTGTGTTTAATGCAGGGCGACTGATAGTTTTCTGCAGAAGTTTGACTGGACTGGCCCGGCTCCAGTGGCATCCAGCAGTGCCACACACACGTCATCCTGGGTAAGCCAGCCACCACAAAAGGCAAAATGTGTGTGTGTGTGTGTGTGTGCTTGCACGTGTTTTGTTTGTATACACTGCACTGCATGCATCTGTGTGTGTGTGTGTGTCTGCTTGTCTGTATATACACGTGTGAATACGCGTATGTACTGACTTGCTCCGCGGGTCCCAGGGTTCAGTGTTGTGTCTCATATCTGTGGCTGTGGGGTCGGAGACTGAAGCGCTGCGGTAATTCACACCAATAGATCTGCCTTTGAACCGTGTTTTCTCAATAAATACACTTGGGTGCGGAGTTTTCATCGGCCGGGGCCGAGCGGGTATTGAGAGGTAGGCCCCAGAAGGCCGGGCGGAGCGAGGAGCCCGATCCCCCTGCAATTATCTCCTGGTCAGAGCCCGGGCACACAGCAGTGCAGCAACCTCAGGGTTGAATAAGAGGAAGTGTAAATACACAGAGGAATAGGCCACTGCTATTCTTCTCTCTGCCGCTCCCCTGCCTCTACTGTCGTTACGCTGTCTGTCTGCTCCTTTCACCCTCTTTTGTTTTCTCTGTTTCTCCCTCTCCCTTGCCTCCCTTTCTCTTTTTCTCGGGTCTCTTTTCTTTCTCTCTCCGTCTGTCTTCCCCTTCATGGTTTTCCAAGGAGGGAGTAAAAAGGAAGGCTAGCAGAGTTCATGGGACTTCCCAGAGTTCATGCTAAGCAGAGACAGAGAGACAGAGAGACAGGACTATAAGGAGTCTGCTGTAGATACAAGACTGAACGGAGTGGAATAACCTGTGCTAGTGAAAGTACCTGGAGGAAAGCCAAGCGTTTCGCCGTCCAATCACATGAAGGAATACAGGAAACCTTTGCCAGTCAAAGGGGGCAACCTCGCCTCGCCCTTGTACGTCATCCAATAACTAGTCACCGGCCTAAAAAGGAAACATACCTCCTCCCTAATCCCCCTGCCCTCAATGTATCAAAGTCCTTGTTGACTAAAGGTTTAAAAAGATAGTAAATCTTGAAATCATGAAAGGCGAAGAAGCAATATTTAGAACATCACAGTTATTCTTAGGTCAGAGGACGTTAGGTTATTGCAGAGTGCTGACTGCTTCTGTCAAAAAGTCAGACACTTTACGATAATAATGTCTGTGCTCCTTGCCCCGGCCTAGTTTCTGTCAGTGATGTTATACTGGAGGGAGAGAGAGAGAGAGAGAGAGAGAGCGAGAGAGAGAGAGAGAGCAGGAAAAGGCCTGAGGACAGCGTCCCATACTCTATTCTGTTGTAAATGTATTATGTGGTGACTGACAACATTGTTAAAATTGCACACGCAGCTCCCTTAGTGGACAGGAGAAATGTTTTCTTGTGCGGCTTTTCTCATTGTTGTGCAAGTTTTTTTTTCTTCATCCAAATCACCAGCCAGGCGAGAGAGAGAGAGAGAGAGAGAGAGAGAGAGAGAGAGAGAGAGAGAGAGAGAGAGAGAGAGACCGAGAGACCGAGAGACCAAGAGACCCTGAGCTCAGTTACAGTAATAGAGAGGTCTCTGTTTTGTAGTGGGACGCACACGGTCATACGCAGACAGACGGGCAATAAAAGGATGATACAGATCAGATGACACCAGGGTTAAAGACAGAAACATAGACTCTCCCCTTCTTCCCTCTCCTCCCTCCTACCCTCCTCTCCTTTCCTCTTCTACCTTTCCCCCCTTATCCTTTCCTCTTCTTCAGAAAAGGAAAAAATAGTAAATATGTTCCTTTTTAACAATATAGTTCTTCTTATAGTCTCATAGGCCCTCTCCTCTCCTCTCCTCTCCTCTCCTCTCCTCTCCTCTGGAGGCTCGCCCAGGCTGCAGTTCTCCCAGATAGACGTCACAGATTGGGAGATGAAAGCCTGCGGCCGCTGAGCAGCAAGGGTCGACCTTTTTGATGTGGTTTTTGACTGGGACCCTGGGGTCTGTTGTTCTTTCAGCTATGGCTCCATGAGACAGATTGATCTCTCCCTCATATCCCCCTTTGTGCGTGTGTGTGTGTGTGTGTGTGTGTGTGTGTGTGTGTGTGTGTGTGTGTGTGTGTGTGTGTCACTGAGAGCTTGTACGCTAAGCTCTGATGGGAGGAGAGTACAGGTGGGCTCACCCTGACTCATAGCGCTCCTGGGAGAGAGAGAGAGAGAGAGAGAGAGAGAGAGAGAGAGAGAGATGTGGGGCTTCTATTCTATTTAATTCTTCTTAAATTATGATTCTATTACCATTCTACTTGTCCAATTTAAATTCTACTGGGATGTGAATCAAACCCATGACCATGTAGGTGATTATATATTATATTATTTTCGAAATAATTGATTCATTTATCAATAAATTCTGTTTAATTGTATTATAAATGGAGATCGAAAAGCTTTGGAATTCAAACGTTTGTCTCCAGAAGAGGCTACATTTGCAACATGGGAAAAAAGCGTACTTTTTCCAAACAACTAATTAATAATGGCAATCCATCAAAAGTTTGTTTGTGCTAAATGCATTCAAAGAGTACGAGCCAGTAGCCACCTAATGGTACAAGACGCTTATTACACACCCCACTGATCAAAAACACACAGGGAGCTGGGCTGAGGACAAGATACTGAAGTGGACAGGACAACATGAAAGATCATCTCTCATCTCTATCTTTGTTTCCCCCAGCACCGAGGGCAGGAGTACCGGGAGAGACAGAGGGAGGAGGAGAACTCCGTCCTGCAGCTGAAGAAGGAGGAACAGAGAAGGAAGGTAAAGGAGGGAACGCACCTCGAATGTCATCCGTTTGTGACATCTGTGTGATATAACTGTGATATGTACGGCTACTTCACATATTGCTTTTCCTCATATTCTCATTTCCCTCTCATTTGTTGCATAATGCATTTTGTTTTTACACTTTTTCCCTTTTACATATTGCATGAATTTCTTTTTTTTTGGGTTATATTTTCATATTGTACATATTTTTCATTTGTCTGCCTCAATGAGTTCTGCTGTTGCTACTGCTGCTCTTTTACAAGTTGTTGACATATCATCATGCTCCATATAATCATAAAGTTGGGCTCAAATTCAGTGTCTGTGGTTCACGAAGACTGAACTATCCAAGATCAAAGGAATAACGTGTCATTTCTCTGATAGGTTGGATTTAACATTGAAAGCTATTGCTTCAATGGAAGCCTTTATCAAAGCAGTTACATATTTACTGTAGTCCCTGATAACCACCATCATTACTGATAAGATATTACTTTTAGCTCGGCTTCTATAAAGTATCTTCTCCTTTATACTGTGATAGTAGCCACTTTTGTAATCTGTGATCTTTTGATCTTTTTGATCTTGATTCTTGACTGAGGTTTTATTATTTCCCTTTTTTTTCTCAGAGCGAGGCCTTGGAGGAGAAACAGAGAGAGAAAGAGAAGGAAGGCAGGAGAGACGTACAGCTGGACCACAGGAGGTATGTACAAAATTCCTGCCTTTGACACGGTTGGTCTGCTGTCTCCAACATTGCAACAGCTTTTAGACAAAATCTTAAAGCTGCACTACAACATTTTAATGTAAAAATACACCAGTCTCATCAGCCTTAAATGAAGTGGGAGCGCAATAGAGAGCAGCATCTCACCCCCCTAATTGATAATTGCTCTATTTGCCCAAATTAAATTGTAGTGTCGGTGTGTACACTTCTCCGCCTACAGGAAGTGAAACTTCAAAATACAAAACTGTCTCCTAAACAACAGCGAGTGAGCACTCTGTTGGGAGAAAGCTGGACTCACAGACTGGCGGCTGGTAAACTGACTGTACTGTGTGCAGTTTGGTGATGTCACATTACTTGGTTTCTGGGTATTGACCCCTTCAAACAGCTATTGCTCATTGCCATTTGGAGCTGCCAACGTGCAGCTTTGATCCGTTTCCAATAAACCATTCATCTATTTATGATGTTTTGGCAGGGTGAACTCAGCCTTCCTGGACAAACTAGAGGGTCAAGGCTCAGGGACTGAGAGAGCGGCAGAGAGGGAAGGAGGCGCGGGGGTAGAGCGTCCATCTTTGGCCTTCGAAGACTTTAGACCCCGGCAGTACCAAAGCCCTGGACCACAGGACCCCCGGACTCACCTGAAACCAGACACAGAACCGAGCTCTTCCAGCCGGGCAGAGGAGGATGGTGAGCTGACCTGCCTTGGTTCTTCTTGCCCAGCACTCTGCAGAGCGAATATGAGGCTTCCTCTGTGTGACTGTGTTTCTCACGCCTTTTTTTGTTTTTAGCCTGGCTCAGCCCAGGTTAACCAAACCTTGACTTGACAAACATTTGACTTATAGGAAACAAGAGTTGCCCACCTCATCCTTTCTCAGAAGAGTGTGATTGTCTGTTTAGTCTGCCTTAAATCAAAAGGCTGTGTATGCTTACAAAATGTAGGGTGGTGGTTATGTGTGGTGCTTGGCGCTAGCTCCTGACATTCAAATCCTGCTGATACTTATCTCTGTAGTGCATGCATAGTGTGTGTGTGTGTGTGTGTGTGTGTGTGTGTGTGTAGGTGTGTAGGTGTGAGTAAGCAAACATTTTCTCCACTCCTTTGGGCACAAACCTTTGCTTATTGTGAGAGTGTAGTTAGGGTAAATACACACGTATTTGTCTTACACACACATTTAGACAAGCATTGAGTGTCTAAGTGTCTGAGATTGCAGACAAGACACACAAATGACAGAATGAAAGTGTTTCATCACCCCCCACACACACACACACACACACACATACACATACAGTGAATGCTATTAATTAGGAGCTGTCAGTAAGAAAGGGAAATTCTCCGGCAGCCTTGAGCCCACGCCAGTCTGACAGACACTTGGCGTCCTGCCAAGCTGACACGCCAAGCGGGGCGGTCCCTCCCTTTCAGTTTATAGAGACTGGCATGCTGAGTTTGATACCCGACTGGGTTGACAGACTCATGTGAATGCCTTTCACTCACAACAGATCTTGGAAAAAGAAAACAGAAGCGGAGAGCGAGTATCATGTTCGTTACATGCCCACTGCACCTTGGCATTCCCAGCCGCTGCAGACGTGTGCTTGAAACTCACTCTGTCTGGAGTTCATTGCTGAGAAACTTTACTAGATGAGACATTTTTGAGTAGATTAGGTGTACATTTTTTATACCCAACATAATCCATCCTAGTCCTTGCCTGAACTCCCACCCTGATCCCAGTTTAATGCCATCCTCTGTTTTATTCTACCTCTTCATAGCCCTTCATCCATCAGAACTATCCACCACAACACCAGCCACAGCAGGGTGACTGAAGTTGACTTCAAATCCCGAGTCCTTCCACCGCTGAGGTTGTGGCCACCATTCTGCGTGTCAGAATCCCACAATATCCTCAATCCATCTGTCAGGCAGCAACCACTAGACATGTCCTTTATTTCCTGAGTGTGCTGATCCGGTCTTTCCATTCTGTCATTACCTGCCTCGTCCAATCTCCTGCCTGGCTGGGTGATGAGCCTCTCTCTCTCCTCTGACTCCCTCGGTTGCCCGGGCCTGCCCTTCTTGTTCTTCTTGCCTTGGCTGTCTGGTTCCCTGACATGAAGCCCCAGAGCTGGACCAGACTGTGGCAGGGAGAAGCACCAGAGGCATCTGACCCTGGACGGTGTGGGTTGTTGTAGTTAAGCAGGATGACATAAATGGTAGAACAACTGCAGAGGAAGGCCAGCGCTTCCTCTTGCTCTTCGAATCCCATCTTTTCTCTCCCCTCTTCTGTACATCTGTCTGAACCAAATGACCCAGTATAGAGGATTGTGGGGATGGCCTCTCTGATATAGGTGGCTAATGCGTATATTTGACAAGGCAGCTTGTAGAGTTCTCTCAGCTAGGTTTATCCACTAAAAGGGGAAATCACAAATTCTACAAAAGTCAGTATTTCATGGTATGACAGCTGCATAAGCCCTTTGCCTCGTGACAATCACAGACCCATGTTTCAACAGGAGTCTCATGAGGTCAATAATGAATGAATGGGCATCTATGAAGATTGATTCCTTCCTGTGTGTTTTCCAGACCCAGACGATGCGTGGGCCGTGATGAAGCTGCAGAGCAAATTTCCTTACTGCAGCAGACCCTTCTTGGAGGACATCCTCATCCAGTGCAACAATGATTACCAGCAGGCCTACAAACTACTCAGCGAGACGATCGATTGAATTTCATGTATTTTGAATGGGAGGACTATCTTGCCTTATTATGTTGGGCACTTTGGTTTTTTCACTTTTGGTCGAGTGAAATAGGATAATCATTGTTTAGAGCTGTAGGGAAGTAGGTAACACACCTTCATATAGTAGAGGAATGCAACTAGCCTGCTGCCTGTCCTGGTGCTACTCCATACATCTGCATTAAATACCTACCTAATAATATGTGTTGCTCATAATCTGTTTTCGATTATGCCATCAATCATTGTAATAAACTTTGGTTTGGTGTCCTGTATCTGTCTGAGTGCCCGAATGAGTCATGTTGTGTTTTTGCCCTGACATCGGGTTGAATTGATGTTCGTTTTCACCAAATTAGTTGAAGGTCATCGCCATGACTCATAATCTTTAGATCATTTTTTTGGGGCTCTTAATGAAATCAATGTGTGCAGATGGAAAAATACATGGTGCTTTTTGTTTGTGTTTTTTAGAAAAGGATAATCAAAATCGCATGGGTTCTCCACCAAAACACGTGGACAACAAAAGATGCAGATTCCTATTAGGTTATCTTTCATAAGGCATTTTAGATTTGTCATCTCATAAGCATTTATACACATATCCATTTATTATATGTGTCTCTATTTTATGCTCAAGTTTCTTTGAGCTTGTCAAATTTTTGGCTCAGAGTCATAGAGGACTTTTTTAAGATGCCATAAGATTTTTTGTGAACTATCTTTATCTTTTGTGTCTTTGCCATATCAAAGCTTTCTCATAGGTCTCCTCAGAACCGACCTTGTCAGCAGAAATAGAACAGAGTTGTCATATCAAATCGGGTGGAGTTTCCAGGTGGGCACAAAGCTATTGTTGGAGCCGTGATCTCATAACATCGCTGAGCTGGACGAAAGAGATGCTTATCACCGAGGCAACAAAGAACAAAGGGTGCTACTCTCAACACGGGGGACTAAAAATCCCCTTCCACTCTGGTGTGAAGTCATACTGGAAGAGTTGGACTGTAAATGTCCCACCGCAAATGTTTCCCCCCTGGAGATCAACAAGAGATGCACAACTCTATGTCTATGTGTGTGGGCGTGTGTGTGTGCATGTAGACATATTTCTATACTAATGAGGACAAAATGTCCTCACAAGGATAGAAAGATGAGGAAAATCCTCGAAGGTGAGGACATGATGCCTATCTTCACTGGTTATGTTGTAATACCTTGTCAAAATGTAAAAGAAAAATTCCCTCTAAATGGGTTGAAAGTGTATCACAGTGTGATGATCATTACTGTATATTAACTGACAATTATTACATGGGGTACATGGGGTGTAACATATTTATAGCTGATTTTGTAATAAGAATATTGACTAATGTGATAATTTGAAAGAATAAGAAGTTGTAGTAACTCAAATAATTTCATTATTAATATATAATCTAATTATTATATCATCAGTTATAATTTGTTGGGTAATAATAGCTGGCTAATGTAATAATGTGATGTTATTACGTTATCCAGCTATTATTCCATGTTTCATTACATTTTTATTACATTTAGACCTGTTTATCTGGCGGTTGTTACATTATTTGTGCTACAGTCAATGCAGGGTCCTCACAAGTATAGTAATACAAATGTGTGTCTTTTCGTGCGTCATGTGGGCGCCTCTGCTCTGTATCGATGTATCAAGCAAACAGGAAAAAACATCTTGTGTTGTGAATGTGTGTGTGTGTGTGTGTGTGTGTAAGCGAATGGGAAAAACCGGCACTCTACTGCCTAATCAATACAGTTCAGTGGATGACTGTGTGCTGATGAGAGAAAGCCGTGGGAAGGTATCGCATGATGTCTCCTCTGGCTGTGTGGCTCTGTTACAGGACAGTTCACATCTGCATGTGTCCATGTGTGTTGTGTCTGTGTCACGTAGTTTGGCAGTGTGGTTGCGGTGTATATATCCCTCTTCTGAGAACAACACTGGGTATAAATCCCGACAGAAGTTGTATTCTTCTCTGTGCTTCTGGTGCAGATGTGCATTCATGTCTGCCTTCCTAGTCCCCGCACACAGCGCAAACTTATTTACACGCACACACACAGACTTGAAATGTATACGTGTGCCTGTGGATTAGGACTCTGCTCTCCCTCGTCCCAGACTGGGTGAGAGATGGAGCAAATCAGTAAGAGGGAAAAAGGCTGGTAGCGGGGCGAGGGTGGGAGAGAGGAAGAAGGGGGCAGGTGGAGGAGACAAATCCTTTCCCAGAGCTTCAAAGTTGGGAAAGCTTTTGCCTGCATAACATCCAAACTGCACAAAACAAATATATTCACACATACATGTTTGAGTACAGACCCACACTAACACATGTGGACATAAACACACATACACACTCGCCCACATCACTCCCACCGGACTGATGGATACCAATCCTTTCCTGTCCGCTCACCAACATCGGTGTACTGCGTGCCTGGGTGTTGTTCTTGAACAAAGATGAGTCAGAACACAGTATACAGGAAGGACTGCCTGTACACTCTCTCATGCTAATAGTCTCCATGCAGGCCTCTCATTTCCTCCTGATAGCCACTAGGTGTGCGTTATGTGTGTGTGTCTATGTGTGATAAATGGACTCCAGTGAGATCAAATAAAAGTGGAATTTATTTGAATAAACTCAAAGGCTCGGACTTGCATTCATTACTTGCAAACATTGCTGCCAGGCTTCACAGCTGCAAAAAACATCACAGTCGCGCTGCGCTCAGCGGACCTCTTTAAGGCTAAGATAAGCATTTTATCCTGTTTGAGGAATTAGGTTTGGGGCTTACTGCATTAGGAGCTCACTGCACTGAGCAACAGCACTGAGACAACTTTGAGCTTTATTTCCACCCGCTTAATGTACCTTTCTCAAACAATTGTTACCGTTTGAGGCACAGGACCACCCAATGGTTGTTTCTGGAGATGAGTAGTCCCCAGGAGGACAACCATTACTTCAGCATATGGCATAGGAACAGACACACACACACACACGCACGCGCACACAGATGCATAGGCCTACAAACAGTTTGAGTTGGGGGATTCCCCGTGGGTGGTTCCCACTCAGAATGAGGTCATGTCATTGCTGTAGTGTTGCACACACACACACACACACACCAAGACTTCTGGGGGGAAAATACAATAAAATCTGTCCACTTCAGATACACCCCCACAGTCACACACACTCACACATCAGCATGAAGCTCTGGAGAATATTAACCATTGGATTGAAAAGCATAAAGTATCTCGATATGGCGGAAATCACTTCCATTTGTTTTTATAGCTTTGGTTATTGGTTATTAGAAAGGCTATTCTGCATCAAGTTGTGGTATGAGCGCATGTGTGACCAGTGAATCTGAAAGGGTTTTAATTCACTCTATTCTCCTGCCAAATAAACACTCTATGTACGCAAAGGAAGGGGCCAACATTTTGCAGCTCACAACAACAACAGTCTCTCTAGCTGACGATACCAGCGAGGATCGAACCAGCGTTTCTCGTCCACCAACGTGCGGGCCTAGCAGTCAACCAACTGATTTAATATCAGTGAGTGAAGCCTTAATGTTAGTGAGATTCCTGGAGTTTACTGTATGTGGCTGCATTTGGACTAACGTACACACAACATAAGACTTTCCACCATCCATAGTAAACTTAAATATTTTATGAGCTATTTCCGCATCCATGGGACCAATCCAACAGTGTGCTGCCTGGGTGTGTTTTTGGTTTTGATAGCACCCCGTGTTCTCTCTGTTAGACTTTACATTTGGGGCGTAGCGGTGTGATGTCTGTACCAACTGTCATAAAACATTTCCTGTTCTGAGGAACAAGAAGTAAATTCCAGGACACCGGTAGACCTCAGACTGACCTGGGAATGTATGCCGTAACCACCTAAACGTGTTTTAACACACACACACACACACACACACACATGCACATACACTCATGCAATGTGCACACACTCACTTGCTCTTTCTTTGTATCACACTCTCTCTCACACACATGTACACAGATGCACACACACCATACACACTCACAAACAATGTTAAAACCACAACTGAGTCACTTTGCTTCCTGAGGGAAAATTGGCTCCACAAGGAGGGCAGTGGAGGCAGTCCTCAACTGTCGGTCGATAGTGCTGACAGCAGGACTTTACACACACGTCCTGTACATCCACACACATTCTACTCACACTCAAACGCAGGCATGCATTCACACACTCACTACCCCCCTCAACAAAAAAATAAATAAAAAAAGAAAATTGCCAGCACACGCATTCTCGACACAAGCAGGCATGTGTTCACACACGAGCCTCAAAAAAAAAAAAAAAAGGAGAAAAGAAAAATGAATTGCAAACACAAAAAACATGCAGGTCATGTTTGGAGTTCGGAGAGATACAGAGAGATCCTGAGGTAAAGGTATGCAGAGTTTTTGGCCTCTCATCCTCAACAGTTTCCTGTGTGGTCCACATCTTAGCTCTAGTATTACACACACACGCATACGTACACACAGAGCCTGTTTCATCCAGCATCCATTACACAGACAGAACCCGGGTCACAGCAGAGAGTTTGCACTGTAATGATGATTTATGGGCTAATTTATTACTCAGTGACATCCCAGAGAATGCAGTGCTGTAAGATAATACTCGAGTCTGTTTCAGCTGAATCCCTTGGCTTTTGGATGCAGCTCTTGCACTCACTCCATCCAAGTCCATGACACAGTTTTACAGCTTGACTGCACTTTGCTTACACTACAAATCAATAGGAAATAAAACGTGACCAAAATAAATAAAAAGAGAACCTCTGCTCTAATTGCAATGTAATCAAATCCATGGAAATATCGTTCAGTTACCAAAGTGCCCGCAACCAGTAGACGACGGCTGTGCGTGGATGAAGAAAAACACAGCGCATGACAGGGGCGTCAGTCTGTCAACTGGTGTTTTGATCATCAGTGCGTTGACCTCAGGCTGATCTGTATATCCATTCAGGTCTAATGAACATGACTCACCGTGTTTATAATGGCAGACTGCAGACTACTAACCCAGAAGGTTACAAGTTCAAACGCTTAGAGGTAGATACCAGGGCGAGGTTGAGGTGAAAGGCTGCTGGGTTCAGGGTTGACATCAGGGTCACACATACGCACGCACACATACACACAGATATACACACACACACACACACACACACACACACACACACACACACACACAGAGATGCACAGACACAGGTCAAAAAGTTTTGCTGATATTGGAATAACACGTGTTCTGGTAATTGACCCTCATGCAAAAAGCCAAAATAACAGCTTTCCGGCTTAGCAACTGTCAACAGCGCAACCAAAGGCAATGTCATCATCGGAGGACTAAATGGTTATAAGTTTCCTCCACCCACAGACTGGTTAGCCATGTGCCCTGTTTTTTTTTTTTTTTGCATATACACAGGCACAAACAAACACACACATGCACACATGCACACATGCAGTGGGATGACAATGATATAAGCCACTAATCATTTCAGGGCCACTTTGTCAATTCCCACTCCACATTAGACAAAAGAGAGAGAGAGACAGAGAGAGGGAGGGAGGGAGGGAGAGAGAGTTGTTTGTTCTGTTTAACCAGGTTTTTACCCTCCCACTCTCACCCAGTACCCCAGACCCAAACAGAGCGGCGGTCATATATAGTTGGGTGTTAAACTGCTTTGCAGCTGATTCTATATGCTATTCTGAGTGTAGGTTTGGGAATGGAGAGAGAGAGAGAGAGAGTGACAGAGATAGAGAATGACAAAGTTTGCAGACTGCCTGTGGATGCGGACCTACAGTGCAGTCTGGCGGGTTAGAGTAGCATACAGTATGTGGTCCAGTGGGAGTTGACTGGGAGTATAATTAAAGGCTTGTTTCAAGTGGAACAGACCTTACAGTAACAAGGCTGCGACGGTGACAGATTGATGGTGTGTAATGGGAGGTTAGGACAACACTGGAGGTCCTCCTCATGAATGGATGAGCGTTGTACCGACTGTACTCCAGCGTATAATGTACACCGACTCTCTCACTGTCTGGGAAAGAACTTGGGGAAAATCCCACGGGGTTACGAATGTGCACATGAAGCATACAGATGAGGGCTCCCTGTAAAACACTGTGTGGCACCGTAGAGACATTCCATATCAAGCTGCACATTATGAAGGATTAATGGCATAAAACAAATACTGTGGGAAAACAATTTGCCCAGTTTCTGCGGTAAAATAGTTAGAAATGATTTAGAAATGTACAAATACTCTCGTACGCCTGATAACATTTCCAAATTTCCAAATTGTTCTCGTTGAAATCAAAATGATTTGCGACGCGAGGCCGTAACTCTCCAAAGAGCCTCTGTTCAGGCGTAACAGTAAGAAAAACACAAACAACTTACAGTACACTGAACCCAAAAACACGGGTCAGCTCGTTTCCCTCAAAACATTCCCTGAAACAAACTCCGTGACTTAATATAGCCGTTCCCTTTAGACCGAGACCTGACCCAAACTTGACCATGTCCTGACCAAGCCTGTGGTCACTCTCTGTCTCACTAGGATCCTCACTGATGACTCTGAACTCCCAACAACGCTTTGGCTCAGTGGACCTACTTCATCAAGTCAGATGAAGATTGCGGAACAAGGCGTGAAACAAATAACGCACACGAGACACGCGCATGAATACATGCACGGGCACAGTCGCGGACGCATGTACAGACACACACACACACATGCACACACATTTGCACACTATAATGCTTTCTCAGCATACTGTAGCAGGCTGCATTTGCGCAAGGGCCAATTCAAAGCAATTATGGTCTTCCTACCAAAACAGGTCTCCTAAGACTCTGTCTGTCCAACTGCTCTGTACAAAGAGCTTTATTTCACTGGACCCATCTCATACAATAAATCATAGATGTTACAGTGTAATTGTGATGTATATTTTTTTGTGGTCAAATCTTACCAAAATGGATTGGATACACTATGCAAATACTTTCTGTCAAGAATGTTGATGAGCTTTGAGCTTGTGTTCACGCTCTGTCCTCCGTCTCTCTTTTTGTTGTGTTTACACTGTGGTTATTGTCTTTCTAAAGCAGATATTTAGGGTAACACTGTGTGTGCTGTGTGTGTGTGTGTGTGTGTGTGTGTGGGGAGGGGGGAGAGAGAGAGATAGACGCTAGTGCAGTTTTTGACTTTACGGATGCAGAACATTTTCCATAATCAACTCTTCCAAACAAACACAACTCTACTCCACATTCATTTTTAGAATCCAATGGCTAAACACACACACACACACACACACACACACACACACACGCGCACACACACACACACACACACACACGCGCGCACACACGCACACACACACATACAGAACCTTAGAGGTGTTGTGTATATTACTGTAAACAAAAAGAGATCATGATCAATTTGAGTGGTAGCCTCTATCTCACCCCAGTGATTATTGTTAGTGCTCGTGTTTCTCAAAATTGAGATCACATTTCCCGTGAAAAAAGAAGCTCCATTTACGCAGAACAGCGCCCTCTTCCTGTTTTGTGCCACAAAGCAATCCAGCAGATTTTCCTGCCAAATTTGACCCCATGGTACAGCATGTAAAATTCAGTGTGGAGGCTGGAGGCTGCCAGTCGTCTCGGCAAAGGTCTCATTTGTCTATGTTCATTATACTGATGGCTCAAAATAATGTTGTAAGGATTTAAGATCAGCATTACATTTTCCTGGAGTATCCTGGCTTCATTCTGATTTAGGTCACTCTGCTCTGTCTCGTTAGACTTTGCACGTTTGTTGTATGGAAGTAAACCCGTCGTCCAGTGACAAAGGTTCAAACCAGGTCTCAGTTTGGATGGCGTGACAAGTGATACACATTCTTTCATCAGTGGGAAAATCTGTGTTACTTCCATTTGTCTATTTTCATTCATTCATTCATTGTCTTTACCTGCTTATTCCTATTCAGGGTCACGAGGGACTGGAGCCTATCCCAGCATGCATTGGGCAGAAGGCAGTGAAACTGAACAGGCCATCAGTCCATAACAGGGCTGACACACATAGACGGACAATCACATTCACACCTGTGGGCGATTTAGAGTCTCCGAGCCACCTGTATGTCTTTGAACTGTGGGAGGAAACCCAGGCGAACAGGATCATTTGACAGATCACATGGCTGTTAATGTTGTCAGGATCAAACCTGTGACTTTATGACTACAGGATGGTCTCCCTAACAACTGTACCACATAGACATTGCATTTACTTGACTGAATGTCTGTATCATTTATGAATCAGAGATTTTCTTGGGAGCATTTGGCCACACCTTGGAAAAGTTCTTAGCTTGTGATGATGGAGGATTTAAATTTTCTGTCTCCCTACTCCCCAGTCTATCTTTTTGTCTCATTCTGTATGTGTAAGTCTATGTGTATGTGTGTGTGTGTGTGTGTGTGTGTGTGTGTGTGTGTGTGTGTGTGTGTGCGCGCGCACCAGGAACACAGACATGAACATACGTCTGCACCAGAAACACAGAGAAGAATCTAACACCCACAATGAGGATTAATGCCCAATGTTGTTCTCAGAAGAGGGATATACTGTATACCACAACCACACTGCCAAACCCCGTAACACATACACACACACGCACAAACACACACACACACGCACCAATGCACACACACATCGAAATGACGCCTGAGTGAGTGAGTGTTTCCTGGACCTTTTGCTCATCTGTAAGGGAGTCTTACCAGAAATGTGTCTATCCAAGATCCACCAAATCTGTCTGAGGTTGGAGACGTAACACCTAGCTTGACTCCACCGTCATTTCCTAAATGCCTTGTCCTCCCCCAACTCTGTCTGCAGCCTCATGAAAAATCAACCATGACTGGAAGTGGGTGGACAGGCTTAACTAATAAACTGTGTAATTGTTTCAATTATCGGGAAGACAAATCAAATGTTAAGGATTTTGTTCGTCTTGAAAAGTAAGATATTTGGGTACCAGTTTGCTGCCCGCTGGCATGTGACAACCCTTTGCGCAAGGCTTGTCATCGCCGTAGTTGAGAAATAGAATTTGACTCAGCGAGCGGATTTGGAATTGAGTTTTTGGGGTCATTATCCAGTTGCTTGTGCAGCACATCGCCAATTTCTGAGAACAGGAAAAATGAAGCATAGTGCTTCGGCCAGGCTGCAGTGAAAAGCCAGAATTCATCATGATGTGCTTAGAAACCTTACCCTTAACCTTCACGCTAACCTTAACTTCACCGTAGACCTTATAAAAGCTTCACCTTAAATAGTGACTTCTATATAAACCATTTTTTTTATAATCATTGATTATCAAAGATATTGAGATTTTTTTCATTTGTGGCATGATCAGAAATCGTAAACCTAGTCGTCTTTTGAGATTTGCCGGACAGTATTAGATCAATTCAACACACATTTACTTATTTTTCCCCGACAGCACATTTAAATGTTTCTCTACTTATCTCTTCTTGTCTTCATTCAGTAGCAACGCTGTTTCTTGGGAAGGAGCCACAGAGGAAGTGCAGAGGGGAGTACCTGGTTATCTGTGGGTGGTTTCAGCCTCATGACCTTTCTTTGTAACATGTCAGCAGATATGAGGTTTCACTTTCAAACAACGCAGTGAAACTTTTTCCGTTAAGCCGCCAATAAACAAAATGTCAACACTTTACAGTTCTGGAGAACAGTGCCCAGGTCCCCAGAACCACTTTCACATGGTTGCAGCCCTGCTTCGTACTGACTAGGGGGCGAAAAGGGAGATTTGGAGATTTGATTTCTGGATTTGGGACGTAAGGCCGTGGAGTCCACACAGAATGAAACTTATCGGTAAAGTAAAGTCAGCTTGGAGAACAGTGACGTCCACAGTTATGTTCCAGCTGAAGTGGTGCTCGCATGTAAGCGGGGTTACAGAGAATCCTCGTGGCGGTTTGTTTGATTGAACGCAGCCTTTCACTTGACTTTGTGGTGAATAATAAAACTAATGCGCACTACTCTGTGGGAAATGTCAAGCCCACAGCCGATGTTCAATAAACATCCAGCCAATCTGGATCGATGCCTGGTCAGCATCAACGGGCCGAGACAAGGGGGCTTAGCGATGGCAGTGACACACACCACAGCCAGGACATCTGAACTTTTCCCCTCTGGCTGTCTTAATCTGGACATTGTTTAAACTAATTGAGATGGAGATAAATCTGTCAGCTTGGCTGTCTGTGGTCAGTGAAGGGAGGTATGAGTGTTAATGTCCCTGGAACAGGCCAGCCGAGGATTCCCTTAAAACACACAGTTAAGAGCAAAAACAGTTATGTGGTGCAAGGGTGCGTGTGTAAGATTGCATATATGGCTCTCAGTGTGTGTGTGTGTGTGTGTGTGTGTGTGTGTGTGTGTGTGTGTGTGTGTGTGTGTTGGCTGGAGGGAATACAGTGACTCTGAAACCAAAGAAGGCCCAGCCCACTCCCACAGTGGAAAGAATGATGGGTTATTCTGTAAATGACACTATTGACCAAACAGATGCTTGCCTGAGGTGAGGCGCTGGGCGTTTTGTGTGTGTGTGTGTGTGTGTGTGTGTGTGTGTGTGCGTGTGTGTGTGTGTGTGTGTGTGTACAATCTTATGTATGTGAGAGTCACCTTGCAATTAATGTCAAAATATTTTTTGTGCTTTTTTTTTCACGTGTTTGTGTGTTTTTGTGCATGCATGCGTGTGTGTGTATATGTAAATGTGTGTGTTTGTGAGCGTGCATGTGCGTACATGCTTATGGGAGTGTGTGTGTGTGTGTGTGTGTGTGTGTGTTGTGCGCGCGCGTGCGTGTGCGTGTGTGTGTGTGTGTGCGTGCGTGTGCTCTGACCGATAGTGCCGGACACCGCCAGTCATGGCCTCCTGTGGAGTGTTTGGCCAGTAAACTCTCCATCCTGTGTTGTGGTTCCAGTGTGTGTGTGTGTGTGTGTGCAGTGAGGGGGCCGGTCTCCTTTTCAACTCTGAGGGTGCTTTCTAATCACATCGACCACAGAGGAAACTGTTTATGTAGGTGTGTGTCCATGTGAGTAGCCGGTGGGTCTATCTCGTGAGATTGCAGGTGCGGATGCATGCCGTGTTTTGGTTTATGAGCGTGTAAGTGAGTGAGTAAGTATAGTGTGTGAGAGTGAGTGTGTGCGTGAGAGTCTATCTCTCTTCATGTGGTCTCTGAATCTTGCCACGGTTAGCATAATTGTGTTTACAGTAAAGCTACTGCCTACTTCTGACTGGCCGTGGAACAAACAATTACTGGATCAGAATCAAACCAGAGGCCAAGTACTGGAGTGTAGGCTTATAAATACCATGTATTTTGGCTACAGCAGGTATAAGGCAAGCTACTCAAGAAAACTAAAATAGTAGACATCAATAGGCTCTTCTAAGTTAAACCTTTTTAGTTATCACACCGGAATTTCACTTGGCTTTAGAAACGAAACTCAATTGCTGGTCTGACATGTGAACATTGTTTTTTCCCACGGTGGCAAGGGGCCTACGAGTCAGTCTGTGTCAGTCAGTCAGGGGACACTTAACCTCTCACAACCCAAACTCCTGCAATGCATGACATCTGTAATCTCATGGCAACCATTTCAAAAGCCGACAGCTTTGAACAGAACATCGCCGAACAACCATTCATTCATTTTCTTGTATCCTGGACAGTTTCATTTAAAAAGATTGTTCAGATAGCAGATGAGGCTAAGATGACAATTTAACCTACATCTAGCTAGCTAGCTACAACAGAAAAAATTGCTAGTCGATAATAGGTAAGTGGTGCAATACAACATATTTCCTGACACACTGTATTACAAACAGTGCTGTAACTTAAAACTCTCTTAAAACATGTGTGATTCATTGCAACCAAAGTTATTCCAACAAAATGCAGAAAACAAGATTTTCTCTCCAGCACTCTCCAGACCAGCTCACGCCTCCTCACCACATCCTATTCTATACAACTCAAACACTGAAACATGTATAAAGCCAATGCATGCATATGTACTTTTAGAGCATTTGTACAAACCTAAACATGCATAACTCAGTGCTTCACTCTAATAACTCCAACATAATTTCCTGACGTAGTGTACGGCAATGTATAAAACTGCTTACATCTCATAAAACAAGCAAAGATTGTGCAGGACCACATGTGCTGTATGCATTGGAGCCACTGTGGGTCTGTGCAGGTTCTGTTCCTGTTCATGCAATAACCTGTCTCACTGTGTGTGTATTACTCTGCCAGGTCTCTGATGCATCCATTCAATCCTGCTAATCCCCCAATCTAAACACAGTCTCTGGACGGCCCTACGGCTAGCCTGCTGTTTCTTGGGCCTTCGACCGCCGATGGGACGCGAGTTGGACTGTTACTGAGCCGGTCCTTAGCCCCCGCTGGCTTGGCCATGGGACAGGTGTCAGCCTTGCTGCCAGACTTGAGTCTCTGAAGTCGGCTGTATCCCTCAGTGAATGAAGTTTTTCCATCAGTCTCTCCACAAATGACAGACAGAGGGATGTCAGTCCATCCAATACAAAGATAGGGATCGGAGAGTGTGTGCAATAAGTGTTGAACTCACCCAGTTTTTGTTACAAATGTGGGAATGCGATGATGTGGGAATGCACTCTTGGTGGATAAGACACTGATTGAGATTGATTGATACCTCAAACCAGGTTCCCTGATGACACTTAATTCTTGCTGTAAGCAGCACTGGTTTGTTGATTTTGCAACTTTAAAAATACCTCTTGGGCAGATTCAGAGAAATATATACCCAGTTGTTAGATTATGGTCTTAAAAGTACACCAGGAGTTGACACATCCCATGTGCACATCAAAGAGAGATTACAAGAAATCTATGAATAAAATGTGCACGTGTTTTGCCACATGTGTTCATCTGTTTTTGGATGTTGCATGAGTAGCCATGCTGTCACTGAGTTCATCACCCCTGCTTTGTAACTCTAAACAGCTGTGTGTGTGTGTGTGTGTGTGTGTGTGTGTGTGTGACCTTGTGTATGTGTGCATTTAAATTTGTCTATGCATGCATGTAATCTCGTGTATATCTTAGTGTGTGTGTGATCCTCTCCCAGACTGATGTTACCCCACCACACCACACCACACAGACAGACGGTTGTTGATTCCTGGATTCCTCTCTCTAATCTGCTACCGCTTCCGTGGTTTACAGCAGACAAACTGACGGATCGCTGCAGAGAAACAGCTCTACATGACGTGTTTGTTTCCAATCAATGGCAGGATTAACTGAGATTAAAGGGAGCCTTCTGTCTCAGGTGATCCGTCTCCGCAAACGTACACACATCGCCTCCAATAAATGTGGTCTTACTCTTGGTTAATCCAGCAATAAGTAAGGTATTCAAGTTTAATCCCATCCTGAGGCCGGTTGGATTCTGGTAAAAGGATGTTTGGCAGAGGTACACAGTAATGGTCAATAACCCTGTGGGTAGAGGTTTATTCTAGCTGTTTGTGTGTGTGTATGTGTGCATGTGTGTGTGTATATGCTTTCTTTTAACATCAGTCTCCTAGATTTGCTTTCCCCAAATGTCATGTCTGGACCTACTGGTGAGTGAGGGCCAGTTCTTACTGTGGCTTGAAAACATAGTTTTGTTTATCTGCGGGGTTACATGACAATTTAGATCATCAAGCAGGTCATGGCATAAAGAGAGCGTGGGAACCAATGATGAAGTAGAGTTAGTTTGTAGATAAATACTGTAGATAGATAGATAGATAGATAGATAGATAGATGATAGATAGATAGATAGATAGATAGATAGATAGATAGATAGATAGATAGATAGATAGATGATAGATAGATAGATAGATAGATAGATAGATAGATAGATAGATAGATAGATAAATAGATAGATAGATAGATATATGATAGATAGATAGATAGATAGATAGATAGATAGATAGATAGATAGATAGATAGATAGATAGATAGATGATAGATAGATAGATAGATAGATAGATAGATAGATAGATAGATAGATAGATAGATAGATAGATGATAGATAGATAGATAGATAGATAGATAGATAAATAGATAGATAGATAGTAGACAGATAGACAGATAGATAGATAGATAGATAGATAGATAGATATATGATAGATAGATAGATAGATAGATAGATAGATAGATAGATAGATAGATAGATAGATAGATGATAGATAGATAGATAGATAGATAGATAGATAGATAGATAGATAGATAGATAGATAGATAGATAGATAGATAGATAGATAGATAGATAGATAGATAGATAGATAGAGAACCACAAAATCAAAGTGGACCAGAGACACTTTAAATGAGAAACCAGCAACAGAAAGAACAAGAGACAGAGGATAAAGCAGTCTTGTATTATTGCATAAGGAAAGATGAGGAAGTAGGTCACTCAGAGAAACCAATCCCTGTATGAAAGGAATTGCAATCATCACTCAGCTAATACGCACAATGCCGTCATACTGCCACGATCAAAGTGAGAATTCACGAATGTCTGTTTTATCATTTTAGACAATTCTTAACTGCTGCACCTAATCACCTGCAATCAACTGCAGGCTTGGTATAAATCTAGAAAATACCATGCGTGACAGTGAATGTAATCAGATAGTTATGATTCAAGGCAAAAGAAAACATACAGTAATGAAAATGACAGACTCCATTCTGTCAAATTTCTGAACGCAATGGATATACGATATTTTTTCACGGAGGGCAGAGCGTGATCCCATTGTTTATGGCATATTGGAATAATCTGCCATTCAGAGACAAGTGTGGGTTGCAAGGCTGGTTTCTGCAAATGGATGACAGCCGCTCTGCGATAGGATGTCTCTCATATCACAGGAAGTGAACGAGGGCATCTGGGCGAATGAGGTCAGCCCCAACCACCACATTGCAACAACTCCGCATTACCATGGAAACGGTTGCCCCTGACAATTACTCTACACCAGGAAAGGAAGAAGTCCACCCTACATCTATGTTTCTCTGGGTCATGGTTTTGTTTGGGCTTTTGGGGCACAGCTAACCCAGAAATAATAATAAATAATAAAATGAGTAGGATATATAATAAAAAATAAAATGAGTAGGATATATAATAAAAAATAAAATCAGTAGGATATATTATTATATTGTTATTCATTAGCAGTCTGTCTGTCTGTCACCCTGTGTGTACATATGGCCAGTGGTGAGCTGGGTTGTGGCTATCAAGGTGAGGCCAGCGGCCACAGCGCTGAAGTCATAGCAACAATAACAATGGTGGAAAGCAGTAAGAAAAGCAGATGTAGCGAAACTAATTGTGCAGAAGACAAGGCCAGTTCAAGTTACAGGTGGGTTACAGCTTGTTATATTTTCCACATAGCCAGCGGTGCTAGATTAACCCAGTTCATCAAACAGCTCATCAAGATGAGTGACCAAGGGTTGGGGCGTGAATTTGCCCAAGTGAGGGGGAGGAGGGCAATACACTTTGCTGACTCAAGGCAAAAAGATGCATTTTGTAGCTGTACAAGTATAGATTCTGTTCATTCCCACAATGCATTTGTGATAATGACATCTAATTTCTAATCAGTGTGTCATCAATCAATGTGATCTCAGGTCTCAGGCTCCTTAGATCAGCTGTCTTCATCTCTTCCATGGAGAATACAGTAACGTTAGCCTACTTGGCTTGCTAGTTAATGTTAGCAACTGAACCAGCAGACATAGTTTATAGCATATTGCATACATAGAAGCACTGCTTATGCAACAATATGCTTTATTATAAAATGAGTATGTGTTGTCTTATGATCATTAAAAGATGCATCACTATATCACAGCAGTCCATGTGCAGTCCAAATAGATGAAGAACCCAGAAGTATGTTCTCCCTTCATGTGACGTTCAAAACTCATTTGCACATGAAGAGGAAAATGGGAAATTAAAATCACAGCTTTATATTTAAAATTACATTTTCACAACTTTAACTTTTACTTTGTTGTAATTGTATACTGCTCAATACAGTTTACAGTTGATTTGTACAACATAACTTACCACACCATGATGAAGTTTCACAGTAGGTGTAGAGGAGTGAAGTGTCTCCTGGCTGTATCTCCCGGAACATGATCTGAGGTGACAGAAAGTGGTGGCGTGGGATAATGTATATCTGTGATGCACCATGTTGAGTGATAAGGCATGTGTAGGTTATCCTGCCTGTTTAGAAAGATCCATGTTCAAGTAACCACTGCAGCATTAGAGGAGTTCATTATACAACAGTAAGCACTTACTGTCAGCAACAGACTGCAATGGTTCACTGCTTTCATAAAGATGATGAAAAATGTGTTTTTTGGGTTTATTTCAGGAAAACACTGATATGCAGAATTTACGTAATGGTAGAATTGTCCATTTTGCCAAGAAAAACATTGAAAAACATTGAAAAACATTGCTTTAGCAGGTAAAGTTTGTGTAACACTATGGCAATCCTCCCGATGTTTAGAGGGCTCATCATTCCTGATCTCGTTCCAAGTCCATTTTCAAAACCATTGCTTTCTCTCATAAACCTGATGAACCTGTTATGTTCCCCGTGCATTCAAGAAAATGAAATTCTATGCCAAAGGTGACAACTCAGACACAAGCTTTCAGCGTCCAACTTCCAATCTTCTTTGTTTGCTCTTTCTGGTCTCATTGGGCCTAAGGTAACATCCTTGGACACAAATGTTCTTCCCTCTCAGGCTATTACCGTACATCACTCCACCATCACACCGTGTCGGTGAGGAAAGGCTACTGAGCCACAGACAGATCTTTGGCCCTGCAACCCTTCTCATTGCCCACAATGTAATGCGAGAATGCATCTGCTGATGTGCCAAAACAGCCAACAGACCAAATATTCTCTGACAGCTCGCGAGTTCACAGTGCCGCGCAGGGGGAAAACCAGCAGGAGCAGTTTTAATGACATGAGATTGTAGATATAAAGCTATGTGGATTTGACAGATAAAGAACAGTGATGGAGACTGAGGGCCTGGTAGTTCTAGGTCTTGGTGGTTAAGATGTGCTGTGTGGTCGTATCAAGGCCAGGCTGATAGGAAACTGCTGCTCTAACCAGAGTCTGTGTTCTAGTGCCGAGCTGTAGATAAAGATCAAATCTGATGCAATGTATTGCAGATGACATGGGCCTAGTTTGACATAACGTTACAGAGAGATTGCAGCGATGATATTGATTTCCTTTCGAGCGTAAAAGGGAAAACTTCTCATTTGAGTTATGGAAAATAAAGCTGGAAAGTTGCCTGTGGCCTAGTCACAGTTTAGTACACTGGCTTACCCCACTACAGTAACATGTTTTGTTCCTTGATGTAGATGAAGATTGTCTTTTCTTTGTGTTTGGATCCAAGCAATTGAACAATGGTTTTCCTTTACAGCATAGTCCTTAAAAACCTATGTAGCTACTGCAATCTACATTATGACTGTAAGTCTTGACATGCCCAAAACTTATCAGAGGAAAGCAAAAATTGGCAGAATTATAATAAGCAGCTGTCTACACAAACATAGAGCCAGCTGGAGAGTAGCCATCCCTATTTCCCTAATTCCCCATAGGCCAACCAACCAACCAACCGACCGACCGACCAACCAACCTATCTTCTCCACATAAGATGGAAAGAGGGGAGGGAGGGGTGAAATCAGGACCATATGAATGACATTCCAGCTAGTCTTGAGTCTGGGTGTGTTGCTTGTTGTTGCTGGTGGTTTGGGAAGTCTGGGAGCCTCTGCTGATTTAGGTCTCATATGTTGACATTGTCCTGGCACAACCCCTCTGCCTGAGTCATCCCCCTGCCGTCACTACATCGCAGGTCAGACACACTCTGACAAACAGACAGGAAGACACACACACACACACACACACACAACTATACTATAATAACATATATTTCATTCATTTATCTCAATAGGTAAGTGACATTTTCATGCCGTACTAACTTCATGAGCATTTTCAAGGATCTGATTAGTCACTCTATCCAGGAGTCACCGCATCTGAATGGAAGCTACCTGATTTGATTTCTTATCCAGGGATTACAGTGAGGATTACTGCTGTATGTTTGTCTATGAGTTGGATGGGGATTCCCTCTGAGTCTGTGTGTGTGCGTGCATGTGTGTGTGTGTGCGTGTGTGTGGTTGCATGGGTGCGTGCATCTGTGTGTGTCTGCCTGTGCCTGTATTGTCTGTGTCTATTAGTGTCTGCGCGACCACGATCTTTCCTGTTTTTAACTTTATTAACATTCCCTCTTCCTCTGGGTGTAATTTGAAGTCCCATGATTAAATCTGTGGCCTAACCAATGATCAGAACATTTAGTATTTCAAAGTTCCCGTCAAAGAGTGAGGAATTTGTAGGCATACAAACAGAATTGAAGGGAAAACATTTTATAAAGAGAGAAAGGTTACGGCTGTGCGTCTCTATAGCAAATGTCGCTGTGTTAAATGGAAAAACAAACATGATCTGAGCCGAGCGGACCGACAGCCATATGGAGGTTAGACAGTGAAATTGCTTCGTCATGTGTTGCCTGAACGAATGTGTCTTACTGTATGTTGTCTTACTGTACATACAGGTTAGATCTTGTTGGATTTACCCACGCCTCTCCGCCTCTCACACATGCACATGCACATAAATCACTGACCGTCTACATGTTGGGGCATTGAGGCATTGATGATCACACTGTAGCTGTGCTGTCCATGGTCCTGAAGCCAAGGCCAGGTCCTGTAGGCTGGGGACAAGGTCAGAGGGGTCAGTATATTGATGTGGGAATTTGTGAGTGCTGAAGCCCAACTTATGTCTTGGACTTGGTCAACAATATGGCAGAAATACTTTATGTAGCTGTATCATGTATAGTTATCGCTACATTTTAGTTTATTTTTTGAAGTTTTTTTTGCTTTATTTGATAGTTGATAAGGAAGAGACACAGGAAGGATAGGAGAGACGAAGGGGGAGGGATGACGCGACCAAGGTCTTGGGCCGGATTTGAACCCAGGACGTCACCGTGACCAACTCCAGCTACCAGGACGGCCTTTCAATTTGCTAACGGGTGTGTCCTCAGACTGAATTCCTCAGGTCGGCTGATGACTTACACACTTTCACACAGACATGTACAATTTGGCACACGCACGCTTTGCTGACAGCTCATGCAGGCAATGACAGGGCCTGGTAATAACCCTGTTTCTATCTCACGCCCATGTGTCTGCAGCATAGCCGGTAAATCTCCCGGTGTTTTTGTTTTAATAGCACTAATGTTAGTATTAGCCAAGTGGTAAAAACGTTAAACATCAAAAGACAGAAACGTCTGAGCTATATTGGGGCAAAGACAGAGGGCGAGGGCCCAGCCTATGAAAATAGCTGGCCACGCTGACTCAGCTGAGGAGTGTGTATGTGTGTGTGTGTGTGTTTGCATGGGTGTATGTGTTATTGTGTGTGAGCGCAAATGAACATATCGATAGTGCAAGTGTGTGTGGGTACATCCATATGTGTGGCGAGTGTGTAAGCGTGCGAACCGCCAAGCAACCTGACTGTGCATAACAAAGCCCTCCAGCTGCTCGGCAAATCGGACTTCTCGGTGCTCCATTTCCTCCAAACCACAAAACCCCATAAAGCAAAGCACCCATAGTTCACTAATGGCAAGACGTTCTATATTGATGCCTCTGGTGCTGCTTATTGGGGGAAAACACCCTGATATAGTTACCAACACATGACTTTGTTTTTCAAAATCAACAGCTCCACCTTTTAGTTGAGCCAGAGGGAGAGGACTCTGAAATAATGTCTGATGGAGATCTAGTATCATAAAACTGATCTGGAACGAATAGAAGACGTGAGTCAAGCGCCGCGTATGTTCCACTGGAGCTCGTCTGCAACAGATCGTCATGGAATATCTGAAGACTTGGTCCTGTAGGCAGGAGTGAAAATACAAGTCAGCAATACGACAACCTTTCAGGACTGTAAAACACGTTGTGCCCTGTAGTGTAGGTTAAATTCCACACCAACATTGACATGTCTTGGTTTGGGGCCATTGTTTTTCATTGCCATCGCCCCCTTATGTTTTTACACATGTGAGCAATAAAATAAGCTCTGCCAAATGGGCCTATTGTATGTAGCACAGGGCAGCGAGTGAATGAAGGACTTTGGGTGTGTGTGTGTGTGTGTATAAATGTGCCTGTGTGTGTATGGGCTCGCTGGTGCATGCATGTATGTGTGTGTGTGTGTGTGTGTGTGTGTGTGTGTGTGTGTGTGTGTGTGTGTGTGTGTGAGTGTGTATATGTGTGTGTGTGTGTGTGTGTGTGTGTGTGTGTAAGCATTGGGGTGTGGGGGATAGAATGGATGCCAAACCCCTCATGATGTTTACTGACACATTTTAATGGTTTCTATTTCACGCCAAGTATTGAGAAATCGAGTCACTTCAAAAGAGCGGCACACTGCGGATGTCCACATTGTGTGTACTTTTGGCTTCGTCTATTTAAAGCTGAAGCGGAGTGGCCCCGTAAATACCACAGCAGGATTGTTCTTTAGTTGCAAAACATTATGAAATGTTGTAAGTATTGTTTGTGATTTGCATGCTTAGCTAAATTATTTATAGTAAAAAATGTTTTTCCTCCAAAAAGCTTTTTTTTTTCATCATGAATGAACAACTTCACTGAAAGGTGGATGATTCTTATTGAGGATATTTCATTAGGGCCAATTAGTAGAAATACCACTATACTACAGTCTGAGACATTGGATCTGGTTCTTAAAACTAATCGGCTCCATATGCACCTCAGTCAAGTATTTCTCTTCTCTTATTTCATTTCAAACTCTGAGTAACTTTTGAATGAGCTGGAAGCCGTGTGAGGTCCCGGCATACAGCACAAACGTGTGAACTCCTGCCATTCTACAGAGAATAGAGGAATTGTTTGGCTTGGGGTGCTAAATTAAAACTGTTTCTCTCACACACACTGCGGGGCCTCGTGGAAGAGCCATCATTGCAGTGATCAAAATGGTGTGGTCACATGTCCACGCACACATTATAGCAAAGTAATGAAATTCTCAACGTTATTCTCATCCCATACAGTCTGCTTCTTGTTTATTCTCCAGGTCGCTGTGTGCGCTGTGGTCCAAATGTCTGCTGTGAGTTAGCGCCGCTGCAGCAACAGTGGGCGGTTTCTCTATATGGCCTGTCTCTGTAATGAGTTAGCAGGGCTGCTGTGACTGGGGTTGTATTGGGGCAAAGCAACAGGGTGACTTCACTCTTTGGCCATGCCAGTATTGAATTTGCCAAAGATTGTGAAGATGATCAAATTGCACATCACAATAATATTGCTCACGGTCAGGGTGGCCTGTTCATCAGGTTGCAATGTAAGATGGGTCGACCTAATTGCGCTGGTGTCAGTAAGCATGAGCCATTGTTAGAAAAGTAATGTTTTTTATTAAAACATACACAGACATAAATAAAAAAACACTGAATGAAAAAAATCTAACAGATGAAGAGCTTACAGGTATGCTACAATCTCGTTAGAAAAACAATATATTCATTCTGCTTTTGGCTAGGCAAGTGCACACAGAATTGTCAGAACCAAGATATTAAATATGGAATTTAAAATGGAGCCCCTGTGTTTTAATAACAAAAAAGCGTGTCTACTATTTCATCTACGTGCTGCATAATGAATGTCATACAGACATAAAATATAAATGATTTTTACAGCTTACAGGTCACTTTAACAATGGCCTGTCTCTGTACTTCTATATCTAATAAATAAATACTTAGTGCATATTCCCATTTACCTCCCTGAAGAGCCAAATGAAAAACAACATTTAAGTTAAAAGGCTCACCAAACTCAATTTGGTTCCTCAAGTTAAAGAAGACAAGAGTCTGTTCATGTCACCTATGGTCAGACAGTCCAGCTATCTGCATTGCTTGTTCACTTGCTCGTATATGTTGATTGTCATAAACACAACAAATAGATGTCATTTCCTCCTCAGTTTGAAATGGCGTCGACATGTCACTGCCTTCACTGAAGCACTCTATTCATTGAATCTCATTCTTTCAAAGACAGAAAACTAGGATAACAAATGAGTTTTTGGAACTCGGGAAATATTGTTCACGTGATCATTTTTTCATTGGTTATGTTGTTTTAAAAACAAAAACAAAGTCAAAGTCGGAGTAAATCTTTCATAACATAGGTTTCAACGGTGCGTTAGAGAATTTGAAAGCAAAATAAATCAAAAATTCTACTTAGTTATTTCGTAAGATGGGAGCCATTGGCGCCTCATCGCCTTGTTCACACTTACAATAAAACGTTTCAGTAAAACATTT
Source organism: Hoplostethus atlanticus (assembly GCA_034670405.1). Classification (NCBI taxonomy): domain Eukaryota; kingdom Metazoa; phylum Chordata; class Actinopteri; order Trachichthyiformes; family Trachichthyidae; genus Hoplostethus; species Hoplostethus atlanticus. The sequence goes on from JAXDDX010000024.1 coordinate 1,158,331, forward strand.
CAGCATTAACTGTTGTGGGTCATAGCCAGGCCTGGGAATGTTGTTATTATTACCCTGTGATAAACTGCTAAGTACAAGCAGATGCTCTATTTGCTACAACATAATACCACTGAGCACTTTTTTGGATATTTCCAAGAATCAACAATGATAAATCCTTTCTTGCTGCACTTTGTGCCAATAGACTTACTCCGTTGGTTCTCCCTTACGGTTTGTTTAGTTAGTGCAAATGCACATGTCTATGGCTAAGGCCATGATGTACAACTCTATGTTGTGTATGTATTTCTATATGTATACAATGATCAATGTATATTCCTGAATAACATCTCTTTAACTCCCATTTGTGGCAACTCACAGGCTTTCCCTGGTGGAAACCACGCTGAGCCACAGCTGCACTGCCAGCAGAATGACAACATCTACTAAGCTGTCAGAGGAAAGCCCAAACAGGACTGATGTGTCCTCACTACTTGATGAACAATTAGGTTAATTAAAGACATGAGCATGACACAGTCTACAAACTGATGTTGCATCGGGGCAATAATGAGAAATTCAAACATGTCATTGAATTAAAATGGATTCCAAACAGCTCTATGGAGTAATGTCACTATCTCTGTATCTCTCTGCATTGAAATATACTGAATTTACCAAATACTAGACGACAATACTAAATAAGTTCCAGTGCCATTTCTTTGTGAAGGCTCGCTTGGTACTTGTTTTGGGCAAGACAAGTATTTTCTCTATGACTACCAATCTGATTTCCCCCCCATCATAAAACACTCTAAGACTATTTGGTGAAGAGCAATGTATAAAAACAATACATATACAATAAAAACACATTTTTTTCAACAAATCAACATTATGAATCAGTAATCTTACAAAATGACAAGTGCTCGCACAGTGGTTCTTTGGCATATCAAATGTTCAGTAGCACGTCCTCTCTCCACGTGTTCAAATTTCAGTTGCCCAACTTTATGGCCCCAAAATACGACCCTGCTCTGTCCGGGTCCAGCAGCCAAGCGTTGGACACATTGACGTACAGGGCGTCTCCTTCCTCCAGCCTGATCCCTCGGCTCTGCTGGGCACAGTACATGTTGTATTCTGTGTCTTGCCAGCGCACGGTGCTGCCCGTCTTCATCAACAATGCAGCCTTGCTGGTCTGTGTCTGTTTGATGCTCTCATGGTAGACGTACTGGATGAGCTGGGCGTTGCTGACGTCCAGAGGGGGGTTCCCGGCCTGGCCGCTGACCTCTGTTTCGTGTATCACGGAATAGCGGAAGCAGGTCTTGGCATAAATGTAGTAGAAACCAGGCTCCGTCACCAGCAGTTTCCCCTTCTGGTAGTCCATCTTGTGGCTGTGTCCGTGCTCCTTGTCCCAGTCAATCATGATAGCCTTCGGATCGTCCTCTGAAACCATGGCAACAAAAGCAGGTTAGACATAACATACACTGGTAGCTGATAGGAGAAGTATGAGTCCACCGTTGCAGTGAAGTTTGTCTAGAGTAATTTCACAGATCTAAGCAGGAGTCTATTCAACTAAACAGTAAAAGCTATGGACTCACTCTTGGCGTATTCCTGACTTGGTATGATTGGTAGATGGGCAGACGGCAGGCTATCTTTCGGAGTCTTGCACCGTCTGTTTTTCCTCGGGTCTTTCAGCGCGTCAAGCACTGGCTCCGTCTGCACTTCCTGTGGAAAACAGGAAAAGCTCTATCTGTCAAACTGTGATTCATACACGGAACGTCACATCGCTTGTTAAAACGAAGAGATCACTTAGAGCAGTGGTTCTCAATCCTGGTCCTCGGGGGCACAGAGTACTAATGGTTTTATATCCTACTAGGTAGGTAATGGCATTCACCTGGTGTAACTCAGTCCCTAAACCAGCAGGGCTCTGGGCGCCGAGGACCAGGATTGAGAACCACTCATTTAGAGGACTATTGTGTATGTGTGTTATCCTACTCTAAGAAGTTGCCCAATTTCAGACTTACATCCAGCTCAGTATAGAGACATCAACAACTCACCCCTGCCCACAAAGGACATATTCTAAAAGCAACAACAATACTATTTTGACATATTTTACCACAGCTTTATTCTGCTGTCTCTTTGAATAATTGTTTATTTGTACTGAGTTGTCTGTCTGTCTGTGTGTGTGTGTGTGTGTGCAAGCGTACATGGACTGCATGTCTGTGTGCATTATCCATCCTGTGGGGCCCGCCTGCTAACTTCTTATCCCTAAACAGCAGTGGCTTAACTTTGGCCCAGAGGCTCCGACAGAGAGACCTCCTGGCGAGCGTAACCCAAGATAGATTTCGTTTCTCCCATATTTGGCACAGCTTTTCTGATTGAATTCAGCCCCGAGTGATGATTCTATTCAAAGGCTGATGACACTGCTATTCCCAGTCTGAGCTACTCTGCTCTCCTCAGGCAAGACGGAGCCTATACAGTAGAGGAAAACATGGTTTCCAAGCAGATAAACATTTACTCCACCAGAGCTGCCAACTCTCTCACGCATCTGGCATGAGATCAATATCAGGCGTGAGGCTCATGCTTCCCACCTCTATCTCACAGTCTCACACTTCCACAAGACATCTCAGGGCAGCTGTGTTCATGTGCGCAGACACATACACACAGACAAGATCTCCCCAATGTGCACTTCTGTGTACATTCAACTGATAGATTTCTTACAGTGGTGTCATGCTGAAGATGTTTCAACTTGTTTTATCCTTACAGAGTAATTTCCTCTAATTTAATAATCTCAGGTATGCTGGCAATGTCATCTCACCCTCACCCTGAGCCAAGAATTAGAAAAAAAACAGGAATGAAAAGTGTTGAAAAGTGTTGAAATGGACAGAATTCTTAAACATGCCAACCTGAAAACCACACGCAGCACCTCTGAGTACAAACAGCACTAAACAATCCAAATAAACTACACTGCCCTGCCAGAATCATACTTAGACCATGAACATGGTTTTGCACACAACGCCATTGCACCTGTGCTGTTCTAATATTACTATGAGATATTTACTCACAAACCAAATTCAGACAGATTTGTACAGCTCTCAAACTAAGATTAGTACTGTCTGTCCTCCAAAAACAATTTGCTGCACAAACATGTTTATAGAGCAGCGACTCCAAATGAGACAGGGGTAAACAAGGCCTTGCCAAGACTACAAAAAAAATTGTGAACGTGCTCCCAATTCGCCCTACATTGTGGGATCTATCCTTGATTTGTGGTCAGACACTTGACCACGTCATACCTCTCTACCAGAGAGAGGAGATTATTTAAACAAAGTAGCAACGGCTTGGCAGCTTCCTGGCCTACAGCATGATCTACAATACAAACCAGGCTGTAGCACAGTGACACCCGCTCTGGACCAGATGTAGTTATAGATAATACGCAAAGAAAAGACACTGGAAGTTGGCTCTATGTCTACAATGACATATACATTCAGCTAGGGCTGGCTGATTGCATGGCCCCTGGTCCTGCAATACCACAGTGTATGCAGGCTTCAGTCCGATCCCTATAACTACACGCCACATAATTCAACTTAACTTCCATTATCTTGATGAGTGGTTTGTGAGATGCTGCGTCGGACCAAACGTCTGCTCACTGAAAGCTTGGCCACCATAGCAGTCCCTGTGTGTTTTACACTGCATCAATCAGGCCTCCTGTTCACACAGTTGTGCAAATCTCCATTCAGATCATGAGTCACTGGTTCCGATTCATTGACTTTTCATGATGCCGTGTTGTTCTCACCCCTCCCGATATCACACTGACCGCAGCCCCAGCCCAGCACAGGCCAGGCCTGAACATCCTGTCTTACATCAAAGAGCATGCAGCAAAGCTAAGCTAGAGAGCTGACAGCTGTCCAGTGAGGTCTGTTCTTTAGCAAATCCTCTGGACTGTCAGCGGAGAGCACCGGTGGTCTCAGGGCAGACCCTAACACAACATAGCGTGGGCCAAGTGGACCTGTCACCCTGACACCTCATAAAGCTCCCAGCACGTCTCCCTCTGCTCCATGGGAAACAGCCGAGAGCTGACGACACAATGAGCTCCTCAGTCCAAGGCAGGCTGGGTGGTTTGTATAAGTACTCCACCGGGGCTACCCAGGGCAAATACAAATACATCATTTCAAAAGAAATTATAGCATTATGGGAAACCAAACACAAGTGAAGCAAAGCAGTCCTTTTCTTCTGTGTTGTTTTACTTCCTGGAAAGTTTTTGCTTTTGCACGGCAAAACTCGTGCCAAAAAAATGGCGGCGCCTTCCAGAAAGGAAATAAAGAAAATATCAGACCTCAACAATGGAGCATTCCTATTTGACCACTCCGTTATGCCACTTTTACTGATGACTGAAGGTTAGTAAGGACACTCTGCAACCGCTGATGCCAATGAATCAGCTATTAGTCGATTGGTCCACTCTACTGTCTGTGCTCTCACATCTGGACGTCTCTCACACTCACTGACGCAAAACAAAACAAAAGCATCACTTGTTGATGAGCTGTATTGGAAACCATATTGATGGTAACCGACTGAAAAATAAATAAATCATAACCTATTAGATCCTCACAGGCAAAAAGGTGTTTTTCCCCCTGTGGTCTGACCTCCCTCCAACCCCCCTGACCACCTAAGGTTTAGGGCAGGCTTTACAGATGCTGTGGTATGCATTGTGGCACTAAGTTTGCTCTTGGAAAACAAAACCATGGGAATAGCATGACCAAGCACAAAATTGAGAATGGTTAACTTGTGTTTTGTTGTTTTTAACTATTCTTTTTAGGTGTAACACAATGCATTTGAAGCTAATACAAATACTTCCTGTTTGACACCGATAGGAGGAAGTACCTGCTGTGCTTCAAAACATTCCCCAGAGTCAATTGTTTATTATTGGCCTCCGAGACTTTTTTATTTGGCTTAATTGCCTTTGACCCTGTTTATATTGTATTTTCTCAGCAGTTTTCCTTCGGTGAACCCAAAGTAATACTATCCTTTGGTCTTTACATTTGATCATTATTAATGAAATTAGTAAGACAGCAAATACCTTGCTATTGTGATACCAAAGATCATATCAGGTATGTGTGTTGCGTCATAACAGGAAGTAACCCAAATATAAGGCAATGTGGCTGAATGGAATTTGCTCCAGTCAGAGAATCTGTTCTTGTGTTGTCTGGGGTCAGCCAGGGGTCAACTCACCTCTATAGGCCGATGTGGGGCTGAGGACAAGTCTACCTGGAGACAGAAACAGAGGCACTGAGGTTAGAGAGGTCACTGTTGCACAATAAATACTACAATAAATCTCGAGGAGCACATTTCCATGACAGGTCTGAGTGGGAGAAAAATTTCACAAAACTTACAGGAAGAAAGTAAGAAATGTGGGTTTTTTTTGGATTCAAGTTCTTTACCGCATGTCACTCTGCATGGCTGCCGCAGCAGGCCGAATTAGAACTAATTTGGAGACTGAAGACTGACTCACTCCATGGCTCTCATTTTCAGTGGGCTCCTCTACTCTGTATCTTCTATAAATAAATAATTTAAAAAAAACTTGCATTGCATGAGTGCATAGGCACACACACACACAGACACACACACACACACACACACACACCCACAGACACACACACCAGCCCTCATCTTAGAATAAGAGTAGCATTTTAAAAAACCCTAGACCAGCACATTCCTCTGCAGGCACGGCACTGTGCAGATTCCTGCTCTCCCCTCCGTCTCCAGTAAGTCCTACAGGTGTTCAGAGCAGATGATGGTTAGGTGCCAACCTCTGGTCCACACAAAACTATGACTCACTTTTAAAGTGTTACCATATGCAGCTGTCATCGGGTTCGGGGATAGGCAGAGCATTAATTCAAAGCACAGACCTGCTGTCTCTGGGGAAATCTAACTGTGCCCAATCAGAGGGCATCTCATCCTGGGTGTTAAGGAGATGTTTCGATCACTCCCAAGGATCTGGAGCTGCAGCCCTCTCATCGCATTATCAGATACATACTCTAGCAGCCATAAGGATGAAACGTGTCTCTCTCTCTCTTTCTCTTTCTCTCTCTCTCTGTCTGTCTGTCTAGTTACCACCACACTGCAATGTGTTTATGCCAAAAACAAGCCAAAGACATTTAACACACAAACGCAGAGAGACAGAGAGACAGACAGAGAGAGAGAGGGAGAGTGAGGGAGAGAGAGAGACAGCAAGAGACAGGGACACAGAGAAAGAGAGAGAGAGGAGGAGGAGGGGGTGGGGGGGGGCGATGCTCTTCAGGTGAACTTTCTAGTAAAGCATCCTGACTGAGCGGAGATGTGGTCTGGTCTCTTGGCTTGTCGAAACACGACAATTATTCAGCTCCAAAACCGCCATAAAGTAACAAAAACAACCGTGGCAGAATGTAAATGTTGCCTTTACAAGATCACAGAGAGCTTCAGGAACAGATAAGACTATAAAGATGATAAATTACCTACCTGACAGGCAATGAATTATGTAACAACATAGCTGTATATATCAGTGACTTCTGCAACGCCCCTCTGGGTATTTTAAGGATGCAAGGATTTCTTGAGCATTTCCAGACATTTGCAGTCCATTAAAAATCGTTTCTCCAGGCTTTATCCTTGAAGACGGATCTCTGTTTATTCTCAAAGTTCTTAATTTATGGCACATATAAATTACAAATATAGCTCCTAAAAAGGCATGTAAACATGTGCGTGAAAAACTGCAGCCTCGGAGGCTCAAGTGAAAACATCTGCATTTTGCAAACAAGACAGACATTTGTATCTATCAGGGCGCTGAGATTGTATCACCCCCAAACGGATGATGCTTCAAAATCAAGCAGCCACTGGAGAATACACTCTTGTTGAAATAACTATTCTCCGTGGAAAATTTGCGAGACATTGCGAGATGCTATCTGTCTCAGAGGGGGGAAAGAGCTTTTTAACTGCCTGCCACTGAGACTCGGCGCCTTCAAAGGGAAGCGCACAGCGCACAAAAACGTTTTTTTTTGTCTACTGTAGATTACACCTACTAGATTACACCTAGTTTACTTCCAAGAACACGAAAACTAACTTCTGTCTGTATGTGTTATACAATTGAAGTACTTATCCGGTTGTTTATGCCATATATTGCGCAAATATTGTGATATAACTCCCACATTTCAGAACACGCATCTTGTCCGCCTCGTCTAGACTCTATTTTGGAGAGAACTTTGCAAAAACAGACCGAAACCAGCCAGAGTAAAACTACGCTGACAGCATGTACTGGCCCTGCAAAGTGTCGCAAGTGTCGCACTCTGGTAACAAAGTGCGCTGCGCCTCGGAAATACACAAAAACAAGCAAACAGTGCCTTCGTGCCTACCTCTTGTAGATAACCTGTCAGGTGTAATAAGATCGCCACGCTCGACGCCACCTGAAGCAATCCCATAACAGCGAGGGTCCCGAATAGGAGCGGCCGGTAAGTCGGCTCCGAGCTCTGCACCGGGTGGAAGCGGTGCTGCCCTGCCTCCATGTCGACGCTGTTTCGCAGGTAGCCTCGGTAGTCGGTGTGAGTAGCTGCCATGCTGTGCGCTCTGTGTGCCGTTCAGCCCCGGGGCCAGCTCCTCTACTCAATGCAAGGAAGGAAACAGTGACCGAGGAGCGCCTATAATCAGCGGTGGGTGGGCTGGCGAAGCTCGGCTCCTTCTGCAGCCAATCAGACAGTCGGAGGGATCTCCCGGTACTCAGATCGACCGATAGAAAGACAGATAAAACTGGCGGACAACCATAAGCGCACGACAGGTAAAACTAGACGGGGCCCTTTATCTCTTCAGAGGCCCTTCGGAGAAACGCATTACCACGTGATCCTCCCCTTCCTTGCGCCCACACCCCCTGTCTAACGCTGTACTGTAGGTGATTTTTCATTCTACGCAGGATGCAGTGGGGGATAAACTCACCTAAACTCATTTTAAGCATGATATAAATCTTTATCAGATAAATTCATTAGTAACATCTTAGCAGCATCAACCTGATTTAAAGTAGGTCTATATGAGTAGGCCATAGGGTACTTCAAGGAGAAACATGCATTAAAGCTTTTCTGAAAATCTAATTGATCTCTGTTCATACTGGTGGTTGTTTGCCTTATAATGATCATAGTTTACTCTTTTTTATTTACTTATTTATTTACCACAATGCCGCTGATTATGAGTCACTGTTGTGTCTCTGCTTATAGAGCTTTTCCAGATTGGATTATGACAAACCCTGGACATCTCCCTATTGTAGCAACGCTGTGATCACTACTGATGAAGCATCATAATGATTCATCAAGGTTTTGTGTAGATGAGTATTGAGTCTGTGTGTGCACCCATATTGGCAGAAATAAAGTGGGTATGTTTCTCTGTGCATGTATGAGTGTGTGTGTGTGTGTGTGTGCGTGCGTGTCTGCACCCATACTTAACCACAAAATAAAGCAATTCATCAGAACAGATGTCATTTTACGCCACAGCGGTTAGGCAGACATCATTTCCTCTTACCTTTAACTAACCCTTTTATGTATTGATCACCTCACTGTGTCTTGATGAAAGAAAATACCTATATTTTCAGCCCATTGTTGTAGCGGATTACACCATTAAGTTGCATTATACCAAGCAATACTTACACAAGACGAGAATTCCCTTGTTGTGGAACAGTGTATAAAATAAAATTTTGTTCCTGTCACGATGACAAGTTATGACGCGGCATTTCCTTGGAACTGTGATTTCTTTTTTAAATAGGGATTTCAAAATGTCCAAAGCTCTATGACTACCCTCTATTTACCAACTCTCAGATGCCACTCACATATTTCATGAAGTTTAGATAAATCCTGCAATGTGTTATTATTATTCAATTTGACAATGAATTACACCCTGTAACCAAAAGGTCACAGGTGCGATCCCTACAACAGCCAATGTGTCCATCTACAGCCATGTATCCTGTCAAATTGCCCATGAGCAAGACACAGAACCACCGCCTGCTCGCTCCAAAGTCGCTCCAAATAAGAGCATGAGCGAAATGCCTAGAAAACAAAAAAATGTAAACAGAAATTGATCGTATTAGTTCCATCACTGTGTCTCTCCCCTTGTAATCCACTTATGGGTTCATTCTCCAGAAACATGCACAGTAAGGTATTGCTAGATGGTATCGCTGGACCACCTCATTAAGGCTGAGTGTCCACAGACAGTCCAGCGGTCACACAGCGTGGCCATTACATCTAAACATGGCAGTGGCTCCTGTCAGCCCAGAGTGCCCTCCACAACCTCGCCTGTTTTCCCACTGCCAGCAGAACAACAGTGTAGTATTTGAAAACCCAGCAGAAAACGAACCTCCTTTTGGAAGTAGGGTTATTTTGGGCAGAAGCAGTGACAATGGAAAGGAGGAGGGGGGCGGGAGGGGGGTCGGCGGTAGTAGGTTGGGTGAGTTTGCGAAACCCAAGCGAATTTTTGGGTGCCAGAGGAGTTCATGGGAGAGAGCTGCCTTTTTTTTTTTTACGTCCCTCCCCCCTCAAACCATCAAACCTCATGGCGCTACAATCATTTAATACTCCATCATTATGGGCTTTCTAACTTCATAAAACCACACACATGATTTTGGTTATGTTGTAGTAGGACTACATTCCCGCTCACAATTGCTCTCACTTTTACCACGCTTACACAGCTTCTGTTGATGTTTTGCTTCTGAAATGTACAGCAAGCACAAGGACTTCAGTCTTGCGTAGCCAGACGTTTCTCCTCATGTCGGGCCTGCGAGGACGTAGACCTGATCTTTCCCCCCACGGGACCTTTTCAGCTCGTGTCGCAGAGCTCCGGCAACCTCTTGCACTTGGCTGGCCCTGGCCCGGTCTTGGCATTGGCCGTAGATGTGGTACTATTAAGTGCCCCTGTCTCGGTCAGGGGTCGTTAATACACCGTGAGAACCTGTGTTTAGCTGTGGGTTTCCTGTGCCCTCAGCTATTTCCCCCAGAGCTCAGGAGCCGGGGCCTGCGGCAGGAGAGGAGCGGAGGCAAGGTTTGGGTGGTATTCAGGTTAATGTGTGCATGTTTGTTTGGGTTGTATCCTGCTTTTATTCATGTTGGGTTGATCTTCATGCGTGCATGTGTAGGCTGTGTGTGTGTGTGTGTGTGTGTGTGTGAGCTAGAGAGAGGGCAGGGGGGAGGGGTTGTTTGGATGGTGTCCATGCCCTGTGTTTTGCTATGTGAGCCCTGCCAGAGAATGGAACCCAATGCTCCTTTTTCTTCAGATGATGACAGAGAGCCAAAACCCCTGAAGCTGGATGAGAGGGAAAAGGAGAAAAAGAGAGAGGAGTCGGGAAAGATGCAGCATGAGCGAGAGAGAGAGAGAGGAGAGAGAGAAAGCGGAAGAGAGAGAGAGAGAGATAAACACAGACACTCATACATCCACATGCACAGATTCAACTTCAGATAGTGTGTTTACCCGTCCCATTGGCCAGCTCTTGCTCTTGTTATGAGCAACTGATTCTCTATGGTTTTTAAGAGCATTCCTGCGTGACCATGCCCTCGCACTCACCCTAACCTTAAACTCAACAACCTCGCACTTGTCCGTGAACTCTGACACACCAGCTGTCTATCCGCTTTGGGGTATCGGGTCAAGGGGGAAGGTTCAGGGTTCAGGTGGAGCCCAGAGGCAGACTGTGGAGTCACAGTGAGCAGGGTCCGGTCAGTCTGGTCTGCCCCTGGCTATTTCAGCTTCAAAGCAACCAGCATGATTCCACTGGATTCAGCCTGTTTTTGAAACCAAATGGGTAGAGATGCATAAATCGGAGAAGCCAAATGTGAGGAAATGGTCAAGCTGCTCCCTGGCACGAGTATTTGATGGATCCTGGCTACATTTGTTGTAGGTAGTGTTTGATTAATTGGTTTGAAACGATAGCATGCCTTCTCAGGATTCCTCGTGAGCAAAGACCTTTCCATGCAAAGTGAGATCGTACACCCAAAGGTATACCAGGACCAGATTTTTCCACTGTTTATTATTGGTCTCTTTTATCTGAATGAGAGGCAGGGCTACTATTGCACACAGTAAAGTCTCACGGCATGGAGAGCAGAGCATTGTCTCTCCCCTCACTCCCACATCCTCTGTGGTAAGAAGGTCACCCCAAGTCTGCTATTGAACACACACACACACACACACACACACACACACACACACACTCGGTATTATCTTTCTGAGTTTCTGAGTTTCTGAGTTTCGGCGTGTCTTACTCCTCTCTCCCAGGTTCTTACACTGCCGCCTCCATAGCAACCCCAATGTTTACACCCCCCCTCCCCTCCTCCTCCTCCTCTCCCATCACATCACACCGGCCTGCGGTTTTATCAAAACTACACATTTGAAAAGAAAATTGGAGAGATGATCAGCCCAAACAGGGATATTCCAGACCATTAGGCAGATCCCATTTCAGTTGATGTGTGCGGGTTGGAGAGTGTGGGAGAGTCGGGGTGAACACTGAGCAGACTATCAAAGCAGGCACTTCTGGTCTGTGTGGAGGGAAGCACAGCAAAATGACAAGTGACACCACCGCAGTTGGCGGTGGTATCGCATGTTTTATTTATTTTAAGTATTTATCTGACTGCTCCAATATTAATGCTGCTCCTCAGGTTTCCTCGGGAGTGGTGGCGCGTGGAAACAAGCAGGAGGAGGAGTCACATCGCCATGCCTCCCAGCGGGCAGGGTGATGCCCTCTGAGCAACCCCTATTAGAGAGAGCAGACCACTGGCAGCGAAGGGAGAAATTCCTGAGAATTGGCAGAGAAAGGTAATAAAACACTCACGCACACACAAATACACGATGTCGCACACACACAAATGCAGATGCATACATAAAAACACGCCCAACTGCATGCATGTGGGCACACACAGCTGCAAAAAGGATGCTCAGTCAGTGGGAGCTAAGCTTGCCTTGTTTAAAAAGCATCTTGCTCCCCCACTTTGAGCCCACCACACTCGCCAAAAGTTAAACACAGTCTGTCAGCACTCCCCCAGTGCTGCTACATCCTCTCGCCCTCTGCTCCTTCCTCTTTTGCCCCCTGGCTTCCCCCCCTTCCTCTCATCTCTGTCCTACGTCACTATGCAGACAGCGTCCTGAGTCCCAACAAGAGTTGATCCTCACATTTTGCTTCACAGTCATAATTACGAGGCCATTTTTCCAGCGACGCAGCAAAGTAACTACAACAATCCCACGCTGTGTTCCAATTCAAAGTCAGCTTCCATTTGTGTCAGGTGCAATAACCTGGCATAGGGCCTATTACAACGGTTTATTAAAACTGGGTGATGTAGGCAGTCCACCAGTGTATGTGCGCCTCGAGAAGGAGAGGAAGACTGTTGCCAGTGAGGTGCACGCGAGCAAGTCAGTGAAGCATGTTCTGTAAGTTTGACCTCTTGGATGACCCCCCCCTTGCGCTTCGTTCATCTCCAAACCACATCACTCTTGTGAAACATTCATTCCTACAATGGGAAATCCACTGCCAGTTCCACTGTCATCGAACCAGGCTGGGAGGAGAAGGAGGAGGACAAGGAGGTGAAGGAGGAAAAAGGAAAAACACCAGGGCAGGACCAGCAATGACATCAGCAGGAAACGTCTCCGCTTCAGTCGGTCAGGTCCAGGATCTCTCAGACTTGACCTCTCCTTCCTCCCTGTGGTCACATCAAAGCACGCAGCCCCGGGCTGAAGACACAGACCACACTGTCATAGTCAAGGTGGGTGTGGATGTGCAGGAAGTGCCCTAAAGTCATGGTGTAATATGATTTTCAAGATGTTTCCTTAATCATATTACCCAGCAGTACGCTCTGTCAGACACACACTCTCACACACGCACCTGAGTCAGACATGTCAATAGTTTAGTGGGTGTGAGCAGATGAAGAATGAGACACAACAGAGCGTGAAGCAACAGCTCTTATCTTAAATGAATGATGCTGATGAACCCTCCCTCTGCCGTGCTCTATTCCACAAGGGTGGAAAACAACAGTGAGCTGTGAGCATCAGCCGTGGGATACTTGTTGTTTTTGTGAGTCAGACAGACTTACTACCGCTGTTCACAGATAATACCTAATATTATTTACCATGTTTCCAGGTCCCCACCAAGCTCCATCTGCTGTTTTCAATCACCCGAATCAAAACAGAGCTCTTTGGAAACACAGGCGCCCTCTTGACTAAGATATTTCCCCTCGGCCCAAGGTCCCTTCTTTCTCATCTCATCCCATCATCTTCAGATAAACACTCATTATTTAGACATCATTCAGCTGTTCCTTCTGACGAGGGCTCTTATCTCCCGCTGCCCACTCCCACGCTGATCGTTTCCATAGTGCCAGCGTCAGTGCATGTCCATCTCCGGGCCTGTGGGAGCGCCTGGGTTATGCACACCGTTTCCTCACACACAGATACATAGACACAAACACACGTGCACATGTACATGGGCTTGTGGGTGCATGCATACACACACACACACCACTGTCTGTGTATAGAGGGTTCCTGGTTACCAACTACATCTCAACCTAGTCTCTGTGGTTACAACATCACTGTGCGGTCACTCCTGGAAACAAGCAGCTAATAGGAGTGACGGGTCGTGGGTGGCGTTCTCCTCACGTTTTGAAAGACGAGTGTTTCCGGCCCCTTCACGCTCCCGGCGGGTGACTGTGGGATCTTTCATTAGTAGTGGCCTCTGTTCCACATCACTCATAAAATCAACAGGATTAAGGAAGTGCGCCACAATCAAACTCACGTTACCATGACATCAGCAATAACATCACAAGTGGATGTCTAATCTCTAAGTGTAGACATAATAGAAAAGGGTTTTGGGTGACGTATTTCAGAGGAGAAATGCCTTAAGGGTCTTAGCATCAAAGTCATGAAATGATACAAAAATATTTGATACCCCTTAGAGATTATAGAGTGCCGACGTTGGAGCTGTATTGAATGAATTGACTGCTTCCTTCTTTTGTGAACCTAGTGGGAAAGTCGGACACATAAAAAGCAAAATAAAATATTGCTTTTCCAACTTGCTAAAGTATTTGAATGATTAGATTTTCCACGCCATAAACTTGATTGATTCAGTATTACAATTGGATCATAGAGTTTTTTGGACCACCGGTTCACAACCTCCGCCCAAAAACAATTTAGGCCTATTGTAACTTGTTGGACAAAAAGGACTGGTGCATTGCTTTTCTTTTAGAAACTGTGAAGCACCTCATCCCTCAGCATACAACAGTACAGTAGGTCATTCAGGGTGACCTCAGACCCACCTCTATGATTCAGTCCCTCAGCTCATTAACTGCTCACACCTATTAGTCTATCTGGATGAAAGAAAGTCCAGATGCGTTAAGACAAAAAAAACAAAACAAAGGATATTTTCTTCAGGCGGGAGTAAACAAAAGCCTGGTAGAAATGATGTAGCTGGTTTTCCCCTTTCAAACACAAAGCCCTGTATGTCATGGATTCCATGGCCTTGACTCAACCCCCCCCTCCTCCTATCCAGTGGACTCTCCCAACAACCCAGCCGTTTGTTGCTGTTGGGAGGGAAGTGATGTCAGGGCTGTTGAATCACTAGTCACCCCGTGGGGGGGAGATACCAAGCCAGGACCCAGCCTATCTGATGTCAGAGAGAGTGTGTGTGTGTGTGGGAGAGACAGCAGACTGAGGGTGGTATTCTATAAGGCTGCTGCCTGTCCCTCTATACTGCTGACTGGTTTTTTTGCTACACAATGACTCCTATACATTGCTCTGTACATTGCATGTGTGTGTTAGCGTGCATATAAGAGTACATAGATAAAAGTGATTACGTTCCTGTGGCTTCATTTCTGTGTAAAGATGTTGTAATCCTGTTTAAGAGTTTCCGTGGTTGTGTTTTAGCATGACTGTCCTCCAGGCCGAAGTATCACTCACTCCATTGTGGCCATCTTATCATAACAAGCTATCAATTGACTCACTCGAAACAATGGCTCCTTCACGTCAAACACTGCGGTAATGGTTTAAAGTAGGTGTTCAGGAAGTGTCCAAAATAATAACAATAACAATAAGAACATTATGTTTAATATAATAATAATACTAATGATAATAATACTAATAATAATAATAATGTTAATAATAACAAGAAGAAGAAGAATATACATTTTATGTGTGTAGTATTCTTCAGAAAAGTGTGAAACAGGTGAAACAGGAAGTTATCATAAATAAGAGCCAATAAGATAATATTGATGGTCATGTATTGAAAACAGAAGAATAAAACCTGTAAAAACACACTGTATGAATCCTGTCTCTAGAAAAGCTTTTTTTTACAAGTGATTTAAAAAATGACATTATGTCAGCCTATGCTCCTCAGGCTGTGTGTGTAAAGATTAAAGGCTCAGTAGGAGTTATACGATCTGACATGTAGCTCAGGAACAGGACGCATAGGAAATGCCAATTCTGCTGATGCTTTCTGTAGGCCTACTCTTCTTTAGCGAGAGCGCACCATAATTCGCAGAGATTTAGATCTCCTCACACCCCCACATATCCCATAATTTAAAGCCTGCTGGAAATGACTTCACTCAGGTCACCCACAAGCTGAGCATTTGTATGGCTGGCTTGGGAGCCTTTCGTTGCCTTGTCTGTCAGCAGGCTTTACCCATTCAAGAGATCAGAGATGTGCTTCTCGGACACATTCCTCAGCTCCTGTATCACTGTACAGCCTGCAATTAGCTTTCCCTCCCTCCTCCTCCCTCTCTCTTTCTTCTTTTCCCTCCCTCCATGTCAGACAGACACCTCCATTCATTCACTGCACAGAGAGCTGTATGCTGACAGGCATTGGCCATTGTAGTGAACATTGCCTAATTACATACGTGTGCATGTGTGGGACCGTCTAATCACACAGCAACAATGGTTGTTTTGTGTGGCTGTATCAAGGCATAACTTAAACCTGCAGCTCTGTTGTTAAGACCAGTTTTGATAAATACGGATCTTGTCTGTTTCCTTTGGCACCTGCAGCATAGACACATTCAGGAGAAGAGCCAGCCACAGGTTTCGTTTGTTAATAGGTTTGGATTCTGAGGAATCCGTGCAGAAAACAGCAAGGCTGTTTTCAACGGGATATCCACCACAAATCAACATTCACTTATGAAATTCCTCTGATCTTTGACAGTTGAGTCAGAGTTTCTATCTACCAAGAAGAAAAGAGAGACAAGAGACAAATCCCGGAGCGGTTTCACGGTGACACCAACTTTGATGCAGTGACAGCATCCAGGGGGACCTCATGGGAATATGGAAACAGTTTCTGATACATGACAGTTAGTGCTATAGTGAAACATTTGTTTGGATGTAAAAGCTCAAATATAAAACCACACTCTCCAGTTCATTGTTCATAGAGCGAATGCCAGCTTGTCTCTTGATGACCACAGATTATAGCATTTAACGTCTGGTTTCTAGAGAAAGATGTTCAGTTTCATAAATGTATTTTTTCATGACTAAAACACATTCAGATTTTTAGGTGGATTTCACAAGATTTCCAGTTATTACCAGTATTGCTGAAAGCGTAATTAAGTGGCTTTGCATTCTTTCCCAATGAGCAACGGCTAGAGGTCAACTAAATAAAATCATCATTTTCTGAAATGGATTTAATAGTTTGAGCATATAATGGGACAAAACTATATCATGATACATGACGATACAAGGAGGTGATCTCTTCATTAAAAGGAGGCAGAAAATCAGAGCACATGAAAAAGCTTTATTGTCACACAGAGCTTTAACATTGACAAATTTAGTGCTTTGACTTCAAGCTTAGAATGTTTAAACTATTGAGCAATGCCACTAGGGGAACAAGTAGTGAACTCACTGTTATATAACTTAGATAATTTATTAAATATCTTTATTTGGCAAGATTTTACAAGGAAGCGGGAAAAATACGGGAGTCAGTGAAGGTACATTTTTGTCTTCCTGTGACTGGAGGAGAGAGAAAGAAAGTAACACTGGAACAACAGTAACAGAATAGACTTATCTGCTACTAAATGGGAGTTGATTCTCAGCAGGTACACATTCAGCGTTCACCAACACAACAATACAGTGCTATAGGTCAACTGGGAAGCATAGGAATGTACGGTACACTAAATGAAGAAAGCAAATAGGGGAGGGCTGGGCAACGGGAACAGCCTGGGAAAGTCATAACTTAACTAAACATTCTGTACAATCTCACTGGGAGAGAATCCGTATACTGTGGTGTACTCTCTTCATTCGTCAAGTCCACGACTCTCAATACATTCCTTTCATATAAACCGAACGCACGCTTTCCCTTCTCAGGTTAATACCTCCATTTGCCTTCTTAAATGCTGCTGTTTGGAATAGCAGGCGTCACTCGGATATCATTCTGAATCCTAAATACAGCTTTAGACAGGTGCTATGATATATTTACTGCAGTGTAAACAAATCATACAGGATAAACACGTCTAAGATTTAGAACATTTGGCAGCCTAGAGATTTAGCGATAACAGACAAGGCATCAGCAGAGGCCTACAGCATACTGTTAGGCAGTGGAGAGGGTGACAGAAGAATCGCTGGAGCGCCATCAGTGATAGGCCAATACATTAATAAGAGTAATAATGTTGAGCTGAAGAAGTCAATGAAGTTTCAGCCATGCAGGTGAACACCATCAACAACAGATAATCAATAATAAGAATTGATGGAAAGCCATGATATATTACAGTGTTTCCAACTCAAGAACTACAGTCCTCCTGTAATACTAGGAGCAGCTTCACATCGTCTTCAGTTCCCTCCAAAAAATACAAATGACAAAATGGATCCCAATATTGTTCCTTTGGAGGTGGCGTTACTAGACTCCTCAAGGTACTGTGTATGAACACTGACTGACTGCAGGCTAACTCATCTAGAGCTGGCAGCATAGTAGACCTTCCATTCTGGGTCAATTTGTGGAGGAGGCCAGGAGAGGCCTCAGGGCAGCACTGGAAATGCCCAGTCTCTCCTCAGCCAAATCAAAAAGTGCATCTCAGCATGTAGCTGGTAGTGCTGTGCGTGTGGGGTTACATTTGTGGGTTGGTGAGTAACCAGGGTGCGTGGTGGTGGGGTAGGATGGGGTAGGGAGTATTTGGTGGAAGTTGCGGCAGCCATAAATCTGAATTCCACAAGGTGACTGCACAGCGTGGGTGAAAAAGTGTGATTCTGGGGAATCTGAAGTTATGCAGATACTCCAAGTTGTGGTCTGGAGGTGCAGACTGAAGTACATAAACCAAATCAACTATCTGCGTCACTGGATCTTCCCCAAACTGGACACAGATAGCCGGCATATTACACACATATTACCATCATATCCCCACTGCCTGGGGGGGGAGGATAGTCACCATACTAGCTACATTTGGCAATATGAAGCCAATACCATGGCTTCCTTCATAGCATCAGCATTTCATGTAGAAATACCTTCAAAAATGTATACTTCTTTCTTAATAGCAATTGCCCCAGATAACATCATCCACTCAAGATAGCTATATTTTACTAAGTGTGATGAACAAGGAAATTCTTGCTAGGCATGCTGTTTAGAGTATTGGCTCTGTTACAAATACTAATAATACTAATACTGACAAGAGGCAAGTTAGTCCAGGATTGTAAAGTATTATCTTGACAAATGAATGGCCCAGTTGATCATCAAAGCAAATTACAGTGTGGTATAAGTTCATATAATCTAGATATAGATTTTATAATTTAAAGGGGAATTCCGGTATTTTTAAACCTTGGCTCTATTTGAACAAATTTGTCATTTATACCGCAAAATAGCTACAAAAAGTTTTGCAATTGCCCCGGTAGATCGCCTCAGTCAGCAGTCAGAAACCGGCTGCTATGGCTGCAACGTAATCCGCAGGGGCAAGTGCGCCGATCAAAGTACGTCCACTAAAAGTGCTTGTTTTTGCCACTGACAGGCTCAGATTGTTATTCGTGTGTCTGACAAGTGTCAAGTGTGTTTTTTAAGTAGAAACAGAAGTCTCGCTCAAGGAGAAGTCTTGCTCTGAAATCTGAAAGATGAGGTGAGTTGTTGCATGAAGAGGTTAAACAAAGATTTCTGTAGGGATCCTTTCCGTTGTTGTCAGACACATGAATAACAATCTGAGCCTGTCAGTGGCAAAAACAAGCACTTTTAGTGGACGTACTTTGATCGGCGCACTTGCCCCTGCGGATTACGTTGCAGCCATAGCAGCCCGTTGCGCGACTGCCGGTTGAGGCGATCTACCTGAGCAATTCCACAACTTTTTGTACCTATTTTGCGGTATAAATGACGAATTTGTACAAATAGAGCCCAGGTTTAATAATACCGGAATTCCCCTTTAAACAGTGCCTTTCTCGGGGTCAGAGTGAGAGTGGTGACAACTACAGTCATTCGTTTTTCTCTTATTCTGAAAAGCTGACAGAGCTTCCAAATACCAGCAATTTACTTATTCAGTGTTAGAGAGAAACACTTTACTGGGAAACTATGAGTGACAAACAATGTGTAGCTCAACACAAAAATGGCATACTGTGGGGAATAATTGGATTGTATTGGAAATTGATGTGAAATTCTCTTGAATTCCTTATGGCACCGATAATGAAGGGCGTGGTGTGTGTGTGCGCACGTACATGTGTGAGTGAGTGAATGAGTGAGTGAGTGTGTGTGTGGTTGGTCTCTTAACATGTGGAAACACCACCACAGAGGTGAGCTGTGGGTTTGACATCATCCACCCAGCAGCTATGGGGATTCCCTAACAGAAAACACATTCTCGTTCTCTCAACTCACTGCCTCGCTCTGTCTGTCTGTCTGGAACAGATGGGCTGGGTCTCTGTCTTTCTCTCTGTTTCTGTAGCATGAGCACAAGGGCATCAAGGTGTGAGGGCTTCAACACAAAAGTGGGCGTAAAAGGTATCTCACTAAATCAACACATGTGATATGCAGCCTAATATTAACCATAACAGAACTGCAACAACAAAACAGAAGGTGGATAAAAAGAAAATACAACAGAAGTACTCTTGGTCACGGCATGCGATGCAACACACACGAACGCCCATAGCCATGAGAGTAGATTACACCAGCTGATCTGTAAGGGGAGCAGAGGGTGTAAAGCCCTATATGAAACTACAGAATAGTTCTCCTGTATAAGGTGATAGGTAGGTGGGGGGGGGGGACTGGCAAAGTGAGACGGATGGCAATCTTCATGTTGTGCAACACTGGTGGTGCTCACTAGAGGGCAGGGTTCACAGATACACTGGAAGGAGCGTTGCGGGAGGGGGGGGGGGGGGGGGCGGGCAGGCTAGGCGTGCTCCAGGAGCCACTGGAAGAGGGGAGTGCAGTGTGGTTCTCTGCCTGCCTGGAGTGGCTCCTCTCTGGGCTGAGGCTGAGCTTGGGATTGGGTTTCTTCACAGTAACGCAGCAGGGCTTGCAGCAGCTCTCCCACCCTCCACTCCCTCTCTCTAAGCCTTTGGACCACTGCTGGGAGCTGAAAGGGCACACATGATGCAAACAAACCTAGTTACCAATCACTCAAATGATCAATGGCGGCCATCTAAATATAATATAATCTAAATCAAAAAATATATAATGGCTAATGGAGAGGAGCAATCACCTGCTGGAGCTCCCTGTCGGAGCTCAGCTGGACCTGGGGTAGGTCAGCCATGGAGGCCGCTGCCCACTGCAGCATGCTCCTGAGCTGAGGGTCAAGGGTCACAGGCTGAGGCTCATGGCCGAGTTCCCTGATTTCAGAGTTCACCATCACCAGCAGAGCCCTAGGAGCCTGCACCTGAGTCCTGTCCACACGCAGCGTCCCTACAACACAGAGAAAAGACACAACAACACAACAGTCATCATCCTCATGCAGATTTCCACTACTACTGTACCGTTTTCCTTTCCTCTCTCCTGATCCAATACCAGCCCTTCTAAAAACACTAACGCAAGCACGCACACTCTAATGTACATATAGCTCCCTCCCCTCCTACACCTCTCTGACAGACAGCTGCCCCATGGGTAACACGCAGCAGTCCTGTGCTCCCCCCCCCCCAGCCCTGTTCTGTTCAGGGCTGGGTTCCCACGCTCCCACACCAGACCAGACCCAACATGGAGCCTGGGCCCCACTGGGGGCTGCTCTGGTCTGACACGCACACACACACACACAGTGCGGGAAGAGTGACTGCGGAGGGAGTGGATGAATGAGCGGTAGTGTGGCTGAATGTGGGGGTGGTAAAATCCCCGACTATAACACACACAGACAAGCAGACAGACAAAGCCAGTCAGAGCCAATTCCAACTGAATCTAAAGCAGGGGGAAAGAACAAGACCTCAAATTAGGAAAGAGGCCTATCTTTTCCCCATTTCCCTCTGCTGTCCAGAAGTGTGCTATGTTAGACTGTTTTACTTGGCTTTTTTTTTTACCAAATGCTGCATTTTTTTTTTAGGAAATTCATGTCCATTAAATTAGAAACCTCTATTAAAGGGGTATTATAAGGGAAGACACAGTTTAGCCTACTGAAAGGTTAATGGTCCTTAATGGTTGTGTGGCACAGGCAGTAAGACATTCTTACCACTGGATTCCTCTTTAACTTCAGTCTCCTTGTCCTCGGTGCAGTCACTGCAGGGTGAGAAATACCACACAGGTTAGAGAGAGAAGAGAGAGGAGGGAAGGCTGCATGAGAGGGTACAAAAGACAACATGCAAGCTCAAACTAACAGCATGCATAGAAGCAGGCTGCCTTTGATATAAGCACAGCAGGGTATCATAAGCCACAAGCACTGCAATCAAAGCAATCCTGATCAAAAGACGTTTTAGGAGACAACACATTTAGGAAAGTAGGCTGTGTTTTTCCAGACAGTGTTTTCCTATATTCCAGTAAATTTTGATTCCTGCTTAATGTCTTTTTTTCAGTTAGCAGCAGATAGGACACAATGCCTAGTGTGAAAGTAGATTTTTCCATTTTGAATATCTCCTCAACATTTATACTGTTAATTGTGCAAATATTTGCTGTATGTTGTGCCAGCAGGTAAACAGTCATTTCTCCACTTTTAATCACAGTCTTGTTGACACAGCCCACGGCTACAGACATTGAGACTCTGCTCAATGTAATATGTGGATATCGTTTTCTTTCCGGAAGGAAGACACCGAGGAAGGCTTTCCACATTCACTTCATTCATGCAGTGAATGTGGAAAGCCTGCAATGAAGACGTGGTCACATAGTCGAGCCAAGGAGAGGACTAACAGCTAGGAGGGTAAGGGTAGCACCAATTACAAAGCCATGAATCAAGCAGATAAACTACATGAAAGTGATGCAGAATTAATAAGAGTTGAGCGATGCATTCCATGCTAACATTAGTAAAAACAAGCAAGCATGCGCACACACACACACACACACACACACACACTTAGACACACACTCTTTCACACATGCAAGTACAATCAGCCATTTGTATTCATGCTTTTCTGTGGTCATGCAACCTAGAGGCTCCTAGTATGAGACAGAGTACGGATCAAATGATAAAGCGTTTTGATTCCCAATATAATGCAACGACACTTTGGTTCCCATTTGGGGCTGAACAGATTTCCCACTGATGGATGCGTAGCCTGCTTCCTCACTTCTTTTTGGTTTCACAGTAAGCTCTATACCTCATCTCTTTCTTTGTCCCATTCTAGGTGAGCCCCATGTCTTAGTGGCATTTGCTTAGCATAGCGGTGTTGGCAAGCTGGTGACGGACCTGTCACAGGGGGAGAAGGACAGGTGCTCCTCACACACCTCCCCCTCCAGGCCCAGGCTGCTCCAGCTACTGCTGTTCCCATTGCTGCTGGGGAGAGAAGCAGGCAGCGCACAGCTCAATAACACCGATAGTGACTGTTTGCTCAGAGGGCTTGTTGAGTCTTTATCACATGATAGCTACTGCAAAGGAACAAACAGAGCTGTTATCTCACAATTGCTAAAATGTACTGTACGTAGGGTCGATGCAGCTTTAAAAAGACACATGATGACTACTGGAGATATTTTCATTAATTTAATCTCGTAATACCAACAATGTGGTTCACAAGAGAGGAGGATTCTCCCTGAATGATGCATATCTTTCCATCACAAGTCCCATGTCTAATGTTGATAACGGCAATATGTTGCTAAAGGCTTATGTCATGAGATCATTACATTCTTGTCCTCACTTAATCCTGTTAATCCTGTGCATTCCAACAGGACAACGAGCTGGCAACAGGAGCAACAACAATACACACTCTCTGTAATTAGTCAATGATTAGCCTGCTGGCTGGAACCTGCATACTGTGGCGTGCACCGCAATCAGGCAGGTTGAAGGGAGGAACATTTTTGATATCTAAAAATACCTCCATTAATCTGCATTACCTCAGCTACAGCTTTCTCTCTGCGGTTTGACAGTGTGCTGACAGCTTGTTCCTAAATTGATCAACGCACTCTACGCCTCAATAAGCCCTCGAAGGTGATTTTCCTTCCGTTATTTCATCTGCTGAGCAGAAATGGTTGGAGCGGGCTTCTGATGAGAGACTAATGAATTACACATGGTGGACTTTGTTCCTGTGGAAACAGCGCCCGGAGTGAAGAGAACGCTCAAAGACACACCTTTAAAAAATATTATGATACCTTCAGTTGGCCCTGGTGGCCAAAATAACTAGCTGCTCTTTCAGTATCTTGGGAAAAAATCTCAAATGTTGATCAGCTTTGCTTCCATAGAGATAGCGGGCTGTGCCAGAAACGTCAACAGCCCGATTCTCACCCTTTGACTGGAGACTGGGTGAGACCATGTCACTGAGAAAGCCGAAACTCAGAATGCCTCAGTCTCTCCCTGTGACACACACACGCACACACGCACACACACACCACACAAAACTTGGCTGCAGAAAACAGTCATATAAATCTGTAACAACATGAGAGAACTCATATGTAATGCAATATTTGCACAAATCAGAGAAAATTGCTTCTTGGCAGTGGAGAATGAGTGAGGTTCCCAAACCATACATTGTGCCCTCTGCTGACCTGGGGAAACCTCACGTCCGGACACAACCACAGCAGTCTCCTGCTAATCAAGACCAACACCAACCACGGAGGAACGTGAATGTACTGCTTTCAACTCTGTCTCAGAGGAGATACTAATTAATGTCAAATCAACATGACATGACAAAATTGATCCAGTGATTTAAACTTAATTCTCACTGGCACTGTCAGTCACACTGTCAATGGTTTCAGCTCTAGACTACACTTACATGTAAACTCCACAGCCTCTCTCTGAAGCTTTGTTACCATATTCATCAATACACCAGTGTCAACAAATCACATTCAAGATGAATTGGTGTCACCAGAGTGCTACAATGAGACACTGGGGATGCCTAGTGCAAAAACAATAGGAATAGGAGTGCTGAGTCCATCTCTGGTGGAAATCACTTGTTACCAGAGATGTGCATATGTGATCTGACAGATGCTGTACAAGTGAAGTTTGTTACGCATAGTTTAGAAACAGTTTAGGTAATAATACTGTTTCAGAAGTACACCAACAGAGTTACACCAACAGAGTTCCCTTAAGTTTGCATAAGAAAAGTGACAGTTAATGTGCAAACATTTACTATACCTGTCACTGAGGAAGCTGGATATTGTATACCATATGTGAAGGATGCTAGTGGTTGTGTATGTATCACTAAATGGGGAGGAAGCTACTGGTACTATACTATACCTATCACTGAGGTGGAGGAAGCTGCTGTTGTCATCTGGGTGCTCGTCCTCGAAGCTCAGGTTGGACCAGCTGCCGAGGCTGTCGTCCCCCACACTCAGGCTCAGCTGCTGGGACACGGTTGACTCTGTGGCCTCCCTGCCTGGAGAGCTACAGGCCCAAAAAGATGGAGGGAGAGAGGAGAAAAAAAGAGAAGGGATGTGATATTTTCACTTACAGTCATGATGACAAACCTCTTCTCTATCTAGTATAAAATGGTAGGTAATGAATAACAAATTTGCAAAAATCCCATGCCTGGATGATTTCTCAGCAACCACCCAGGATACCAGAGCTAGCCATAAAAAGCAGCATGTGGACAGGACAGTCATGGAAAGCTACTGGTGATGTGAGTCATGATGTATGTACCTGAGGTTGCCGGCCTGGGAGACGTTGGACATGGCTGAGGTCATGATCTCTGCGGTCAGGCTCTCGGCATAGCTGGCCCCATCATGGCCGATGCCACTGTCGGCGTTGAGGCTGGTGTTGCTCAGCTCGCGTTTGGCCGTCTCCATGGCTGTGGACACCATCTCCTCAGCGAATGCTGCCCTGTGGTCCAGGTCAATGTGGATCTTGGGAATCTCCAGACCAGAGAGACGCTCAGCTCCGGCCTCACACTCCTGCCCCCTCCTCCTCCTCCTCTGGCCTGCGTGCTGGTGGTGGTGCCTGCTGGGCTTGGCACAGTAGGGGCACTCCCGAAACCGACAGTAGCGGCAGGTCCTCTCCCCCAGGGCTGGGCCAAGTGCTGCCCCCTCAGACAGCCTCTCGCTGTGGGAGTGTCTATCTTGGCCTTGGGTCCTCTGTTGCTCCCTGGATGGATGTCCTGCCGAAGCTAGGCTCATCTCCAGAGTGTCATCCACTATCTTCCTGGCGTAATGTTCTATGACCTGCATCACCCCACTGCTGTAGCTTCCATCATACAGGCTACCTGTGCTGTGGTAGTGCCTGCTCTTACCCTCCTTGGCCAACAGGGGGCAGGTGAAGGAGTTCCTGATGAGATTCTCTGCCATGTCCTCAAGTTTGGACTTCTTATAAAGGCAGGAGTCAGTGAGAGACTTAGGCAGACTCACGGATGAAAGACGCAGCTTATGTGTGACATCACAGGTAATGTTGTATGCTAAGGACTCTGCAAAGTTAACCAGATCCATGTACTCCCTCTGGCTCTGCTCCTCAGAGTCCCTGCAACTACAATGACCATGCCCCCCTGAGGAAGAACCCATTGTCCCAACTCTGTCCCTGGGTGAAGAGGCCTCACTGCCAGGCCCCTTCCATCCATCTGGCAAGGACTTGGAGTGGAGGCGAGTGGTAGAGGATCTCTGCTTCATCTTGCGGGCAGCGTGGGCCAGGCCTAGTTTGATGGAGCGGTAGGCCAAACGACTGGCATACTGGTCCAGGACCAACTCTCTGCTGCCTCCCTCCTTTTTCAGCACCCTGATGAGGTGGCCGGCGTATTCATCTGTCACACTCTCACAGCTGGGGTACTCTGAGGACAGGCCAGAGCTGGAGCTGGAGATGGTAGTAGAAGTGGAGGTGGGAGGGTGGAGGACAGAGGCCAGCAGGTCACTAGACCACTGCTCAGCTAGCCTCCCCACCCTCCAGTCTCTGTTCTGGTCTGTACTGGGGTGAGACTGGTGGTAGTGGTGGTGCTGACTGGGGACATTCAGAGCCAGATCTGTCCAGGCTTCTTCTCCTGAGAGCTCTGTGATGGTGGCATTGCTGTCCAGATCCCACCATCCTCTTTACATCACCGATAACCTCCCCAGCCACCTCCCCAGCATACACCCACAAGGTGTTCAAGGTCTGCTCTGAGAACTGAGCCACACTGTCTCTCCTACCCTCATTCCCCTTGCTCATCTCTCCCTCCTCCTCTGCCACTCCCAGGGTGTCCATCTCCGTTGCCATGGAGACAATGTGACAAGCCAACCGCTCAGCATAGTGGAGGGCTTCCTTGTTCGACATTCTGCGAGCTGATGTCAGGTACAGTTCAGGCCGGTGATCCCCCATCTCTGAACATCTCTGAGTACCACCAACATCACCTTCCTCCTCCTCCTCCTCCTCCTCCTCCTCCTCCTCCACTTCCTCATTGCCCTCTGCCTCTTCAGACAGAGATCTCATCAGTTTGAGCATGAAGTCAGCCTTGTCTGCCTCAGGGGTAAAGTTCTTTGGCCCTGGACCAGGCTCAGGCTGGTAGTGGGGGGTTGGAGGGGGGGTAGCAGGGGAGAACTCTTTAGCCAGCTTGCCTTTCAGCTTCTTGGAAAACTGTTTGATCTGTTTCTCCTTAGACACCTCGGTGGGCTGCTGGGGGGTGGAGGGGGGAGTGCCAGGAGTTCCACCAGATTTCTGGCCAGAGCTGGGGGCCGAGTCATCCCTGGGGACAGACATCCTCCTTTGTCCACCCATCTCTGTACCTGGCACACCTAGAGTATCCTTCATCATTACAGGATGCGTTTCAGCCACGGCTCTGGTCCTGGGGCCTGACTCGCAGCTGGCTCTCACCTGGCCCTGACATCCTGTCTGAGAGGTAATGTGGAGAGAGCCGAGGCCTGTTGCCTGCTCAATAGGGCCACCCTTATTCACACAACCAAAGTCTTTACTGTC
Source organism: Hoplostethus atlanticus (assembly GCA_034670405.1). Classification (NCBI taxonomy): domain Eukaryota; kingdom Metazoa; phylum Chordata; class Actinopteri; order Trachichthyiformes; family Trachichthyidae; genus Hoplostethus; species Hoplostethus atlanticus. The sequence goes on from JAXDDX010000024.1 coordinate 1,185,621, forward strand.
ATATCTGAAGCTCTCCATGCCAGCTCTTTGCCTCAAAGGGGAATCTGGGGCCTCATCACTGACTGAACCCGGCCTAGAAGAAGAACCTCTTCTGCTTCCGATAGTCTTCGTAATAAAGTCGGCACAGTCACCAAAACTCTTTTTCATCTTAGTGGCAGTTATTAGCTCACAAGCCTCGCTTACTATCATATCCACCATGTTGCCAGAGAAGTTGTGGAAGGGGGACTTGCCTTGAGACAAGTCTCCTCCAGGGGCCTGGGTCTGCATTCCATGGCTGTAGAGGTCAGTTTGTGTAGATGTGGTGGTGTCAGAGGAGGCTACGGTCACTAGGCTTCTCTTGGGGCTGGTCTGTGAGGTGTGGGCTACACTAGACTTATACTGACAGGTCTCCTCAGAAGCCTGGAGGTGGGAGAGGGCCTGGCCTGCCTGGGGCACAGGAACACAGCTGGCCATGCCTGATACAGTGAATAGGGCTTTTTTCACTGTGCAAACTGCATCCTCTTCTGAGGGCTCTGGGGCTGCTGCAGCTGAGCTAGCATGGGAAAACCTGCTGGTCAGAAGAGGTACTGCAGGTGTGAGTACTGGTGTCCTCTGCACTGACATAGCAGATGTTGTCCAGCGAGACGCTGATAGCCGCTTGGCTAGTGAAGGCAACATCAGCCTGGGAGAGCTCTATGAAGGCCTCCTGGAGAACCGACTCAGACAGGTCTGAAGCATAGGAGGACACTACCTCCTCCTCCTCTTCTTCCTCTAGCCCATGACCAAAAGACCAGTCGCTAGGGGTGAGAGGGGTGGAGGGGTGGGAGAACTGACATACCTCCATTATGCCTTCAAAGACTAGCTCCTCAGCCAGGTCAGCAGCAAAGCGTGTAACAGTGCTGTGGAAGATCTGCTTTTTGACTGTCAGAAACTCTTTCAGTGCCCCGGACACAGCCTCCCCGACCAAGAAGCCAGCCAAGCCATTGATGGCCCGTTCCTTCAGCACGTAGGCATGGCGCATGCCAATCTCATGAAAGGCCATCTGAAACACTGAGGAGGTGAGCCTGGCAGCCAGGTGACAGAGGGTGGTGGTGCAGGAGGACATACCTTTCTGGAGGTCTCGCAGGGCACTACCCAGGCTCATTTCCACCAGGTCTGTGGCAAACCTCTGAATGCCATCCTTCAGAGACTGTGACTTCTGCTGAAGCTTGGTCACAGTCACAGTCTCCTGGATCTCTGAGAGCTTCATCAGGTGGCCTGAGGGGTTCTGGAACTCCTTGTGGCAGACACAGCTCAGATTCTTGTTGACGTTGATGTTAACAGGAGACTGGTAGCCACACACTGAGCCCAGGATCTCTTTAGACAGACTGCTGGCAAAGTCTGAGTATGTCTTATATAGAGAGCAAAGATCCTGGGGTTTGTGCAGCTCTGAGTTGTCCCCTCTGTCCCCATCTGTCTTCCAGAAGTACTCCAGTGGCCCACTAGAATCTCCCAGAGGACTGAAGGCTGAGGAGCTGACAGGGCTGAAGAGTGGCCCCCCATTCTCCTCGGAGGAAGTCTGCATCGGCCGGGGGGAGTCAGGCACCTCAGAGTGGGGTGAGTAGGGAGAGCCTGGTTTAAGAGGAGTGGGTTTCTTAACATCAGCAGGGAGGATTGGCTGGTCAAAGCGGTGGGGGTTCATGCCCTTGGTGGAGCAGCCCCTGGACACGTATTTGGACCCTGACCCACTGGTACTAGTCTCAGAGGGCTTCATCTTCTGTGTGGTAAGGGCGCTAGTGGAGTCCAGAGGCAGGGTGAGAGTGCAGCTCTCTGAGCTCAGCTCCTCCAGGTCATCGAACTGGTCAAAGCTGTCAAAGAACTCACTGACTTCGGAGTCTGAGTCTTCCACTCGCTCTCTGGGTCCCCCTGGCACCTGGGGGATGTCCAATTTGGCCAGCAGGCTCTTCTGGTAGCCTACCTCATCCAGGAAGATGATTGGGCTGGGGCTGGAGCAGTCTGACTCATCTGATTCACTGACACAGGTCGAGGGGGAGGAGAGACAAGCTCCAGGGTTGCAGTGAGTCCACTGTGATTCCACACCTGATGACCTCTGCACTGTGACAGATACCTCTGGGCCTGACCTGTGTTTGGTTGAGGACTTCTTGGAGCAGGAGCTTATGATAACACGGGAGCCAGATAGGTCCTTTCGTCTCTTATGGGCTGGTACTGTCTGGGATGCTACATCACGCTTTTTACCATGGTGATAGGGAGCTGTATCTGTGAAGACAGACATGGTAGGGGGGAAAAGGAGAAAGGACTGATTAAGTTTGTACAAAGAGGGGATAAGTGACATAAACATGACTGTAGAAAATTAGCTAAGTAAAAAGAAGGCTGAGTGAAAACAATAGTCACACAAAGCTGATAAAATAATATATCGCTGCCATCTAGCAATGAAAAGGAGGACATACTTTTAATTCCTTTCATTTCTTATTATATTAGATGCACACCCAGGCCTATGTTCTACTATATACTCCTTCAGATGATGGACCTACAGGGACTGACTCCTGTGTCCTCCTCCTCCAGATGCTCCAGGGCAGTGACAAAGTCATCCTCAATTGATGAGACCGACTGGTTAGTGTCGTCTTCTTCCAGCTGGCTGGGCTCGGCTGTGCCCCTGTGAAGAGCCTGCAGCTCCAGAGCGTAGCGGACACCCGCCGTATATCGCCCCAGCAAGCCCATCAGTGAAGCCACACTAGCCTGAGTGCAGAGGCTAGGGCCTGGATTGTGCCTCAACACACATACTGCCTTCAACCAGCACTGTAGGCAGGCAGAGCAGAAGGGGGGGAAATAAAGAGAAATTAATAAAGTTAAGCTTGGCTGGATAATGGTTTATCCCTTTTGCCAAGGGACAATCAGCTCATTCAAAAAAATGACAGTACTTATAACCAACTGGCAAGCAGAGTCTGTAGATTGTCAATAGCTATCACGTCCCTGTATTCCCTAGAACAAGAGGACCTAATAATCTGAGAGCCTTTGCAAACTAGCAGGAATTCACACGGGAGTTTTCTTTCTCCTCGTCTTACAGGATGGAGGGAGGGGGAGGCTGGAAGTGTCTTGTTATGTCTGTACTCTGATTGCGGGTTGATGTGTTGCATATGCAGAATACAGGATCACTTAGCGCCAGTTCTGTTTGCGCAACTTAGGGGCGGGCGGTCTCGCTGTCTGCAACACAAACTCACAACAAAAACCACAGAGTGGGCTGCAGGACCCGTTTGAACCCTAGCACAGCACACAGAACCAGGAAGGACAAGACTGCAATCGTGGGCTAAAAAAAACAACAACAAACCTTGTTTGTCCCTCCCACCTGCCTTTCTCTGGAGGGGTGAGAAAGACATGCAGGAAGGGACAAGGGACTTGCAAAGGTGATACTCTTGTTTCCAGTGCATAAAAACTTGTTTAATTTTTTTCTTGAATCAAGTGACATTATCTTGACACTTGTGGAGTCTTGCTTCAAGATACTGTCAGTTGTTTGAAGAAAATGCTCAAAAATTCTCGGAACTGCAATTATCATAGGCCACTGGTGGATTTTTTCCCACTTTTTTTTTTTTTAAAGGAAAACAAGATCTTTAGACCGAATTCTAGACTCACTGACTTGTTAAGATTAGCGGTGCACCGACAGTATCTGTATCGGATTGGCGCCAATCCGGCTCCTAGGTACTCTGATCGCCAAATTAATCTGTTCCGGTACAGATACTGTAATGTCATGTGCGCAACATACAACTATCTGGCAGGAAGGAAAAAGGAGGAAAAAATGTCAGCAGTGTGGCGATTCTACAAGGTTAACAATGTGAATAATAAAACTACAAAATGCCAGCTGTGCCAAGCCAAGGTATCTTGTGGGGAGTCCAATACAAAAATTTAAATACACCTTAAGTCATGTCACCCTAAAGAGCATGAGGACTTCACCACAGCCAAACAGCAGCAGCTAGCTAGCCAGGCGAGCACTACGGCAAACGCTAGAACAATCCATACACAGGCAAGAGCGACTCGCTGGTGATGGCACAAAAGCAAAAAGAATCACAGAGAAAAGAGCAGAATTAATTTTGTTAAGATGACCAAAACCAAGGATTCGGTTGCGTCACCTTCCCAACCCCCCAAAACGGAGAAGCTGTATCCTCTAGTAAAATGGTATGCAGCCTATTTTGTATATTATTACCTTTTCATTTGAGGATTGTTATACAATGGTCAGTGCATAATTTGACCACACAAATAAATAAATGCAATGGTCGCATTTGCTCTGCAATTGTTTCATAACAGGTCAATAGTTGGCAGCCTATGATCGGTTCTGAAAAACTGGTATTGGTGCATCTCTAGGTAAGATAGACACTTTTTGCAGTGCACAGAGGAAGTGAGGCCTGTGAATTCACTCTGAAATCGCTCTTACTTCCCCTCATTCTGCCCTCTCACTTCTCTGCTTTCTGCTCACTTCTGCTTTACTTCTCATGCTGACTGAGCACATTCCTTCAACATGGAACATCTTTCATCTACCTGAGCCCCAGCGTCCTTGTGCTCTGCCAGCCTGCGGGAGTCTTTGAGCAGCAGAACCTCGTCATTCCTGAGGCCATGGGCATGGAGGGACCTGAGCAGCTCACACAGCTCCCCTGGCAGAGATGACAGAGCCTGGGGAAGGAGACCAGCATGTTAGCCTCTGCTGGGCATTCCAATAATGGATGGCCTGTACACTTAAAAGTACAGAAGGCAATCTATTATCCGTACCCAGATCTATGAGAAAATTGATCCTACATCAGCATTCCTAACCTGACAAAATTGACCCAATGTCTATGACACATCATCACTACCAAATCAGGTTCTGATTGCACAATAGTAGCTCTACTGTACAGCAAAATGTTTGGTGTCTTTTATCATGATCCATTTTTGCGATTATGCAAACAATGCTCACCTGTAGAGTGACATCTTCCCCTTCACAGCTACCAGGTAGACACACAAAATGGATCTGAGGGAGCACAACTGATGGTCAACATTAAATTCACTCATAATTCTATGTGTATAAGCATCCAAGGTGATTAAGACTGTGTCAATGAATGACTGGAATGGGCAGACATGACTGCTATGATGTATCACTGTGTGTGTGTGTGTGTGTGTGTGTGTGTGTGTGTGTGTGTGTGTGTGTGTGTGTGTGTGTGTGTGTGTGTGTGTGTGTGTGTGTGTGTGTGTGTGTGTGTGTGTGTATTACAAACCTCTGTTAGTCTCAGTGTATCTCTGGTTTGCGGCTCCAGGCCTACAATGCACAGCTCCTTTTTGTTCCTCAAAAGGCTCTTGACACATTGCGCCCCACTGTCACGAACAGTCTGCACACACACATGCAGGTTTTCTTAGACAAGCTATTGAAGTATAAAGTAAGTGACTGTTTGTGTGTCTGGCCAGAGGTAGCCTTTGACCTCCTTTACACCTGCCATTTACATGCATCCTGGGAATTCTGCAAAAACACATAAAAACCAGGTAAAGGCGCCCGAGTCACATTGAAGATCCGATCTGATCCACCCCTTGAGGTGATCAGAGGCGCATCTGGCAGCAGGCAGCTCAGATATTAACCTACTTGTCAAAAAGCAAGTAAACAAGCAAGACACAGTTTTTCCTATCAATCAAGGGACATAAATACAGCAATCTGTGTTTTGTGAGGGAAAGAGAAATCCAATTTCAATGTGTATATTGGAGATGCTTTTTAATGTGAGGTGTAAATGCAATCCAGCTAAATCATAATGTGTCTGGATACGAGATGCATGTTAATGCCAGCTATAGGGGCCATAAAGTATCTCTGGGCAGCAGAGCTCAAAAACTCCCTTTTGACATACTAGAGATTTTTTTTTTTAAGTATTCTAGCAGACGGACCTCTTTCCGGATGGAGGCTCTAGTCCTTAGTGGGACTCCTCTGATACGGGCACAGGCATCCATAGCAACAGAGGGCTGGGCGTAGCTGGGTGCCTCTCACCTGTAAAGAACAAGGTGCGAAAGGGAGAAGGGAAATAGAGAATAGAAAGGGTCAGTATGAAGGCAAATACGTTCAGAGAATAAAGCTCAACTCTTGTAATGAGACAAGAATGGGCTGAGGATAAAGAATTGCAATTACATCATTTTGAGTCCAACAGCTAAGACTTCCTTCTCAGGTCACATATAATGGCGGAGTTCTCTCTCCAGTTAATCTTTCTATCTTCTACCTCCAGTCAATCCACAGAGCAACCCGAGCAACATGCCAAAACAAGTGCAATGTGGAGAGGTCAGAGGTTTGTGTGATGATGGGCAAAAAGTCAGAGATTGGGCCTGTGTCATCCAGTCTTTAACTACGCTAAAATGTTTCAAACTATGAGACAAAAAATGTTAAACCTCAGTTATGAGAGGAGGCACATTCCATGTTTTGAGCAGTTATAAAATGCTGTGCTTGTACAGCCAACCTAGTAGGCCAAAGTATTCTAAAAACCCTTGAGAAAACAACATGAATCAAGCTCTTAAATGTAGGCCTAGACTTGTCCTGCTGGTGAGGTTGAGCTATAGTAGGCCCTGCTCTCTTTGATATTCTTTAAACAGTCAGGCCTGCATTAAAGATCAAACAGCAAGGCAACAGAACAGGGGTGTGTGCTCAGAACCAGAGTAGGGGAAACACACTTAGTAAGCATGAGAGCAGCTCAAGGCGTCAAAATATTTACAGTGTACAAGGAGGAAAAGTTTCCCAAGAAATTCAAGCCTTTCTTTGAGGTGTTGTCCAAAGCAGCTAGTTGAGTCTAGACACAGGCAGGTGGTCCTATTGATCAGCCCATCCTGCATCCTGAGAACCAGGAGGGAAAAGTACATGCCACTGACTTCCTCTGGTGATCCAGGACCTCCTGGCTTCTCACGGGTGCTTTGGTGGGCTGTTCAAAAACAACAAGGCCAGCCACTGCTGTCTAACCTCAACTATGCAGTGCATCCCAACTCAGTCATAGGAAAAGCAGGCACAATGACGTCTATTATGGCCATGACTATCTAGAAAAAGGGAAAATAACAACATAGTTGGCAAATCAGCTTTTTGTAGTGTTTCATGTTTGGTTCACACATAACTTCATCTTATCCTATTCAAGTAGCCACATTATCTGGTCTTAGGCCTGCCACTGAAAAGCTGCAATATTGTGACATGCTAATTACTATCTATGTAACATCTATTTAAGATTGGGTTTAGTAAGTCTAATTAAGCTTAGGTTTAAATAAATCAAGAATAAAAGAGAGAGAACAATTATACAACTAGTTAACAAAATGATGCTGGAGCTATGCAGATCCAGCAAGAATGATTCGTGGGATTGTTGTTATCACCTTAGGAGTGAGACAGCAAAACAAGCTGTCAAAGGCTGAAATGAGTAGTAGTAGTAGTCTAAGTGCTTGATTGGATGGGAGCTGATGTGGGCCATTTTGGGGGGTATTACTGCATAACTGTGGATGGGTGGAAAAATGGGTAAACAGAGTGATTGAAAGAAGACCAGCCTGAAGAACATAAGAAAAACTGCAGCTCATTGCGAGATCAGACACCAATCGCTAATGATGCACAGGTCATTTTTTAGATATAGGAGATAGTCAGGTGATCAGAGTAGGGTGAAAAAGTCAACACAGCATTACCAGCCACCATGATGGTGGTCTCTGAACACTGCCACCACAAGGACAACTGCACTCAATGAAAAGAAGAAAAACAATACATAATCCAATTGATATGTAGCATATTAAAGTGTGTTTTCTCTGTTTCAGCTGTCTGCAAAGGTAACAAAACAATCCTTTAGGATATTTTTCATCTGGAAACGTAGATGTCTAGCTAGCTAAACTACAAAAAAAAACTGCAGGTCATCATCAAGTAAAATATTTTGCGTAACATGACTTGTTGTGTTTTTCATGCCTTGTGGTCACACAGCAAAATTAATGTTAGTTTTCTCCAAAGCTGCAGGTCACAAAGAATTGCGTATTTTGAACAACAGATACAGCCACGGGAGGGTACCCGACGCAGCAGGCCATAGAGGACCCACACACTCTGGATGCTGATGTTGATTCTTTCCTGATGATCCGCGACCACACAGGCTCTGTGCAGCAGTTACCAAAACTGACAACTGATTGCTGGCTAGCTAGCCGCTGCAAGTTAATCAGATCTTTACGGTGCTAGCAAACCGACGTGCATTTTATAAGATACAGTGCAATAACCAAATAAAACATCTTGCTAGTTGACAGGCTGTCAATCACTTGGCTAGCAGCAGTAACCAGGCCGCGATAGGGCTCGGCCTGTGATTTCACCTTAGTAGCTAGCAGTAAGCTAACGTTAGCGGCGTAAGGCACAGGGAGATTCAAATATCAAATAAACAGCAATTTATAGTAATTTAGTTGGTATTGCAAGCACCATTATTTTCCTTTATCAAATCGTTTTACCTCAGCGTTCAGTGTCGGATTCTAGCAGAGCTGACGACAGCCGCTGTATATCTGTGCGACCCGTTAACGATACCTTTATTTTGAACGCTTGTTGTGGTGAAACGGAAATAAGGATTCGCTCCACTGTGGCCTGGGGGGACGAGCGATTAGAGTCACAAGGGGAGATGTGAACGATGTCATGGCAGTTAAGCCTAGTGAGTGTTATTGTGTCATTGTATCTATCCAGAACATGGCAATATGCAAGTCCACCACCGCTTTAGATAGGACACCAGGTGATTTTCAATGAATTTGAATCGTAACCTGTGTAACCAAATACAAATCACTCTTCTGATTCGGCTTCAAACTCCAAGAATCAGACGTTGCCTGAGAGTGCATTAGGCAATTGAAAGAAATAAACGAGACGGAATAAAAAAAATACCTTATTTTGCTTGAGTTCACCTACTCCCAGAAATGAATCAGATCCTCCATCAACTCTGCATTTGCAGTTCATTCCATGAAAACAAGAGTGATTCAGGCTAAACTAATCACACTCGGAGAAAACAATGTGTCGCAACAACACACTGTCGAGGACAGACCAATCGAACAAGCAAACCTATAATAAAATAAATTAAATCATATTTTTTGTAACACTTTTCATTAAATGCAAATCTCAAAATGCCTTACTGAGGAGGCTGTGGTGAGCAGGAACAAAGGAAGGTTTTTCTTTGTCATTGGTTGGGCCTAACGAGTTTTTGTATAAATCATGCCATTTAAACATTTATTTTCTAAACTTTACTAGTTGTAAAAATAGACATTGATATGCCTCTTTAGTAACCACTTTGAAATACAACTTTAGTTCTTACTGACAAATATTGGAATCTTTCTTTAAATGAAATCTGCTCTTGATTTCACTAGATGATTTTCCACTTTAGAAGGAACAATTGGTTTCTATTGGTAACTATTGGTTAATAAACACTAGCACTCGTTCAATAGTTACTTTGAACTAATTTACAGCATAGTCATTTTCCTATTTTGTATTTTTAGCTTTGTCGCTGAATCGGCATATGCTATATATTTGTGCCATTAACCGGTCTCTGGTTATTTGAATTCTACTTAATTATTCCAGACTGATGAATCATTTATTACCACACATGGATACATTGGATATTGGATTACTCGGCCTACTGTCCATTTCTGGTGCAGTAACTTATTAAATAATATATTATTATATATTATAATAACTATTACTACTACATACTATTCATCACTAGTAAGTTTGTATTAGTTTCTAGTAAGAATTCAAACAGTGACAAGAAAATGATGTAAACTTGATATCTAAAATGCATATATCCATTCAAGATTCAAAGACAAAACTCTTTCATCTTCATCTAGTGAAGGAAGACTATAATAATAATAATAATAATAATAATAATAATATTCAATAGTAAAACGTTTCCAATAAGTGATTATTAGATTAGTAATTCCAGATAAGTATTCATTTTTACCTACTGGAAAAGCCTAAGGAATTCATGTTAAAATGGTCTGCCACATGATGTTTTCATTTCATTGCCATCTCGGATGTTTTCATTTCCATGGAGAGTTTGCTGTGTGTTTCTTCACCGATGGATTTCTGAAATTGCACATATGCTCCATTTGTCTAAACACAGAACTTCTTCTTGGAAACTTTGGCCTCCTGTGGGCTCATCAACAGCCACAATATATGAAGTTTGGATGGATCCCATATGGTTCAAAATTAGATTTTTACTTCTAGGAAGAAAAAATATGTTGAAGTGACTCTTAAGATTCATGAAACTGAGGGGTAAGAAGTGGAAACGAATGGAGAGGCCAATAACACAGATGGAGAGGAAGAGAAAGCAGATGGAGAAAGAACTTCTTGGCAGAGATAAATTGAGGTGAGATGAGAAAAGGAGAGATCAGAGAGGATTTGAAGAAGAAGGAAGTGGTGAGTGAACATATCGGTGAAAAAAGGTAAACAGCAAAATCAGTATGTTACACAAAAAAAGCAGAAATAGAGGATCTGGAGAAAAAGGCTTGACTGGAATGACAGAAGACGAGATGAGAGAGTAAAAAAAATAAGAGGTACAACAGACGAGAGAGGATGTGGAGAGAAATACTCCTCCGGGATGTGGGTGTTTCAAAAGAAATTGAAATGTCACAGATGGCCTACAGGCTACAGTCACAATGTAGCGATTGAACCTTTGGTTGTGACTGAAAGAACAAGCTGAGTTTATATTACAAATCTCAGTGCTTATGGAGCGTAGGTGATTCCCAATGTCTGCTAAAACAAAGGCATGAAAAGGCCACGGTTGAAATAATACTGCTGCTTCATGAATGGTCCTTCTATATGCTTGGATTCCTATTTTTTTTAACTAATCGATACAATTTGAATCATAACATGAGCTATCAAATGAAGGTCCCATCATGAATCAGTTAGGGTCATTTATTTATTTATCCAGAGGTGTGCTACCAACTCGACTTCTGGGTTGGTAGGACACCATGTGACTTAGAAGAGGACTAAAGCGTAAGCATGAAAAGCATGCTGAAAGCATGAGGCTTGTGCTTGTGGCATGAATGTGACAACAGCGGGGCACATGATGATGAATTACAAATTGCTACTGTTACTAAAGATTGTCCTGCCTGTGTTTGGTTTGCCAATTTTTGGTTTTGTGGATTCACTCTGTGACACTAAAGAAACATTATACTGAGGGATTTTGCCTCAGAGCACAGGAGGCGATTGCTCACTGGGTGCTACACTTTTTTTTTTTACACATTTATTTTTTCGTCAGTGCTTTGGAGGTTAGACAGACAGACCTCCTCGTGTGACACTGACCATTTAAATTTGCTTAATTTGCTATTCAACCACACATAACTTCACCACAATTTTTGGAATGCACCCTTACCTATTTCCCCCCCAAAAGATCAAGAATGGTGACGCAAAACTATTCTATCCAGGAGTGAAGAGTAACAACTAATTTTTACTCATGCCCTGTAATTTACAGCAACAACAACATTTCAAAGGAAATATTCTCCTCAATTATTTTCGTCAAAGATCCATCATGTACTGGTTACTTTAAGTTGGAAAATGAATTGTGTGGAAAATTATACTTAGATATTAGTAAATATTGAATTACCTAAATTAATGTAGGATTTAAAATTGTGTACTTTTATCAAAATACAATTTATGAAATCAAGACATTTTTACTTTTACTTCGGTCACAGATGTGTTAGTACGTGTTCCATCACTGATTCTATCGGTGATGAAGACAGAGCAGAATGAGGCACAAACACATTGTATATGCATTCGGTTTTATTGAAGAAGGAAGATATGAATAGGTAGCCTTTTTTAAGGCACCTCAAAAATGTACAACAAAAGCTGAACCATTTATTTATTCAGAATACAAAAATACACATCTCAGTGACTCCAAATTGTAATAAATAGTTAACCATGCATTCTAACCATAAAAAGGCACAGAAAACAGTCACTTAGTAGTCATAAAAATTACCAACTACTTTACCAAAATCATCCAGATAGTAATACAGGTGACAACTGTAACATTATATTCCAAATGTGAAAACACAATACACATCATATCATTTAACCTTAGGCAATAAATATGCAAATATTGTTTATACCTATATATTCTTAGAAATTAAAACTGTGCCATTGTAAACGTAATGTAAACAAATGAAACTCACTTTTCTCCCACCGTGTTAGAAACCATGTCAAAAACTATATGCTATCCTGTCCTAAGAGATCCTTGCGTGGGTTTTGTTGGTTTTGGAAAACCAGGCAGTTTGCAGCATTATTTACAGACCACTGGAAAACTCAGCAAGGGAGAAAGTTGGCAACTTCCACTTTGTGCGGAAAAGTCAAGCATTCTCTTGCCTGGTGTCTGGGGCCATTACACTTCAGATTTACAGAACCCGGCAGACACTTTGGACAAACAGATACCATAACCATAGACACACACAGCTCAGGAACTGGAACAATCAAACGGGAATTGAATTTAATTCAGTGAATAGAATGATGGAGCTGAAATGGAAGCAAAGCCAAACCTGATGGGCACTGCAGGAACAAGGCAGCTTGCAGCAGATCTACTACTGCTCCGATTAAAGCACATACTAACAGGAAGGCCTCAGCGACTTAGACACACCCTATATCTGGACCAAAGCGCACTTTAATCCAGATTTTTTTTAAATAGAATTTGGCTAAGCACAGGCCGACTGTGTCATCCATAGGTAAGTAATGAATCTGGATCTACTAAATGAGCACAAGGCTAGGATTTGATTAAAGCCACTTAATAAAATTATCTTCAGTCAGGCAGAGGTGCAACTGAATGGGTGGGGATCCCCAATGATGTTGGTAACAACTCTACATCAATAAACCAGTGGTTTATAGTAATTAATACCTATCTTTGGTTATGAAGAGCATGAACATTAGAGCATGCATGATAAAAGTTTGTCCTTTACGATTCAAATAGATTTACAGGCTTATTGACTTCAACTGTGCAACAATATACTGACTACAGTAGTCTGACACAACTGATTGTCAGCATAAGCAAATGTTAAAATCATGCCGCTTAATGATGTTACTCAGGGATAGCAGAGATGAGCGATGTGACATGGTACCCTCTGGTGGTAGATTCAGGATAATACTTTACAGCTCTTAACTCTCGATCCAGTCCCTGAACCACTCAAGTTCTGATACACATTGGGATATTCTGATAAAGGGCATGGGGCTAAACCTTGTGTGCTGTGCTAACGTTCAGTAATCATTAACAAAAAAAAAAGGCTTTTTAACCAATTCTCTGTCTTAATTCTCATTTTGCGGGAAGCACTGTCAGGCAATATAGTCATAGATATCACCATATAAATAGAAATCATATTGCTCTGCTTTATTTTACGGTCAGTAAAATAAAGCAGAATTAAGACCATCGTATAAAAAACAAAGAATCATCCTGGAAGAAGGGAAATTATCAGAGTGGAAATTAAATGATAAATTTAGTTGGCAATGGTAAGCATACAATTGCTGATAGGTACAGTATGCCACTGTTGAAGTACACACGCACATGGACATGCACACGTGCATGCACGCACGCACACACACACACACACACACACACACACACAGATATACATTGTGATACATCATAGCACAACAGTCATGTCTGCCCATTCTAGTCATTCAGTGACACAGTCCTACTTAAGAGAATCATCTTGGAAGCACAGAGGAACAAGACTACAAACTAGTTAACTGCTGGAAGAATTTTTGAGTCAGTAAGAAAAAGCAGTCTGTCTAAGGGTTAAATCTAAACCTCAAACCTTGAGGAGGAGTACATGTACAAAAAACTTTCAGTTTTTGTTTTCCCCACTGAAAAACACCACGTCAGAAAGCTGCAGAGAGCAGAGACTGTATCAAAACAAGAGATAAAATATTGCACCGTCATTAAAATACAACAGCATTAGCATGTACAAGAGATTAGAACAGAATCAATAATCCACAATTGGTGTTATGGTGCAATATACACGATCAAATGTGTAAGCTGTTGACAATGCATACCATGTCAGCAATCTACAAAGGCATTAGACTACACACTTACAGTGTTTGCATACACTGGTATACTGTATATACAGTGCATATATATACAAACTTAGCATCACATATACAAACATACCCTGTAATGCCACCAATCTTACAGAACCTAACAAGAAAAGTAGTGTTCTATCAACATCTGACTTGTAATTCAAAAAACGAAAAAGAAAGCTGCACTTGAGCAAGTCTTATGCAGGCTGCAGATCAACTGCTCTATGATATATTCAAAACCAATATCTAACTCCTATTCCCATTAAAATAGTGTTATTGTGTGAAATACTGAGTGTTAAATTGCTAAAAGTTAAAAAGTTGAGGTGAACTGTTAATTGTATGCAATGATATGAGGGTTTGCACTTGCATAAAGCAAGAAGTAAAAAGTGCCTTTAAAGTATTCCTTACAAAAACTACAGTATATGTGGTTGGCTTCAGACCAACTAATTTACTTCTGCCTGACTAATACTAATCTCCCTCCCCCTTTCATTACAGTTCATAAGACCTATTAGCCTCATGGAATAAATGTGTTATCTCTACTTAATAAAGAGTTGCTTTCTGCACAAAGTCTTCAGATGGTTAGTTTTGAAAGTTTCTTGGACATTCACTTTGGTACTGATTTTCACATCAACAGAGAACGTGTCAACTTACAGATAATTTCTAATATTCATACCTCATCAATGCTTTCTAAAGTTCTTATGTCTACCAATAAAGCACATTTTACACTAAATGACTGAAAATATGGCACTTGACACAGGTCTTTGACACATAATTATCATGCAAACAAAATAAATAAAAGCTAGAAAAAAAAGCTTGATTCAGACCAAAAAGATGCTTTCAGTAGTAACAAGTGGCATAATACTTAAGTCATATAAAACTTGTTCAAGTGTTATTTTTGTACACAAAAAAACCAAGACACTAATCATGCAATCAAACATATCTGACGTTGAGCGAGCATAGCATGCAACTCTTTTTGGAGACTGCACCTTACACATTACCACCTTGATTGTGATGTTACAGCTCTCCTCATCTGTCTCCACTGGACAGCAGTGCTGTTAAAACCACACGGTTGCTAAATGCATCTGCAGCCCTCTAATGCTAGGCAGGGAGCCAGCAAGCATCACTAATCCACACGATACTGAGCTGAACTGGACTATACACTAAATCCCACAGGGAACACTCATGGAAGTCCTGGTTTTGCTACTCTGACTTCTGTCATCTCAAGTCAGACAACAAGTCAACTGTCAACAATATGGTAAGTTGCATACCTGATTGTGTGCCATGAATGGAAATTAAGTTAGAAATGGCTTTTTTGTGAAGATCCATGACTTCCTTTTTGCACTTCCATCAACTTTCTCAACTGTCATTTTGGCACCAAAGCACAAACACACTAACACATCTCGTCTCTTCTCAGGCTTTCTCAACAAACAGATGGAGGAATAAAATCCACCCATCCTTCAATACCAATCTCTCCCTTCACTGCCTACGATGTTCCCAAACTCTTCCACTGTGGTAAGGGGAATGTTTGTTTCCCCTCTCTGGTCGCTTCTGCTTCCAGGTTAGAGGTCAACCATGGTGGCCTTGGCCAGGTCCTTAGTTCCCTGGAGAATTCTCTTCATATGACCCACTTTCGATATCCCCAGATCCTGAGGGGGAACAAGAAGACAGACAAAGTAAGAACATGTTGTCGTAGTCCACCACTGGTCAAAGCGCAGGTCCTGCTGAGAGACAAGCATTAAAACCAAATATTTTCATTACAGTAGGATACATCGTCTACAGACGTGTGCTCAATCATGCTCTGCTCTTCAGATATGTTGCTGTGATTCAGTTTGCTATATATTTTCACATGTACATTGATGTATTTTTGATGTGAAAATACAGATCGCTGGTAGATCTCCGGTTGGAAGCATGATTTTGCATTTCATTGGTTTTGAGGTGAAAATCACCACCAATGGTTCATTTCCTCCTGGCAAGCGTAACATATTGGATTTTACTGAGTTTCAACAGATCCTTCTCTATAAAATGAGATGGTAAAACTTTATTAGATAACCTGGCTCAAATACCCCCAGAAGTGTCATTGGTTACCACTTCAGTTGATGAAGCATAAATCTGTCATCCATTATCAGCAAACCAGGTAAGCAGTAGAGAAAACGAGGCAAATGAGGACTTGGCCATGTAAATGGTAAGACACTGGAATGAAGGGGCAAATTCAGAGAAACACTGACACAGTCCAAGGTTTGGTCAGCCTGTTATTCTGAGTTCATGTCACCTCACTGTGTGTGTGTGTGTGTGTGTGTTACATCGCTAACTTTCATAAAAGGCTAATGCTTTCATTACACAATTAATGAATGTCCCTTTGCTGTGCTCTCTCTCCTGGAGTTTAGATGTGCAAAGGGTCAAGACTTGCAGCTTTTACCAACCTATCCATTTGACATCTGTGACTTCAAATAACTGGTCTATGATGGATAATTGAAACTTCATGGACAAGCCGCTTTAGCATGTGTTTTGTATCATGGATATACTGTAGTTAAGCACATTAGGCATACAGTGACCCATCGGAAATACAGGTCCATGTGAGGCTGAAATCACTTTAATTGGATCTGTGTATACTTACGCACACGTTCGCGCGCGCGCACACACACACACACACACACACACACACACACACACACACACTGATTTCAGCCTGCTGTCAACTCCAAGGGGTCTCTGTCTTTCCCATCAAGGTCGGACAACTTCAGCTTAGCCAAAACCACATCAAATGTGACACACCCACTTGTCGCCTGACTTTGCACCTTTGACACTACCTATCGGTTTGGTCCAGCCCAGCCCAGCCCAGCCCAGCCCAGCCCATCCCAGCCCAGCCCATCCCAGCCTATAGCTTTTCCCATTAAGTGGAGACACAGTGTTAGTGGGTTAGAGCAAGCCTCTGGCACTAAGCAACACTCAGACAGAGGAAGCCAAGCAGAGCAGTGCAGCGCAGCACAGAGAAGTGGCAAACAGGGAAACAGCTAACAGGCAAAAGAGGACAAGAGAAGGAAGAGAGAAAGAGTTCATTGTGGGTGGAGAGGGGGGGGGGGGGCAGATGGATACATTGAGGTAGTGAGGTGTGATAGTAATTGTGTGTGTGTGTGTGTGTGTGTGTGTGTGTGTGTGTGTGTGTGTGTGTGTACCTTCAGGTCCCTCCTCTCCAGATGCAGCAGCTCTGAGCCTCGGATGTCGTGGCGGGTGAAGGTGTCCCTGTACTCCCCCAGGCTCAGCTGTTCCAGCCAGTTGCCCACCTCCTCTGTGCCCCACCTCTCCACTACACACACACACACACACACACACACACACACACACACACACACACACACACACACACGCATGCATGCACACACATAGGACAGAGCAGAGAGGGGCTCAGAGCGCCTCACAGGTATGCACACATACTCTCATGCACCACACACAGACACAGGCACTCTCCTGCTTCACTTACTTGCTTGTCCAATTCTCTCTCTCTCTTTACATCGCTCACATCACAAGCACACAGACGTGAATACGTCAACACACTCTCACAATCCCACAAATGGGGAAGAATTGTGGTAAATCATCAAGGGGAAAGATGTAAACCAAGGAAAAGGGAGAGCCTGAGGGAGGGAAGGAGGAAGGGAAGAGGGAGAGGAGTGGCGGCAGCTGGCGGAAGGAGGAGGGGTTTAATAGAGGCCAAAGGTTGGTCAGAACAAGGCGCCGGCCAATGGTGTTCCAGAAAGGCTGAGGGCATGCAGGTTATCCACCAATCAGAACACAGAGAGGAAGTAGGAGGTAAAGAGAGGCGGAAGCCTGTGCGACCTGCAGGAAGTACAGCCCAACCAATCAACAACTTGCCCTGGATGAGAGAGCAATCCTAACCTAGTGGTCTATAATATTACAGTGCCGTCAGCGGTTACCTGAACCCATACACCCGGTCGATATGCAGCAACACATTGCAGTGGACTGTTTGCTCTTCTGAAAGTTTGATACGCCTTGGTTCACCTTTTTACTTGATTTTACAACGTTCAGTATGAAACACATACAATCGAATGAAAAGAGCAAACTAAAGAATTTCCATTAATGTTTACTTGATTTCAATAGAGTTTGTGGTCAAATAATAGAAACACCTTGTTCCCTGTAGGCTTTCCCTTGGTGCAGCCTTGTTCTGCTCCTGACTTTGTGCCTTCTGTACTGAGTGGACAGGTAGATGAGACCATGAATGGAGGGGAGGGAGGTGCTAGCGGATGGTTAGGGTCAGACTGAGGCACATCACACCTCAAACACACACCCATTCCTTGTGTCCTATACCGGGAGATTATAATGCAGTATAACCTCTGTATGCATGGGGTGGGACATGTGAGGGTCATGGTGAAAAGGAATCATACGGTGAAGGTCACCCTTATAACACAAGTATCAGCCTCTCTCTCAGATCAGAGAGAGAGGCTGAAGGATAAACTCTGTGTGTATGTGCATGCACACACTGCGTCTTTGCCTCTCTGCCCACGTGGTGCGTTGTGTGTGTCAAGTCTAACACACACTGGCCAGGTGGTAATTCAGTATCAACTGAAGACCAATTGGTAGCAGGTTCAGCTAGTCAATTTCAGTTGGTTGCCACTGGTGGACATTTTGAGTATGCGATGATCAATTTGACATGTAGAAACGGGGTCTGTCATTGCCCTGGTCTGGGCAACCAAGACTACAAGACTTCTAACTGTTTTTGACACTTCTGAAATGAGATGTAACAAAACCAAATCTATGTTTGTTCCTATGGGTTAAATTTCCACTTAATTTCCCTTATAACTATTTAAGACAACGTAATGTTTGGTCTTTCAATTTGATTTGCAATGATTCAATGCTACCCAGCTTCTCATCTGCAAAATAACTAGGTAGCTATGAACAATGGACTTCACACCTTTTTAATGGAGTCAAAATTTGGGGGCGGACAGAGTGGTCAGTATAAATGATGTTCCCCTTAAAACACTGGCAGACTGGGCAGACTGACTGATTTCCCGTCCTCAGCAGTCTGTGTTTACTACTGCAGGAAAGCAGGCGCAGCCCTACCTGACTGAGGGCTGGTCTTCTTGGTGGCCTTCTCCTTCTTGAACTTGGGCACTATGCGGAACATGCTGCTGCGACTGTTCCTCTTGCCATAATCCAGAGAGTGGTCCTGACACATAAGCACAGTCAACCTACAGCCTTTAATTTAGCTACTCAGCTCTCACGTTACCTGGTGGCATGTTACAATAAGGTTCTCTTTCCAACTTCATTCGATGTTTTATCCTATGAGTACGCCGCGTCAATCCACAGAAGCTCCAATGACACCCAGTCTGTCAAAGACCAGCCTGACCGTCACCCATGGCCACTCCTGGTACAGCATTCTCACTTCCTTCCCTGTGAAGACCACTTAGGCTCCCTCAGCACAACTAGATGAGCTGTGTCCTATTCAACTGTTCTCTCACAAGCCGTCAAGGTCTTTGTTGTCAAAAGTAGCATTCCAGTTTTCTCCAGTAACTGCACTGAGTGACTTTTCATCCAGAAACCTGGCATAACAGGTGGAGTTGGTACACACATCCTTTCTGTGTCTAGGCATTAAGCATGCCCAAGCTTCTCTCGCTAACCCTGAGTCGTGCTCTCACTGCCACCTCCTCCTTGCAACCCCACGAGGAAGAACATGTATGGCGGCATATGAGTGACAAAATCCGCGAGCGCAATTGAGATCACCGCGCGCGTAATTCAAACAGCCGCGCACACATATTATTTTTGAGAGCGCTTTCACAGCACTCGCGCACAGAATATATCTGCTCGCGCGAGCAATATTGTAACCTGCGAGGAGAAATCCATGCTTTGAGCGCGCGCGCAGAATCCGAAGCAGCGCGCACAACTATCATTGCTCTCCTGCTCACGAAACTTTCACCTGCTCGCTCGCAAGTGTTTTTTCTTTTTGGCAGTAAGTGGGCGGACCCAGTCACAATGGTATCCCTAAATCTAATTGGTTACAGTCCTCGTCTTCAGTCCTCTCGCAACCAGAGACAGCTCGCATTCAAAGTAAAAGTTGCGCGTTTTGAAATGTGTTGGCTGCAGCAGCGGTCAATTTAAGGAGAGCTAAACTAAATAAATAAACAAATAGCCTAAAGAATGAACATAATTCATAACTGTTATACAGTAATATTTCTGCCACTTTCCCACAACTGATTGTGAATAAATTGCCAAAGGGTGCGAACACTGGAATTATTATAGAGTGCTGTGATTCATGTAGGGTGGAGTCAGCTAAAATGGGCCACTTTTTGGTAAATGATTTATAAGACCATCAAATAAGCTATGCAGGAGATCTAATGATATTTTTATAAATTGGCATGGGTCTCTAAAATATTTATTTGTTAAAAAAATGTGAAAAAGTATAATTGTTTTGGATTTATGAGAGTTAGAGTATCAGCAGGTTCCCTCTTGAGCTACAACACAATGTTCAGAATGGCCTGTTCAGTTAAAATGGGCCAATATAAAGAGAGAACAACACAGTAATTTCAGCTGAAATCATTTAAATTTTAACAGTAAATTGACACTAACTATTATCTTTGGTGTACCATAGTAACAACACCGTAAATACATTTCATGCAATAAAAAGTTGAACAAATATTTAATTGAAAAATGCATTTAAAAATTAACTGATCATGTTGTATGGGTGTGTGTTTCTGCGCATTAGTGTCTTTGTGTCTGTTTTGTGTGTGTGTGTGTGTGTGCGTCTTTCTGGAACTGTGTGTAGCTGTGTGTGTGTGTAGGTGCATGCTTGTGTCAACATTTGTCAAACATTATGTTAAAAAGTAGAACATCTTCAAACACAGTCTTTGCAGATGTAACCATCATCATCATAGATGCCATTATCCTCTCCACAGCTCTCGTGGTTCCATGAGTTGCACTGACAAGAGCACACCCAGTCCCCCGTGGCCTTTGGGTCATTCACGTCACCATACACTCTCTGGCAGGCCGTGCAGGGGGGTTTGCCACTCTTGCTTTGTGCTATTTTCTTTTTTTGCTTTTTTCCCTTTGCTTGTTTTTTGTTAAGATTGTTAAGATTTCGCTTGGATACATCTAGACCAATGAACCTGTTTTGCGCCCTCAATTTCCGTGTAACTTCTGTGTAAGAGTGTGTGTGTATGTGGCCCATTTTAGCTGAAAATCGTGGCCCATTTTAGCTAGCTGGTTAAGCTAAAATGGGCCAATACCTAAAATTATTTTTCACAAAAATCAGTTTCTTTTTAAATTTCAACTTTTTTATTTGAAAGAGCCTGTCAAAACATTGTTCATAAACATTTTGCTTTGTTAGTAAGCTTACTTATAAATGCTTTATCACCCTTATTAGTGATGAGTGAAATTTGCTATGTCATGCTCACTTACCATACAATTTCTCTGATGTACTTAATGTAACACTCTGCCCTGTCCACCTTAACAACCTCAGACTAATCAAAACTATTGTTACATGTCAACTAGTGTTGCAGCAACAATGCAAGATCAGTTATTGTGATTGGCTGTAAAATTTTAAAGGGCTATGAAGCTCCAACCTTATCTGGCCCATTTTACATGATGGCCCATTTTAGCTGAGTCCACCCTATGTATGTAATGATTCATGCATATATATTCATCAACGTATTTATTTAATTAAGGCTACTTAGGCCGAATCCCATTTCTCATTTTCACCCCTACGACTCGTTTTCGAGTGCCCCTCGCCCTTCGGCTTGGCCCTCGGAACAGAGTCACAAGGGGTAGTGGTTGAAATCTCCCCCTATGAAATGGGACAACCCTTAAAGACCCTGATACGTCATCGATGACGTTTACGTAAACAGACGCGACGAGTTGGTTATCGGACATTACACACATCACAGTGACATTTGCCATTCATCTGATGGAGATAGAGAAGCATGGACGCTCGCGATTCGTTCACAACCTATACGTTTCACGCTATCAATCGATCAAACAAGTCATTAAATAAAAGACCACTGCTTAATTACCAGTCCTCTTCATGACAGAGGTCAAGGTATCAAGGTATTCAACTGGACATAACTCTTTTTTTTCTTCCATCAACCACTTCACAGAGCATAAAGCTTTATTGGTTCTCCTTCCTTGTTTACTTGCACCGATACAAAAAGGCCAATCACTGTAACCAATTAGATTTAGGGATACAATTGTGACTGGGTCCGCCCACTTAGTGCCAAAAAGAAAAAACACTCGCGAGCGAACAGGTGAAAGTTTCGCCAGCAGGAGAGCAATGATAGTTGTGCGCGCTGTTTCGGATTCTGCGCACACGCTCAAAGCATTACAATATTACAATATTACAACAATGTTACAATATTGCTCGCGCGAGCAGATATATTCTGCGCGCGAGTGGTGTGAAAGCGCTCTCAAAAATAATATGTGTGCGCGGCTGTTTGAATTACGCGCGCGGTGATCTCAATTGCGCTCGCGGATTTTGTCACTCATATGCCGCCATAAACATGCCTGAGAATGCTGTACCAGGAGCGGCCTGCGGTGGGTGATACACGGTCTGCAGACTGGGTGTCATTGGAGCTATAGAAGTAACCCATAGATACATGTGAACAGATACTAAGTAGTGGTTATGGGTGCCATGAGTAAAATATAACGTTGCATATTTTCCAGTCTTACAGGACACATTACACATCTACACAAAGTGGTGTCTGTCTGTGTATGTGTGAGTGTGTGCACATGCATGTGTGTGTGTGTAGGTGTGTCGTGTCCGCTCACCTCCTCGTCGTTGGGCTGCAGTATATGGTAGAGCCATTGAATCTCTCCTAGTTTCCCCAGTTCCACCTCCACACTCTGCAGAGCGCTGGACAGCTGTTCCTCCTCTGGGGGGTCCAGCTGCTGCAGGGGGGAAACACAGGCAACATCAACATCACCATGAAGAAGAAGGAGATACCATGCACTCTTCAAGCAAAACATGATAAACGTAAGAACGTAAACGAAGAGTGACATGGAACTCAAACACCTTCAACAAATGCCTCCGCACACAGAAACCCAATAAAAGCATTCTCCATCCTCTCTTCTTTGATCAACATCACGATGATGGGATATACTCTGTGGCTGATGAAATCTTTCATCTCCTATTTTATTTCTTTTTTTGTGATTGAGAAATCACACTGCCCCTTATGTGTAGACAGTGTTTCATTGCCCAGGACCAACCCAGGCCATTGAAAATGTAATGTGAAATGTCAAAAATGGAAAGAAGTTCATGAGAAAACGTTCATGAGAAAGGCACTAAGATACATCTCTATAAGCCAGAGTAACTCACCAGGGATACCCGGCCCACTAGGAGAGACTCAGTCTCGTTGTGGAGAGCCTTGACAGTGCTGGCCACCTCTATAGCTGTATTCCTGGTCAGATTCTGGAGGTATAGGACACAACAGTCATTTAGAGATGTCACTTACAGCAAACACTGACCACATTTTCAGACACTCTGTGTGTTGTCATGTACCCATAGCTAACCTCGGGGAACTTGGGGTGTGTTTTGTTGATGGCGTGAGACGCGGCGTTGACAGCATGAGCCAGCTCCTGCTCTAGAAGCCCATTGGTCTTCGCTGCCTCACATATCCTGTGATTGGACAGAGCACGGGTCAGAAGG
The DNA here is from genome assembly GCA_034670405.1 of Hoplostethus atlanticus. Taxonomy (NCBI): domain Eukaryota; kingdom Metazoa; phylum Chordata; class Actinopteri; order Trachichthyiformes; family Trachichthyidae; genus Hoplostethus; species Hoplostethus atlanticus. The sequence continues at coordinate 1,209,260 of JAXDDX010000024.1, forward strand.
CACAAATCAAAGGAAATCTACAAACAGTCATTGCCTGGATTCGTCAATCAAAGTGATGGTCATGAACTTGTGGAGCATGTGGAGCAGTAGATTCATACTTGATATTTCTGACAGCGCGTCTTTACCTAGTAATAAGCTCCTCTGCAGCCCGGGCACACATCTGCAACAGGGCCGCCTCCTCCTCGGTAGCAAGATCCACAGACTGCTGGGGGTAGAGGTGGGGCCGCAGAGGAGGCTTATCATACTTCAATTTGTCCTCCCATGACTTCAACGTGTTCTCGAATGCCTGGAGGGAAAAAGGTGGCAGGGTTTAGGATACAGGAGATGTAGAAGTATTGGTTTGTCTGTATCATTTGTCTATCCACCAGCTTTTTCCTCACGTAAAACTCCACCTCTTCATGTCATATCTATCATTCCCCATATTTTCCTAACACCTACTGCTCTTCATTGAGTCCCACTCCATCTTCTCCCCTTGCTTCCTTTCCTCCCTCAATCTATCTGGCTTACCCTGTCCCTGGTGAGCATCTGGGCTCTGTTCTTGTGCTGGATCTTGATGACTCCAGGAGGCTGGATCCACGCCTCTCCATCCACTTGAATGGGAACCCCCTCGTCACCCAGGATGGTAATCTTCACCGTACGGCACTGAAGGAGATCATAGAGAGAGACACAGATGTACAGATGCTCAAGTGTGAGTATATGTACGTATTCTCACTTGATATTGCTTTTTGGTGAGCGTCCTCACCTGCGCTATGCGGTGGTGTTGCAGTTTGATGACTCTGGACACGGCCATCTGCATGCTCCCAAATACAGCCACCACCTCCAGGATCTTATCGTCAAACGATGGGGCGCAGAAGATCTGTACAAGATAATGACACTCAAATACAACATCGACTCATACAGCCAATCTTTTACAAAGTTGCAACTGGAGTGTGTGTATAATCAGCGTTGGTTTGTCTCTCTGCTCTAACTGTCTTGCAGGTATTTCATTCTGTCAGCTCAGTTTCACAGGAGTGAGTGAGAAGTGCATCGTCTCTGAAAGGAGAGGCTTCCAACAGGCCCAATATTGATCTGTGCCGGCAAACTGCCTATGATAAGGTCAAAGCCATGAGGAGTCGGCTGCTACTCCACTACATACAGAAAGGACTCAGATATTATGAAAGAACGTGTTCAGATGCATGTTGTTATTTGAGGCCCCGACCACTAGATGGACACCTGAACACATTCAGCGACCAGCACTGCATTACATTGAGTGCTTACAGTTTTTCTCAGTCGCTTTGGTCGCTTTCTCAGATCAGAATTGAAATTCTCAAAACTACTTGTTCAACCTCCACATCATCTAGTCACTTGTGCACATCATAAAAGCAGCTTCTCATTCTTTTGAACAAATTGCAAATGCTTTAGCACATTCATGCAAATGATTATGTCCAACCGTCTGCTGTTTCCTACATTATCAATAGTTTATGTCATGTTGATCAAAATGTATTATATTGGTTCTCTGTTGAATAGTCTCACCCCCCAGAACATCTAGGCACTAGTTCATTGAATAAGTCATTACATGCAAAATGGTTGAAGCAGTTGTCATAATCTGTCAAGCATATCAAGCATGTCAACCATTTCTATTAGACTTTTTTTGTAAATGTGTCCTGAATTGATGAATCTTGACTTTCAATACAGTTTTTCTCAGTTGCTTTGGCTCAATTCTCCAATGACAGTTGAAGTCATCAAAACAATATGTGAAATTCTTCACAACATTTTGTTACCTGAGCACAACAGAAAGAGCATTTCTCTTTGTTACCATCTGCAAATGTTTTAGCACATTTAGACAAATGACAAACAATTATGACTGACAATTTAAACAATTATTGGTTGTAAATGTCTTTTGAAATTGATATATGCCAGACAGAAAAAGTGCATTTTCAATCATTTGCCATAGTTTCCATCAGTACAATGTTATATTGACAACATCGCTAAGCATTCTGACTATCTTGTTTGTACTCAATGACACAAGGACTTGTCATTCTGATGGACTGACATGTTCATTGACGTAAAGATTTACTTTTGAGAGATGAACTAAGGATTTTGAGCAAGTTATGGGCTTTTGCAGGTAATCCATTATGTGGTGCTGTTTGTACCAATTGTTTTGAGAAATGCGCTTACTGTTTTGCAAATCTTAAGGACGATTCGAGAAATGTACTAAAGCGACTGAGAAAAACTGTAACTGGAGTCACAGTAACAAGTTGATCCGTCTCACAAGCTACATCCCTCAACGTCATGATCAGTATTCCTTGACATATATACTGTACCTCACCTTTATAGTGAATATTTCTACCGGCTGCAGACCACCGTATGTTGAAATGTGCGATTAAACCAAACCACCTCTTTAAGTTCTACCTCAGAGATAGACACAGAGTAAACCTTTATAGTGTGTGTGCATGTGTGTGTTGGATAAGTTCCACTAAATGTCCTCTCCCTGCTTCCTCTTCTCCACCAAAACAGTTACATAACACCAAACGCTCATACTGTGTGTGTCGATGTGTGTGTGTGTGTCCAGGGGCAACCTCCACAGGGGCCCACTGCGGGGTGTTTGCACGTGTGTGTGTGTGTGTGTGTATGTGTGAGAGAGAGAGAGAGAGAGAGAGAGAGAGAATGAGCTGAGCAAACTGACACTCCAATCCGTCAGCAGCCCTTGTGCTCTGAGCTTTAAACAAACAAGCACTGATATCCCTCCATCCATTGCTCCCCCTCTCCCTCCAGGCCACTGAGGTCATGTTAAACCACAATCAAGGGTCTCCTCCCATTGTTAACAACGGAGAACAACAGAGAGAGAGAGAGAGACAGAGAGAAAAAGCAAGAGAGAGAGAGAGAGAGAGAGAGAGTTTTTGAGTTTTAGCTTTATTAGCAACAAAGTCACCAGTCGGCCTTATCTTGGAGTTACATCTACATAAAACAAATCTTCAATCCTCAAAACTGCTCCCCTAAAACAAAACACCAAAAAAGAGAGAGAGAGACAGAGAACGAGAGGTGGAGGTCTGGTCTAGGAGTCTGGCCAAACTCTCACATCATCTTGAGAAGGAAAACAGCCACCCCCCCCTTTCCTTTTCAAAGGTGATCTGACTGGCCTGTTCCTACCAAGGGCATGTCCAACAGGATGGAACATTACACAGTGTTCGGTGTGAACATGCATGGTGTCGAATAGGTAGGCCATGTTCCCTCCAGGATGTAGATGTACTCACATCGTCCTCCTTTGTGCCGCCCCAGAAGTTGGTCCCGCCAGCGTAGCTAGGAATGTTTAACACCGCGATACCCTGGAGACTGGGCAGGGGGATGTACTGGCCATCACACTGGAAAACACACACACACACACACACACAGTTACACCTCATGGATATAATAATAAAAATGGGCAGTATAAGGAAATGGACACTTGGAGATTACATGTTTAGGGGCATGATGTCCAGCATGTTTGGCATGTTTTAATCCTGTTCTGTACTGATCTTAAGAACTGACATGCATGTGGTCAAACTCAGTGTGACCATCTGGTCAAGTACAAGTACAAGTAATGTAATCCAACATGAGAAAATAAAACTGACACTACTGCCGGTCCCATTCACATCTTTTGGAGAAACTACACAATTCATGCCATTTGCCTTATTTTGCTTTGCTTTCCAACTCTGCCTCGACTAAATATCAGAAAAGAATCTGTCAACACCTCTATCTAATTTTAGAGTTGCATGAAAATGAAATTCAATTTAATTAAACCAGCACAACACAAAAATTAAGTCCTCTAGATAGAGAGATAGATAGAGAGAGAGAGAGAGAGAGAGAGAGAGAGAGAGAGAGAGATAGAGAGATAGATAGATAGATAGATAGATAGATAGATAGAGAGAGAGAGAGAGAGAGAGGGAGAGATAGATAGATAGAGAGAGAGAGAGAGAGAGAGAGAGAGAGAGAGAGATAGATAGATAGATAGATAGATAGATAGATAGTAGATACATTATTGATCCCCGGGGGGGAAATTCTACTTACTGTATTTAAGATATTTTTTGTACATCATTTAAGACTTCTCAGACTTTTTAAGGATCCTCCAATTCCTCTGTCTGTCTCACCTCTAGCTGGACCTTCTGCTCCAGGTTCTTGTAGGTTCTCTGCAGCAGCTCCTTGGTGCCCAGAACGCCATACCACATCATATTCTTGGTACGACTCCTGGGAAGGAGGGAGCAGACGATGAGCACAAGGGTGTGGAATAGGACAGGGACACAGCAACAACTGAGACGACATGACACTATTGTTTCCTCAGGGCTAACTTCAATAAGCATGAGAAGATGTAAAGGAACAACAGCGTGTAGGCTTTAGAAAAAGGGAGGTTTAACAGTAACCCTCAACTTCCACTAGAGGTGTTGCAGGGTTGTTGCAGTCAGCGTCGTGTCATTGTGTCATTCTAGCTGCTCCACAGAGGAAGGGGGGAAAAGCTCCACGACCATATTCATCAACATACATTAGAAAATACATGTTTGGGTTTTTTTTCACTATATGCTCAAACGTTAAAACCTGAGCTGTCATTCATTTTTAAGTTGTAAGTGAGTCAATACACCAGAAAACAAACTATTAACTTTGATTCTCATTATTTCAATCCCCTATATGAGGATGAATGCATCAGCCATCAAGCATGCCATCCATCCATCTATCTATCTATCTATCTATCTATCTATCTATCTATCTATCTATCTATCGATCTATCTATCTATCTATCTATCTATCTATCTATCTATCTATCTAAGAATTGAATCTCAGCAATTTCTTTGCTTGAATGCTTCCACTGAATGACACGACGCCATGCAATGCAAATGCAACGCGGGCAGTGGAGCAGCTTTCATGGATTTCAAAGGAAGCACTCCCTTGATAGCTAGCAGGAATGCCTGATGCCTGGTGGCTGTAGTAGAGCTTTGGGGTAAAGGAGGTCTATCTGACCTGCATTTCTCAGGATGCTCCTCTCGCTTGTTGTTGAACTCCAGGGAGATCTTGGCGTCGAGGCCGATGCCAAAGTAGTTGTTCATCACACACTTCTCCATGTAGCCCTCCCTGATTGGAAAGAGAAGAGAGAGAAATCGAGTATATGAAGGGACAGAGAAAGAGACAGAGAGAAAAAGATGGAGAAAGACAGACACATAGACAGACAGACAGATAGAGAGAAAGCTCTTACAGTGAGTCCAAGTCAGGGTCAATGAAGGGCGTGGCACCAAAGGGGTCGATGTTTGCCAGCAGCATCTTGCTGATGATGGAGCTGCCAGCTATGGAGGCGGCCAGACCAGCACGCAAGCCTGCACACACACATACCACACACACATACCTGTCACACACTGCTGAGTTGGGATGTCTTCTTTATTAAATGCTATCTTAGTCTGTGTGTACGTATGGTAGTGTGTGTGTGTGTGTGTGTGTGTGTGTGGGTACCTGGACAGATGATGCGTGTGTTGAGTACGGGGAGATTCTCCTTGCTGGTGGTGAAGGGGGTGATGGAGAAGGAGCCACAGGACTGGGTGCTGCGACTCACCCTCCTCTCCACGGGAGAACAGGGACTCTTAGCAGCTGGACACAAAGAGAGAAAACGTTCTACTACACAAACACTTTTTCTCAAGCCTTTCTCCACCAATATTTTTGTTTTGTACATTTTTTTATGCTTATTTTCATTGCATTCCTGCTTTATTAGAGAATAGACAGTTGAAAAAAGCAGGGAACATGGAGGGAGTATGAGTTGGACATGTAACAAAAGATGGATTTGAACCAATCCACTGGCAACAATGCCTCCTCTTCCTTTACTTTCTCACTGTGTCCAGATAGAGGGTGTGTTTTAGCATGGCCAGGTCAGTACCAATGAGGGTATGGAGGCAAAGAGAGGAAACAAGGAGAGGATAAGAAGCAGAGGGACACTGATACCCCCCCCCCCCCGACTGGAAAATGTGTGGAAGGAAGGAAGCAGCCCCATGATAAACAGGAAGAGCTTCTGTCCCAAAGACAATAACACATCCTATGGCAGATGCACACACACACACACACACACACACATACACATTCAGATACACACCCACACACGTGCACACACACAAGCACGCATATACAATAATAATCATACATATGAACACTTAGATACACATAACCATGCACACACATACACAAACACACACCCACACACACACACTTTATAGGGGCGCCATCATCACAGTTTCCATGGGTACAACTATTTATTATTAAACAGAGTTCTCCATTGCCACAGACTGTAGTGGAGACTGGAGATAGACAGATATACAGCTTAGCCCGGTGCAGGAGGTGGAATATCACAGAGGACAGGGTTTCTCCTTGTACGTCTAGCACTAATCCTTCAGTTTATTTATGACAGGAAACATGACTTGCGTCAGCAGAACTTTTTTCCATTAGCTATGTGTCTAGGGGTGCAGGGAGTGCACATTCCACTAGGTGGCACCATTTAAATCCTGTGTGATTTCCTCTGTGGCATCCATTCCCTTAATGAGGTAGAATCATTTTCTCTCAGATTGTTTTGACAGTCCCATTATTCTTCTGTTTACCATTAGGAGGAGAACTAAACTGGCTTTTACATTTAGGGGCGTTTTGTGGAATACCTCACATAAATAGATAGATTCGATAGAATAGATAGAATTGCAATATCATTTTAGAGAGAGGAAAGCATCATTAACCTTGAATCTGTGTTTAAATCCATCTACTAACTGCAGAAGGGAGGCATGGACAAATTTCTAATGAGATATCAACAAATTAAATAATGAATCTAAGTAGTGTTTGGTGTGACGGTCACTGTGAATGGTGCCAGCTGGCCAAGTGAAAGATTTGGAGGCTATCAAACAGGCTACACCGGACAGGTAAGAGGTTTGGAACAGGTCCAGGATGGGAATGAGTCGGGGCCAAACAGGTGAAACGTTTGGAAGGGGACAACGGCAAGCTGGTGACAGATCTGGAACGGGATCAGGCCTGACAGGTCAATGGTTTGGAACGGGGCCACAGCAGCAGCATAGTATTGTACTCACGTGGCAGTGCCTCCAGCTCCTTGGTGTCCTCGTCCTTCTCACTGTCTCTGTTCTCCTCCTCACCTTCCTTCTTGAACTCCAGAGGAGACGGCAGCTCCGTCTCCTCCGTATGGGCGTTCTGCTCATCCACCACTGGATTGAGTGAAGAGGGGGAGAGAAAGGGAGGGAGGAGGATAGGGTGAACAGAGGGAGATAAAGATGGATGGTAATGTGGGGAAATTGATTTAAAAAGAAATCCAATAAACTGCGTGCAATTTTTGTAAAAGCTGACTTTCATGGTGAAACTGCAGTATCTCTGTAGGCATTTATGTCTCAAATGCCATCTTGTGCTCTAGATGTGAAATGATGAATCTATTCTCTCATATCTCTAAGTATATCCCTGCACTTGTTCTAAGATAATAATATATCTGTATGTCTATTAACTATGTACGTCCCACAGTTAGCTCCATGATGTAATGTATTGTAAGTCTGCATCTGTGTGCTTCTCACAGCATATCTGATACTGTGTGTATTTCTGTGTACCTCTCTCTGTTTATTTGATGATATGTATTGTATGTATAACCAGTGACGTAGTGGTAAGTAAAAAGATAAGGCAAGTCCACCAGTATGAACAAAAATCAATTATAATTTCCGAAAAGCATTCATTTGTGCTTTTTCCTTAAAAGACCCTCTTCATATACCTTCATTCAGTTTGACACTACTTATTATGATGTGTGCTGTAAATTCACCTCATAAAGATTTAAAAGGTTAAAAGGTGGTCCACAAATACAACGGAGAGTTTACCTTCCACTATAACCAAGTATGTGTTACCTCTCTCGGCCTGTTCGATGATCTTTCGGACGGCTTTCTTCAGACTGTTGGCTCTCAGCATCAGCTGCTCCTTGCCTTTAAACAGCCGGTGCGTAGAGCTTCCTCCTCCTTTCTCCGTCTCCTCCTCCTCTAGCTTCTCCTTCAGCTCCGTCAGGCTTTCCTCGCTGGCCTCTTCCTCTTCTTCCTCCTCCTCCTCCTGCTCCTCCTCTACGATGGGAGGAGTGGAGTGGGGAAGAGGAGGCAGGGCCTGGGACTCCGTGTTGAGGGTCTGGAGGAGAGAGTCCAGTTTCTCGTTCAGGATGGCACACTGGCAGGCGCACAGGAAAAGAGACACAACCGAGGTTAGATAGGGTACAAAAACTAGGAGAAATTCAATACTTGGGAATGTATTTTGACTGCGTTCTTTGTGGAGCTTTACTTTGAGAGACATGGTGTCACACTCATCGGTGTTCTCTGTGCTTTTCTCGTAGGTTTTACCCACTTTGGCAACAAAATCCTTCACTGTCTCGCACAGAATCCTAAGAAATGGGAAGAAAGGATAAATGTATAAATATATGATAAACATGTACAGTCATTCCAAAGTCTAGGCTGAAGGCCGAACGGTATCAGGCTGGGGAACATCATGCCTAAGGAGCATAGGCTGGCAAAAAGTTAAAGCATCTCTAAAAACACATTGTAATAGGTGTTTTATATCATTTTCTTTTTTCACCTTGTTGTATTTTCCTTCTTTTCCTGTTTTAAATGAATGTCCTAGCATTTTTATTATTTATCTTAATGTTTTTTATTTCTTATTGTTTTATCGTTTGCAAGGCACTTTGTAACTCTGCTTTGTAGAGCGCTAAAAAAAACAATAGCTGTGCCCCCAGGAATAATCCTAGTGTCAGTTCCTGTATCTAGTCCAGTTGTTTGGACTAATGCTGGAGTCACTCACTTGGCAGAGGAGATGACCACCGAGTGCTGGTCCGAGTTGAGGATCTTGGTGAGGTGAGCAAGTACCGAGTCTTCGTAGGTTGATATGTGAAGCTGGAGCAGAAAACACACAGAATAAGTGTTAGAACTGGCAAAGCTCCCTGTGTGAGTACATGAACACTGAATCTTGCTCCCTGTGAGCTTGCATTATATGTCAAGGCATTCTTCAAACTTTCTCTCATCGCTACTTGAAACATTACAACATATTACACAAGTAAAGGTTACAGGGAGCAAGACTCATTTTGGGGATATTCTTTTTCCTTTGTCTAGTTTTGACTCTGCACCTTGAATTTGAGATGTCACACACTATTTCCTGTGTGTGTATGTGCCTACTCATGCCTGTCCATGTGTGTGAATATCTGTCTGCGCGTGTCAACTCGTGTGAGCACCTGGCAGTCGTCGGCTCCCTCAGGCGTGGTGGGGCAGCTGTGTTTGGGTGGGATCTTGATCTCGTAGGTCATGATGCTCCAGCGGTCCAGCATCTTGGTGCTGGCCCTCTCTAGCTTCTCCAGGATCTGGGGCAACTGGGTGTCATCGTCACACAATGGACCCCAGCCCAGCACCCGCGCCAGGTCATTGCCCGTGCCCAAGGGCAGTACACCCAGCTGGCACTGAAGCATAAAGAGGGTTTATTAGGCATCAGGGAATAGATGCATGCTGCATTCTGAATGAGGGGTATGTGTGTGTGTGTGTGTGTGTGTGTGTGTGTGTGTGTGTTTGTGTGTATATATAAATATGTGTGTGTGTGTCTGCAGTGAGCTTGCCAGGAGCAAAGGCAAAGAGCCCAGCTGGCACAAAGACCAAAGACACGTCATCATGTGTTACCTACTTTATCCCAACAATGTTTACATGTACAGAGTCGCCCAGCTACTGGCCATACTCCAGTTACCGTCTTATTTAAGTTAACTTAGTTAAGTTATTTACAGTAAAATTTAATACCCTGCAATTGAATATCCCTGTTGTCATAAATAAACCAGTTAACAGAATATTCCTGTCCTGTGGTGTCCCGCCCACCAATAGGACCGCCAGTCCGCCAGAGAAGGTTACTGCTAATACAGGGGATCCTATAACTGCGTTGCTTAACGTAATTCATGTACATGTAGTCAGTGTGTGTGCATGCGTGTGTTTATGTGTGTGAGTATGTTACCTGTTTGTGAAGGTTGAGCTTGTCGATCTCTGAGAGGACCCAGCCCACACTGCCATCGCCTCCACACACCAGGATCCGGAAGTTGTCAAACTTCTGAAACAGGCGCAGACTGACAGAGGCACACAAACACAAACGCTCCTCCAGTGAGTCTGCAGGATCAGATTACAGCTGTAGCATATATGTTGGAGTGCAGTACATGGAAGGATGTATGGATGTTTTTGTGTGTACTTATACATCCATGGCCACGTGCGTGTTCCTCACCCTAGGTGCGGCCCACCGTTGACCAGGTCAAAGACTTGGGCCGGATTGAGAAGCTGCTTGAAGCGTCGTAGGAATTTCACCCCCTGGTTGTCGCCGCTCTTGGAGTTAACAAAGACCAGCAGGGGACTGGCACACGACGGGGGACAGGTGGCCTTCCAGAAGCCTGAGGAGAAATTGCACAAACAAAAAAAAGAAGTCCAGTTAGAAAACAACACAGACCAACTGATTCTCTACACAGCAGCAATAAGGTACATTTGAAAGTAGAGCAGCAAAATGGATGAGGCATGGAGGACCTCTGTCATTGTTAAAGCATCTCATCAAAGTCTGTGTGTGTGTGTGTGTGTGTGTGTGTGTGTGTGTGTGTGTGTGTGTGTGTGTGTGTGTTTGGCAGTGTGGCTGCACAGCACATGTCAAAAACACGTGTTCTGTTCAGTAGCAGCATGAACACATTCACAAAGACACACACGCTAATCTGGGGGAGCTGATGCAGTCAAGAGGTTTGTGCGCAGATCTGTATGTCAACAGCTATATGCCATCTTCTACTCTCTGGATCTTTTCCCTCCTGGCACTCCATCCTTTTCTATTTCCCCTGCATCCTCCTTCATTTCCTCTCTACATCTCTCTCTGTGCATCCTCTTTTCTTTTTTTTTTTGCCCCCGCCCCCCCCCCCCCCCCACCGCTTTCTGTGATCTTGTCAGCCAAGGATGGATGAAGGGAGGGGGAGTGGAGTATAAGGAGGGAGGAAGAGAGGGAGGGGAAGTCACGACGTTCCAGCACGTGCTACAGCCCACCCCCAGCCAATTACAACCTTACGCTCCCTCTTCCCAGCCTGCATCGGGGCAGAGGGGGTCCTGGCACGTGAGGAGATGCAGAGAGAGAGCGAGAGAGCGAGAGACACAGAGGAAGAGGAAGGATGGGTATTTTCATTTTTATTTGCTCATCTTCCTCTTTCTGCTTTCATCCAATCCTCCTTCTCTTCTCTGGCTTCCCCATCCTCCCTTCCTCTGCCTGTCTTTTATCTATCTTCCAATTAGCTGATGCCGTCAGCCTTTCACTGACTCAGTGTGCTCTGAGTCTGTGTGTGTGTGTGTGTGTGTGTGTGTGTGTGTGTGTGTGTGTGTGAGAGAGACCCAGCCGTTGGGTTCGGCAACAGTAATCCAATCACACATGCTTATCTGAGTCTGCCTCACAGGGCGCTGATCTCCATCTCCAATGAGTTTAATGTGGGCTCTGGTCTCCACACACACACACACACACACACACACACACACACACACACACACACACACACACACACACACACACACTCTGGTTGAACAGAGAGCCTGAAGGGAGCCTCGGGGTGCTTTGCAGCTATCCACAGAGCTTTTCATGTTGTATGTTATGTGATGTCCATTTCGCCGGCGGAAGCAACCTCAACACCCACCTCAACACCCACCTCAACACCCACCTCAACACCCACAGAGACCGCCCACACACATCTCATCACAAGCTGCCCATCTATTTTAAGCCCTTCATCACCTCAGAAAGGTGTGTGTGCACCTGTCTGATAGGGCTATTTTCGTCCACCTGGCTATAAAAGACACAGAGGCAATTTCCTGGAACACACATCAGCAGCCAGTTACCACACAGGAAGCAAACAAGAGAGCATGGATTACAGATTACAGATTACAGGGAGTGAAAACAATAATATTAGCTTTCCCTTTCCATTTTCCAGCACGTGGTCCAACAGTTTACACGTCAGAAGGGTAGTGAGGGGAGGAGTGTGTGTGTGTGTGTGTGTGTGTGTGTGAGTGCATGCATGGACGTTGATGCCTTGATTGTTGAATCATCACTCTTTCCCTCTCCTCCCTCCTCCCGCCATCCTTCCATGTGACAGACGACAAGGCCAGAGTTCAGAATGATCGCTCACTGGCGCACCTTGACATCAGCCTTCGGGTGAGGTGCGCCTGTGTGTGTGTGTGTGTGTGTGTGTGTGTGTGTGTGTGTGTGTGTGTGTGTGTGTGTGTGTGTGTGTGTGTGTGGTGCCTACCGTCTGAGTCGATGCTGTTGAGGGCCGTAGGGGGAATGATGGAGACTTTGCACTGACCCAGAGGACATTTGCGAGGGTACAGGTCCATGCAGGCCGTGTGCACCTAGAAGAACAACACTGACTCATTTAAAAAGGCAAGATTTTTGCAAGATTCGTTCCGTCAGAAAAACAACATGAAATGTTATCTATGGGCTCAGTGTGAGCGTGAGTATGGTTGGCATGGTGCCATCATCAATCTGTCCATGTGTTCACAAACTTGATGTTAGAGGCTTACAGATTACAAACAACCGGAAAAATCCAGTTGAGTCTCTGCAGTAATATAACATAATCAAGCTGAGATGATGCTTTTTGTATCCTTACATGTCCGTTGATGAATTACCATGATGAACGTGTGATATCATTTAAACCCTGTAATGTAAATTACAATGTAATTCAGCAGAGGCGACTCATGCGTTCATAACGTGCGTGTACGTGGCAGATATCTCACCATAGTTTTGCACCAAAGGCAGCGCCAGTCCTGAAGTCTCAGTACGCTGCCACATGTCTTATCACACACAGCACACTTGGCACTGACAGGAAGGTTGCCCTCCAACCACTGGTGAGGCATAGCAATCTACAGGTTCCACAACCACACACACACACACACACACACACACACACACACACACAAAGAGACACACACTCTGTTAGGAAAATGGACTATGTCTATTTCTATCTATATCTCTCTCCTTTCTCAGAAGCTATGAATTCATGTACAAGAAACAGCTGCATTGAAACACACATGCTTAAACACACTAGGATTCGACTGATTTCGACTGGGTTTTTGAAGGTCGATAGCGATAATTTTGTGGATAGTCGACATTTTGTGCACATATTGAATATCTTTAAATTTGACCATTCTTATGCCCCAAAAATGAACAGTATTTAGTGTATTTAGTGTTTCCCCCAGAATTCTATTCTTGTCAGGGTGGAAAAAGCCTCTGAAACAGCATTTAGACCATCATGGGACACTAAAACTCAGATAAACTAGGATAATGACATTCTCTTAGAGTTAGCAGCTCTTAGAGCCGGGGTGATCCACCCCTACTGCCTTTAAATGAAGAATTAATTTACAAAAAACATTATTGAAAAATAACATTAACATCATATCGGCAGGGGACGACATGACTGGCCAATATATTAAATACCAATATTTAATAAAAGGCCAATATCAGTCAAACCCTAAAACACATAAAGGTAGACAGACAAACACAGAGACACAGATGCAGACACAAACACACACACACTCACACTCACACACAAACACACACACACACACACACACACACACACACACACACACCAACTTACCCCGTCCTCATCCTCAATGATATCCTTTCCTATGGAAGCTAGGGTCGTCCATTTACAGTTATTAGTGGCTCGGACGGCACAACGTTTGTGGGCTTTGAATTTGCACACTGAAAAACACAACCATCGACATACACCTCTGTCAATCTGTCTGTCTGATCATTTCATAGCAGTTCATAATAGTCAACAGCTTCTTATTTTAGTATTGTAACAGATGGATACAATTGAAGAATGAAACTTGAAAACGTTCAGGAGTGTTGTAGTACTGGGTTGCTTCAATAAGCTGTCTGTATTCATACACATCAATAGAAATTAATTCATCTTCTGGGGCTTTTTGTATGAGAAGTAATTGCACAAACACAGGCAGGATAGATGAAAAATAACAAACAGAAACAGCCCACACAGTACAGTCTCATAATGAAGCTGCGCTGTCAGTAGGCTTAGCAATTACTAGCCTCCCTAAGCCTGTTCTGACAGACAGTAGCACAGACAGAGGACTTAGCTCCACACCGTAGGTCTCAATCCATTTATCTGTACCCAGCGGCAGGCAGCCTAGCCTGGCTAAGGAAGCCCTGAGCCCTGGGCCCTAGGGCTGTCTGGATTACTGTGTTACCGCCATGCAGGTAATCAGGCTGATTCAAATGCCTGAGAAAGCTTTACACCCTCAGATACTGACGCGTGTTTCTGTAGCACTAGTCACTTTGCTCTCTGCAGGGATGAATCTACTCCCTCATAATCCTCAACACATCAGCACCGAGGGCCAGAGCCACAGCACACATGAGCCCACATGAGGCCAAAATATTTCAAATGTTTTTTTCTTTTGTTTTTGTTTTGCCAATGCCAAGTTATTCCTCAAGTTGACCCTAACATTCGGTATCGGGAGCTTATTGGCATGTATGGTAAGGCAAGCCTAGTTCAGCCCTGCATTATCTACAGTACTGTGCAAAAGTCTTGTGCACCCTAGAGCTCTTTATATACATTTTGTTTCTGCACTAGTGTTTTACACTTTATAGTACATTTTTGGATATTGGGAAACTTTTCATTTCATTATTTTTGAAAGCATCTTCCCTTTACGAAATTGTTTACATGTGCTTACACTTTTGCACAGTACTGTATCTCCATCTATTAGGCAGACCTGAAATAGAGGATTCCTTTTGGGAAACAAGAACTGAAAAGCCACGTTTTGGTGCTGAGGCTCAGGCAAGTGATTCTAGCACTCTGACACCCCCTGTTTATATACGTCCATCAACATACACTCTGTATGTGAGAAGAGAGCCGCTGTAACACAAGGAGTGAGTGGTCACACATGACACAGAACTTCAATGCACTGAATGCAAGTGGCTCAAATCTCCTCAAATGTAACTGTAATGTGAATACTTAATATGACAATATATGGGCGGAGAGAGATTGCTCTCGCTGGTTTCTCCATTATGGATGAGATAGGCACTTAGCCAAGTCATGAATAATATCTGTACTTTGGAGAGATGTGCTCCCAACCACCCAGACCCTTGCTCATACACACACACACACACACACACACAGACACTTAAACTTTGGTGCCATCAGGCCTCCTACAGATATCTTGCCTCGGTTTGAAACCACCAGGAAGTGTGTTGTCTGATCCAAACAAGTCAGTCGTATCCGGCAGCAGCGATCGATGTTGCAATCTAGCCTACCGCCAAATGCTGTTAGAGAGCATTAGCAGAGCATTAAGAGAATACAGAGGACATGATACCACAGCCTGTTAATGGCCGTACTCAACTCTGGGCATTCGCAAATCAGACAGCTAAACATTGTGTGTGTGCGTGTGTGATACAGAGATAGACGTGTGTGTGTGTGTGCGTGTGCGTGTGTGTGTGTTTGTGTGGTTGGGTAGCACCGATCAATCCCCATTGACTGTCCTGCACAGGAAATCGAAGGGAAATACAAGCAGCTCTCATTGCCGTGAAGTTGTTTGGCCGGCTGCTCTCAACGTTTGATAGAGACACTCTCTTCCTCTCTTAGTGTTGAGTTTCTGTCTCTGCCATTCTCACATATTATTCTCTCTCTCTCTCTCGCTCTCCTTGACCCCGAGTCAACACAGTGTACATAGGCGACTGTTGGATTGGATTGGATTGATCCCACTCTGTGTCTGATATGGATCTGTAGCTTTATCTGAGTGTTACATATTTAGAGCAAACAAGAACAACCGTCTGTATGTTGGATCGTTTGATTTGAGCATCGGAGCATGCTCTCTCTCTCTCTCTCTCTCCCGTTCTCTTGCCCTCTCTCCCTCTCAGGATATGAGAGGGGCCTCATTGTAGTGGATAATGAGCACTCGGTGGAGAGGCTCTTACTGCCCACGCAGACTCACATATGGGCGCGCATGTATGACACACACACACACACACACACACACACATAAGGGAATATTCACACACACACTGGGGAACATTAGCCTAATTGGAAGGAGAGGCTATGCAGATGGTGCTCGTTAAGTTCTGCTGCCTATCGCTGACACTTTACATTACACCGGCTAGAGGGGAGCAAAAAATAACACCCGCCATGCCCCCCACCACACACACACACACACACACAACCCCGCACCTCACCGTTCTTCTACAGATGAGGCGTCATTCACAGGTTGAATGAGCGGATGATTTTTAGCATTACGGTGTGAATAGAGAGACGAGATACTAAAATGAAGTGTTGAGTCGGTGACTAACAATGGGTATGAGGTAAGAGCATATAGGCTGACGCACACACTCTGCAGTTCACGCTAGTTTCTTCCACCCCTCTTCTTTGCGCTAACAGTTTGATAGGTGTTCACCCCCCCGACAACCCCACAGCATTTCAAAGACTTACTCTGGCTCCGGCACATCCCACCTGTTTCACACGGACAGACATCTGAACAAAGAATCCTACTTCCTCTCAGTTCACAGGTTCACAAGTCTCATGTACAATTTAGTACAACCTTTTCCAATATAGTGCTACACCTTTCCCAATTTACAGTCCAGCAAATTCCAACGCTTGCGGTTCTGATTGCTTTCCAACACTACATCCAAACTGGGGTAGCTACAACAGAGAGGAACCAGTAATGAGACGGAGAACAGTGTGAGGGTGCTACAAACTGAGAGTGTGTGTGTGTGTGTGTTAGTTACCTTCGCAGGAGAGGCCGTGGGAGGTGACCCCAGACAAGCTATCTTTACAGACGTTGCAGAAGGTGGGGCGTGCGTGGGAGCAGGCGTACCAGTTGTGCATCCCTGAGAAATGTTCCACATTAAACTGTGCCGTCTGACAAACGAGAGGTTAAAACAGGTTGGCAGCGCCGGCATGACAGTCACAGAAAAGGCAAGTAACAATGCATCATCATGATTAACACATCTAATACAGCATGGTACAAACACGTAATTACTGCAATTATCAAAAGTATTTTTACTGTGTACTACGGTATTGGCTGTTGTATTTCATTATACTTGCAAGCAGTAGAGTTGTTAAATATCAACGTTCATTTCAAACGCTCCCATTCAGACACACTCCTCTCCCTGTTTCCAGTGCTAGACACAAACACTGTTACGCAACACCCGATCGTTGATCCCCTGATCAATCGGCGACCCACGAGGCCTGTCTGGGAAGCTGCCTTACATAAGGAGACGTATACAGTGTGACACACAGCTTGGCTACACAGGAGGAACCCCACACTCCTTAGCGTGGAACAAGAGCTACGCTGGTCAAGAAAGCAGGACGGTGCTGTAACAGTGTTAGCGCGAGGGCCACGCTGTGCACGCAACCTAACGCGATCAGTGTACTGTACATGTGTGGGCGTTGCATCTGCAGCGGTTGCCGTCGGCCGCAGATACAGTGTGTTGTGTTTGACAAGTAGAATCTTAACAGGTAATAATAATAAACTGGGACAGTTTTTACCCCGGTAATTACGTTGTGGAGTTGACATCTTGGCAGGGGCGTACGTGTGTTGGTGTGCACATATGTGTGCGCCCTGTGGTGTGCGAGCTCTGGGGGTGCTGCTGCATTGCAGTGCAGTGGGGTTGAGGGACGGGGGTCTTATATAAGAATTCCCCTCCCAAATCAAAGCCATTAACATGCAGTAATGCCGTCTTCCTGCGCGCTCCTCCACCTCGCGCTCGGCTCAACCCACCGCTGTCAACACATGACCCAGAATATTTTCTCTTCTCTCTTTTATTGATGTGAAAAATTCAAAGCAGATTCTTCAGGTGAAAAAGTCTCACAGTGGCTGTGCTGTGCTGATGGCCTGTTTTCTAGATTCCAACAAAGAGATTTTTACTTCTCTACATGAAAGAGCGAAGCACTTAAATGAACATTGTGCCAAGCAGCAGGATGGCGGACGCCGCCTCTCTTTCATCTGTTGTCTAACAAGGCACCAGAAGCAGGTCGCAGAGTCAGGGTGTCGTCTGCTGTGTGACGCTCGCCATGTGTCTCGTTTTTTTTGACATCCCTTTAAAATGTGTGTGTGTGTGTGTTCGTGTGTGTGCTGTGAATATGTTCTACATATGTGGGTGTCAATGTCAGTCTGTGCTGATGCGTGTACGGCAGTGCTTTGGGGCTGGTCGCCTCTTCGTATGTGAATGTGCGTGTG
The DNA here is from genome assembly GCA_034670405.1 of Hoplostethus atlanticus. Classification (NCBI taxonomy): domain Eukaryota; kingdom Metazoa; phylum Chordata; class Actinopteri; order Trachichthyiformes; family Trachichthyidae; genus Hoplostethus; species Hoplostethus atlanticus. The sequence goes on from JAXDDX010000024.1 coordinate 1,227,475, forward strand.
TGTGGCTTCTGCATGAACAACTCGGTGGTTCCCCAGTTGCGCTCAGATTATATCACGTTACACAACACACGACTCTTGCTCCCCATCTCTACACTTTACACACCCTTTTTGGGTTCACTACTAGTCTGCACATCCCAATATCATATAGTTATGACAATATCACAGCAACAGTATACATGGACTAAACAACACAACAGCAAAATGAGATAGCTTTGTCTACATCTCTAAAATAAGACATGCCTGATTACAGATCCATTGTTCTCTCATCTCTCTCCCTGCACTCTATCCACACACACACACACACACACACACACACACACACACAGTGTATCTGTTGATTTGGTAGGGGGCTCTTACCTCGTAATGCTCTCGGGACTGGACGGACTTCAGCGAACTGATCCAGTCCTCCATCTCTTTCCTGTTCTCGGCACAGAGGATGAGCCTACGGAACGGGGTGATCACCTGGGCAGAGAGAGGGATGGGTGAGAGGTGGATGAGGTGAGGGAGTGAGATGGAGAGAGAGAGAGAGAGAGAGAGAGAGAGAGCGAGATGAGTGTTTCCAGCCCTCTCCTCCTCAGCTACTGAGAAGAGAGCGATCGGCTCTGTCTTTAAGAGGAAGGGACAAGAAGCCCCCTCCCTCCCGCGCTCTCTCTCTTTCTCTCTCTCTTCTCTCTCTCTTTCTCTCCTCCTCATGTATTCTTTCTTTATCTCTTTCTCCCTCGTTTACTATAGCTCACTCATCCCCTAACACCTCCATGAGGTTGGTCTTTCCTTGGCTCTAGCTTCTCTCCTTTTCTCTCTCTGTCCCCTTGCTCTTCCTTCTGCTTTGAGGCAGATTCATGCTGACAGGCGAAGAGCCTTAGTAAAGGCTAAGAGGTTCACCCCCCCTTTCCTCCCCCTCCCTTGCCCTCACCCATGTGTGTGTGTGAGGGTGTAAGTGTAAAGGACAGTCTCCCTGTAGATAACCCTAAAGACACACAGCACCCTTTCAAAGGTCCATCACTTATTAATGCTCTCTTCATCTCTCATTTCTCTCTCTCAGGGAGAGAATGTTTCAACTGTGGTTTTCATCTGTTTGGGAGGTGTAATGACAGATCTGAAGCAGAACAGCTGAGGACTGATGCATTTCCCTGTCTAGATACAAGTGGAGTGGAGTTCCAACCCGGAAGCGAGGTGAAGGGAAAGGGCTCTCACCATTGCCAGTAACGTTAAGACGCCCACTTTCCTTCACCTGCCACTCACTCTGCCGTCACATATTTCATAGTTTCAATGAAATATATACAATAATAAAAGTGTTGTCATTAAGATATCTTTCTGTTCTTTCTGTTGACCATAAAAAATGACTTGATTCAAGGTATGAATTATGGAATTATGTTGCATAGTGACATTAAAAAGACAAAACAACAGCTAACTTTAACATTCAGCGAGTTTCAGAGTTTGAAAAATACCAAAGAGCTGCTGTTCACTCTGCACTACAAAAACAATACACACAAAACTCTTCATACGTATTGTTTGTCATGATACGCAACCAGCTTTCATCAGCTGTAAGTAGCCAATTAGTGGTTTAAGTGGATTTCAAAGTTCATTTCAAGTTCAAGTTTCCCAAAAATGACAACAAATTATGTGACTGAGGACAAGTCAAAGATGTTGTATTTATTGTCGTAATACAGGAAAAGTTATAACGGCTTCAGTAGGAAGAAGAAAATGTGAATTTTAACATTTATATGATGTCTACTTGCCCCTTCTTTGCAGTCATGTACCTCCACTTATATATATACATATACAACAGTAAACAGTAACAGAGAAGAAAGCTGGCCAACAGGTTCGCTACATGCTGAAGTGTAGCACCATGCATGATTGTTCTGTTCATTTAAACCAGCTGAGAGAGCAGATATTATTTTCACGCTGAATTAATTTTGTTGGATCGTTCATCATTCAGTTTGTTTGTTCATTTGTCCGCCTGTCATGCGCAACTACCTCCGACTCCGTTGATAACAGTTTGATGAGGGGGGTGACATGTTTGCTGTTGCCTTGTTTTATAAATGGAAATTGCCCGAGCAGACTTACAGGTAAACAGACACACACATGCACACACACATACACACACACACACACACAGCTGCTGGGCTTTGTGAGTCACAATCAGATGAAAGTGAGGGCTGGGAGCTGGTCTGTTTGATATATAGCATCTTGACCTTGAAACGCCTGATGGACCCAGATGAATTGGCTTAATCACTCCTATAATCTATCAATAAGACACCTCTAATCAATATCTGGTTAGACTTTAAGAGAGTTGTATGTTCAGGAAAAAAAAGAAACTCAAAGAATATTCTCTCTGCAAGCTCATGTGTAGAGAAAAACAGAGAGAGAAACCAAAGAGTGATGGCCAGTGTCCTTTCCTCGCCCTGTTTAATGTTCAAGCTAATCACATTGGCATTCATTCTCCCTCATTATGTAACTAAAGACGACAACTCCCAAATCAGTGTGTGTGTGTGTGTGTGTGTGTGTGTGTGTGTGACAGTATATTCACATGTCAGCCATTTACAGTGACAGCCTTTCAGGATAAGATGCTGAAGGAGTAAATCCGCTGTGCTCTCTTTTTTTCTCTGTTTTCTGTCTGAGGTTAATAACAATGCAGTTTCCCACCAGGAATTCTAGGGATTAGCATGTGTGTGTGTGTGTGTATGTGTGTGTGTGTGTGTGAGTGTGTGTGAGTGTGTCTGAAACGGGCTAGTGATCAGATCGGTTGCCAGGGGAAACAGGCACGGCCGTTTCCTAAAATAGCTCCAGGCATCCCTCAAGGGTGGAAAACCTCGTTTGATGACCGACCTACAGGACTGCTTAGGTCATAAGTCAGATGAGGTGTGTGTGTGTGTGTGTGTGTGTGTGTGTGTGTGTGTGTGTGTGTGTGTGTGTGTGTGCAATGACAACTGCGACAACTAATAGGAATCCATCCATAATCAAGTGCGGCTCTAATCAGCATCTACATCTGTAACTGATGAGAATATCTATTGATTCAATCTTCATGATTAGTCGTTATTAGTGTGGGTGGAGAAGCAACTATCACAGTGTTGATGTAAGAGTGAGGACATTTTCTTTGTCTCTGTCTGTCTGTCTGTCTGTCTGTCTGTCTGTCTGTCTGTCTCTCTTTATTTCCCTCCATTGCATCCGGTGCAGTCCTCCATCACAGCATTGTTAGCTCCCATATTATTAGCTAATGTATCTGAGAGACTGACACACACTGTCTTTAGCCGACAACAGGCTGGGACACTCGTCAATGTTTGCACACACACACACACACACACACACACACACACACACACACACAAGCAGGCTTGGTGACAGTGGTGCTTAGATCCTGTATCCACTGGGACCTGCTGCACAATAGCACAGGAGGTGGAGCGGAACTGTCACAGCTGCTCCCTCTCTCTATCGCACACGCAGATGCACACCCACACACCCACACACACACACACACACACACTTTGCGATTTCCCGTAAACACACTAGATATTAGCTAAGCCGTAAATCACAGCGCTGATGTACTGTTGATGTAAGCGTACAATTCAAACCCAATTGGAATTTCCCCCGACATTAATTTCAGGGATTTGAAGTGGACAGTAATAACCGAGCCAATCCAATAACCCGCCAGTGAGTCAGTGAGAGAGGCGGTGTATCCCTGCAGAGCTTGTAATGAGTTAGGGGGTTGGGTTGGGCTGGGCTGAGCTCTCCCTCACGTGGACCTCAAGGTGCTCCCCTCACTACAGCAAGACGCATATTCATACAGGCTCCCGCTCGCTGCAGACGCAGAGCATCCACATAATAACACAGACACATGTTCACCAGATGAAACAGTAGACAATCAAGATGCACGACACATACACACAACATGTCACACAGCACTTTTTCTCCCAATTAGAAACATATTAAGACCACAGACCCCCTATTGGATAAGATTTTGTCCCAGGGAGCCATATGGGAAGATTTCTGCTGTTGTTGATTTAGTGACTGTTTATAGTGTCCATGGGGAGAAAACAGCAGTGAGAGTGAAATGATTAAAACAGTCATAATCATTTCAAGCGCCTTAAATTACAGTGAAATTAAACTATTCCTCATTTTGCTGAGGAGTCGCTGGAACTCCCCAAACGACCCCAGAGGGACCCCCCCCCCTTCCTACTTAATAAGCAACACAGACATGTACACACTAAGCGGACGTCTGCAGAACTCAAACACAAATGAACACGAGCAGCACCTTAGCACGATCAGTAGATCACACCCACCTGCATGGAGGACGCCAGCATCAATCATCCCCCAACCGAAAGACAGACAGACAGACAGATAAACAACAGGCAGCCAGACAGACAGCGAGACCGGTAATTACTCTGCACAGTCGGAGCTAAGCCCTGCAATGCATCCTCTGCAGTGCTCTCTCTCTCTCTCTCTATTTCTCCCTATCTCTCTCTCTCTCTCTCTCAATCACAATCACATAAGCCATCCAACGAAGCCCGGTCTCCCCCTGTCGGTGTATGTGAGTGTGTCTGTGTTGATGCACACGAGAGAGAGAGAGAGAGAGAGAGAGAGAGAGAGAGAGAGAGACTATCAGTGTGTGTGGGCTTCTGCGCTGCAGGTGAATGCATGAATCACCATTCAACATGTCACATTACCTTCAGTTGTATATTTCGCTGTTCCTTCCCACCTCATCGAGTCGTCATGTCTCCCCTCTCTTCCCTTCCTCTCCAATCCCTCTCTCCTCCCACGTCTCAACCCTCTCCTCCTCTTGCTCGTCCCCTCCCCCCCCCCACCCCCCACCCTTCCCTCTCTCTTCCTCAGGGAGTGTGTGAGTGTGCAGTCACTAACGGCGTGACATCACTCTAGGATTTCCTCTACCGCTCTACCTTGCGGTCTCTTTCTCTCCGACATCCCCCCGTCTTCCACCTGCTCTGTGTTCGTTCCCCCTCAAGTTAGTCAATCGCCATCTGTATTCTTCCTCACCTGTCTATATCTCCCAAGCATGTTTCGTACTTACTTCCCATCCTCCATCTTTTCCTCCCTACGTCTTCCCCATCCCTCCCTCCCTACTTCCCCTTCCACATCCCTCCCTCATTATCTCAGTGGGATGCTGCTCATGATGACACGTTGATCTTAGCTACAGAGCTTCGGTGTTCACTCCACTACAGCTTCACGAGAAACATAACACAGCATGTACATTAGGCCTGGGACACGTGCTCTGGCACACACACACAAAAACTGCACACACACACACACACACACTCCAGGCACACCTAATCTCATTTATGAATATGGCAGCAGTCAAGTTATCCCAAGCATGCTCAGTGAAGCGCTGAAGGCGTTGCTAAGAATAGCTGCACGCTCTCCGCTGGGCCCTGCTCTCCTGCCTCCCTCCTCCTCCTCACTTCTTATTATAGCAACACCGAGGGAGACGGGAAGACATTTATAGAAAGGACAGGCCCCTACTTGCTGCTTCCCTGTCTGTTTGCATCCTCGCTGATGAGACTCATGATTACTACCCACCACCTCCCACACACACACACACACACACACACACACACACACTCATCCATTGCAGCTGCTCATCCTTTCCCGAGCGTGCATCCACTCATAGCGACATCAGCTGTTCTCTTGCCATACATGTGGCGGGAGCAGTGTGTGACAAACAATGCCGGGATTTAGCAAAATATCATCTAAATATAAATAGGCATTTTCTCTGTTACAAGATGCTAGGAGATTCATTTTCCTTGGAGGATGATTCACGCTTTCTTGGAAATACACAGATGAATCATTGGGCTGAGAGCAAGTGGAACATGAATTTAGTTTGGTTCACAAGTATGAATGAATGGGGCTCATAGGCACAACTATGTAATTTCATAAAACCTTGGTCAAATCACCTTGAATCACCACTAGCACTTTTGTTTTGAGCTAAGAATGGTGTAGTGAGCAGGGAGGATGTCCTTCAATCGGAGGGTTAAAACCCCCATGGCAGCAAGCATCTGCCCTGCTGACTAAATCCCTACCAGCTCCAGAGGTGCTTGTCCTGTACCTGACCCTGACCTCTGACCTCTGACCTCCCTGTAGAAGGGAGCAAATGCAAAATGAGTCACAAATCACAAAAAGGGCAGATGCTCAAATTTCTCTGATGTCTAAAGCATCTGCACAACCTCTTTCATCTGAACCGTCTGAACTGACCTCCACATCCAATGAATAAAGTGAAGAAACAGTCATTGCACTAGTTCCAGCATCCTTCATACCTAAGGGGTCTGGATTATCCAGGTTCAACTTGAGTAGGCGCTGCGTAACACAGTGTCGGTCTGGGTCTACACTCCACAGTGGCTGGCACACACTGTCTCACTGCTTCACACGTGTTTCTGCCTATACCCCCCATCCCCCTTCATGTGTGTGTGAGCGCACATGCGTGTGTGTGTGTGTGTGTGTGTGTGTGTGTGTGTATCAAAAACAGAATAGGCCCTCACCGTGAAGCTGTTGTTGACATTCTTTGTGCTGGACTCTGCAACGCTGGCATCTGAGAGGTCCACCTCATCAAAGATAAGGGACTGCAGAAGAGAGGAGAGGAGAGAAGGAGGAGGAAAGAGAAAAAGAGGAAAGGAGGGAAGGACGGAGCGATAGAGGGCACAAACGGGAGCAACAGAATGAGCATGTGCAGAATATTTTCAACATAGGATGGACCTTAGCTTATTCTATCGCGTATACTGGAGAATGGAGGGAAGGACCATGAGAGAAATGTCCCAGAGCAAAGCAGGGAGAGGTGAAACTTATCTATGTAGGATGAAAGCTAGGGTAAAGGTCAGTCTAAGGTCGAGGGGACAGGAAAGGGATGCACTTAAAAGCACTTTCTAATCGCAATTACAACTTATAGATATTAAGAAAGTGGTCAGCAACCTACAATTTAATACATCTACACTCTATTATGAGGAGCTACAAGCGTTATATAAAAGCATAACTTTCTAAATATTTTATAGGGAGTGAAACTGCACTATGATCTATAGTACACAAGACAGTGTAGAGGCGGTATAGGGGGCAGTAAAAATAAAGGAAACATCAGATACGGAACAAAACATCTACACTGGCAAAAACCTCAAATCTTAAATGTTTAACTGGAGTCATGTCTGGTCAATGAGGAAGCTGTGGCGTAATAACTAGCGTCGACCTGCATGGCCACTCTTCCCCTTGCTAACAGGGGCGTTGTGATCCTGGAAGACAGCGTGAGGAAAGAACAGGGGGGGAAAGCTGATCCCTCAGAAACGTTATGAATACAATTTGTCTGGCCCTCTTGAAGATAACTCGATTCATTCCACTGCCAGGAAATGCCACTTCACCACACCACGGCAACACCACAAGCCTTCGCTGTAGTGTGGCTTCATGTTTGTGTTTCCTTTGTTTTGACTTTCCATCAATGAGACTAGGGGGGGGGGGGCAACATGAATGTCCAACGTTTCTACTGAAGTCTGGAAGGTGCTGGAGCAAAACCCCAACCACTGTAGCAAGCAGACAGACAGAGAGGCAGGCCAGAGACTGCAGACAGGAACATGATATCCTAACAGAGGTCTGATGGTGACATCAGGGTAAGGCACGCAGCTGAGCTCTTAAAGGGCCAAATACCAATGTCGTCAAAGGAATGCCCTCTGTGTGTGTGTGTGTGTGTGTGTGTGTGTGTGTTGGAGGAGGGGGCTGCTGCAGCTGTCACAGGGAATGCCCAGTTTATGACACTCTCCCCAGGCCAGTGTGTGTGTGTGTGTGTGTGTGTGCATTTGAAGCATGTGCCTCAATGCTTATGCATGTGCCTGGAAGTGTGTGTGTTTGTGTGTGTAGGCGGGTGGGCCAAGGGGGCCTGACATAGTGTGAGTGGCATGCCAACACAAACACGGCTGCCCCCCCCCGACCCAGTGCTCTTGGCTGCTATGCTATTGCTGGTATCACATGTATGTGTGTGTGTGTGTGTGTGTGTGTGTCACTTCACTTTCTCAGTTTCTGTTCATGTCTAACTATTGACACACTCTCTTTCACTCAACACACCACCACCCCCACATACACACTCGTACATGTGCGAGCACATACACCCAATAGTCTTGAGGGTAGCTGTAATGAAAGCTGACAGTGAATGGTGGACAAGGGCAGGAGATCCAAGAGCTCCAAGTCTACATCTCAGTGACCTAACCAAGCCTCCTCTCCTTCCTCCCCCTTAAATCCTTGTCTCCTCTCCCCTTATCCTACTTTTCACACCTGGCCATTCAGTTATTACAGGCTACAATAAACGCCTTCCTTGTAAAGCCACTGCAGCTGTCAAGCAGTAGAATCCAATAATACCGAACAAACATCTGACGCCATTTTGTGTCAAATAATTTGAACTAAATGTTTACTAGGAGAGATGCAAAACAGTGGCAGCCGTGCCATCAAAAAGCTGGGAGAGGAGGTAGAGGAGAGGAGGTTAGGACAAAACTGGACCACTGAAATGTAGCCACCATGTTGGATCCATGTGGAGGTCAGGCTCCTTAAGCGATGCCAGAGCAGAGGGCAGCACAGCCAGCCAGGCTATCTGGGAGATGCCAGAGTGGACGGGCACTTATCTATGGAGGCTAACGTCACTATCTGGCCATGACAGAAAGGACCGGTGTTCATCCTGTATCAGATACAAACCACTAATGTTAATCATCATGTGCTATAAAACACATTTTCTTGCATTTGCTGTCTTTAACTTCGTCCCTTCGCCCCGCTTTGTCCTTTCAGCATGGCCATCTAGAGACTTTCAGTTGCAGGGAAGGGCAACCAACACACATAGTATATAACAGCCACAAGCCTTATTGTACACCACGTCTAGTTGAATTTGATCAGGCCTGCGCCTAAAGGCTTCTGCTGCCAAGCCCGGATTACACCTAAGATATACTGTGCATTCACGTCATACGGGGATAAATGAGCTCTGAACTGAAAACTGTTCATCTCCTCCACTGAGTTGTAACCAGTGGTAAGCTTGTAATGTGTTGAAAGATCTTTATTTCTTGTCAATGCATTCTGAGTACGGCCGTTATCAGAATAACACTCTTTATTGTGTTATTTTGCACTAGTTGTCGGTCTCAAATGTCCAAATCGCCCCGTCTCCTTACCCCCACATGGAATGAATGCAGCAATATCATATCTGTGTGTTGGGGCGTAGAAGGTGGAGGTATAGAAGGCGAGTGGGTGAGGAGGGGTGGGGGGGGGGGTTTTGTGGTGTTCTGGTGGTCCGGCCCCTGGCCCCTGGCTGTGCTGTGCTGACCCGGATTGTCACTAGGCCTTCCTCAGATCCGCTGGCACCCAGGGGTGGGGGGGAGTGCCGTGGGGCCGTCCAGCACACGGACAGCACCCGCCAGCACACACGGCTCCTGGACACCCTGCGCAGCGCCCGCTCCTGCCAGCGCGCCAGAGCACTGCCAGACTGGTGCACACACACACACACACACACACACACGTATGCATACACACGCACACACATATTCCAGACCAGGGAGGTTAGAGGTGAGGTTAGAGGTGAAAGGGGGCAAAGGGACCTTAACAAAATAGTTCAAAGTTCAAAGGTTAAAGAAAGAGATAAGATTAGTAAAAGGAAATGGGGTGAAAAGAAAGAAGTAAGTTTTGTTGAAAGGAAAGAAATCCAAGATGATGATAAACCAGCTTAAGGGTTTAAGGTGGTGAAATAAAGGATCTGACGAGGTTTGATGAGTCAGGGAATTATTTTAATGTTATGATATAAAGAGAGAGGAGAGTTGGCAGGGATAGACAGAGTTGTTATGTTTTAGTGGCCCCGGGGTATCAGGCTAGAAGTGAGAGGTACAGTAGAGGGCTTAGCTTGCTTGCCTCCTACACTGTGAAGGCTTTTTTTCTCCAGACACTGAAGGAGGCCATGTGTGGCACCGAGTGGCAGGAGGAGGGAGAGAATGAAAAGAACATGAGCGTTCGGCAGCTTGAGCTTCTCCGTCTGAAATAAGCTAATTCACAAATAGGCAGAAGACCTCAGAG